>CM042009.1:138019579-138474579 GCA_023525715.1 Cichorium intybus
TATATAAAGTTGGGTATAATAAGATACTAAAATTCTTCATTGTACCAAGGGAGTGATCTCGATTGTCGGAATCCAAATCATCAACGGCTAAAAAATAGGTTGTAAAAACCGAATATACCAAAATTCATAATTTTTTGTCCTCTACGAATTAACATCCATAGTGATATATAAAAAATATTTTTTTCATAAGTATAGTTCGTCTGGATCCATAATGTGAATCTGAACTATAAAAAATTAAATATGAGTAATTATTTTACTTTTAAACCTTTTACTGCTACAATATTATAACAATTTATAAGAAATGTACTTGATTCACAATTGGATTTACTCATACTTACACGAAAATTTACTCATATTCACATGTGAATATCATATAACATTGAGAATTTACTTAAAAGCTTTTTACTACTTCAGTATTTTAACAATTTATAATAAACTTACTCTCATTCACAATTGAATTTACTTAAATTCACACAACAAGTTACTCAGATTCACATATCAATATCATATGATATTTTAATATACTCCGAAAAATGAATATGATTAATTTACTTAGAAATCTTTTAACACTTCAACATTTGAATCATTTATAATGAATTTACTATTATTCATAAGTTAATTCCATTCACATTCATACAAAAATTTATTCAGATTCACATGACAATATCATATGTCATTGTGGATGCAAACAGTGAATAACAATTCAGATTCACATGTGAATCTTAACTATCGAAAATTTCGGGAAAAAAAATATTCTTTTATATATCAATATGGATGTCTATTTATAAAGGATAAAAAGTTATAAATTCTCTATATATTCACTTTTTTCGATTAAAAATAAGCCCTAAAAATAAAAAAGGAAAAAAAGGAAGTGAGTTTTTTATAATCCGATTGATGCACGTCCACCGTAAGATGTATAATTGTGTAGATGAGATTAGTCCATTGGTACCATAATTTATGTTAGTCACTTATTGAAGTTATATATATCTATATATATATATATATATATATATATATATATATATATATATATATATATATATATATATATATATATATATATATATATATATATATATATATATATATATATATATATATATATATATATATGTTGAAGTTCAATTGAGACCATGCAAATTTTGTGAGACGGGGAGACGCAATCCTAACCACTCATTTTGGAGACCAAAAAATAAAAAAAACTAAAATAGGTTAAATAATGAGAATTTAAAAAAAAATCTACAAATTTTCGCTTTTTATTCTATCTAAAAAATTTAAAAACAATAAAAATAAAAAAAATTCGAAAAAAAACATTGGAAAAATAAAAAAAAATATTCCAGTAGAATGTTGCTGGATGTTGCATATTCTAATAGAATATTACACAAAATAGTGTAATATTATACTAGAATATGAATAAAAACCTTAATTTTTTAATTTTTTTTTTAAATTTGAATAAAAAATGACGAAAATAATAAATAAATATAGTTTTTTCAACTTTTTTCATTTATTTAGCATTTTTTAATTTTTTTTTTGTTTTACACCCAAAATGAGTTGCTAGGATTGTGTCTCCCGGTGTCAATGAAATCTAATGGATATATATATATATATATATATATATATATATATATATATATATATATATATATATATATATATATATATATATATATATATATATATATATATATATATATATATATATATATATATATATATATATATATATATATATATATATATATATATATATATATATATATATATATATATATATATATATATATATATATATATATATATATATTCCATGTGCATGTAAGCAAGTAAGAATTAAGTGAAAGGTTGGCTTTGAAGCAAACGTAACCTAATCTAACCTAATGGAGGAGTTGGAGGATTCCTTTCGCTGGATTAGAGTGCAAGCCTGGCACACGTCCCTCCTCACACTACGTCACCTATTTTTTCCCACCATATTTTATACATTATTATCGCAAAATTTAATTAAACAATCAAGGAAAGAATAAAACGTATTTTTTAATTTACCACATAAGAAAGAAAAAAAAAATTATACGGTATGCATAAAGTTCAATTGTTATGATTGTCATGTTGATATACATCTTTTTCATCATTATATTCATCATCTTCGTCAATTTATTTTTATTATGATAGATTTTTATGGAGTTGATAGGTTTCACGGTGATGGCGATGGTAATCGATCAACTCAAAGCTCTCAAAATGTTGAAAATCGTAATAAATGTATGTTAACCTTATTTGTTGTAATTACTTCGATGTGTTAATCTCGTAATTAGATATGAAATCCATACATTGTATTAATTTGATTACTAGATAGGTTAATTTGAATAAAATATATGAGATTTGATCTCCATTACTAACAATATTCAATAACTTAGTTGTATTCAATCTATTCATAATTGAATGTTACTCCGAATTACAAGAAGTTTGTGTTTGTTACCAGTTTTATGTAATATGGTTATATTAAAAAGAGGAATGAAGCTGGAGACTAAGATCGTTCAAGGATGCCTTAAACGGCCGAAGAAGATGAGGCTCTCAACTGGGACAACACTCATAGAGGATTTGTTTAAAGGTAAAGTCACAAGTTTATTCTTACCAACTTTTGGGAGGAGTAGGATGAAGCATGCCGCTAGAAAACATTTAGTGCCTATGGAAGCATTATCGACGTCTTCAACGCCCACATGAGGTTAACCATGGGGAAAAGGTTCGGGTCTGCTAGGTTCATTGGTGTTAAGGACATAGAAAAGCTTGGATGTAGGTTTAATGGTATTTTGGATGGGATCATTCAAACTAGAGTGAACAGAGCCAAATACGGGAGGAAGGATAAGAGGCCCTTAGATTAGATGTCAGGGGGAACTCTCAATCACAGAGGTTGAGAAGCATCGCTGTCAAGCCTAGTAGATTGATGAGCATTATCATAAATAAGGAAGAATATGAAGGGATCAAAAGTTCTCTGCAGATGTGGTTAAAATATCAAGGAAACATCAAAGGGGAGAAACACCACTGGAGGGAGGATTGTCCGAAAATGGGGATGGCAATTTACACCATATTCTCATTGTTTCTTTTGAAAAAAATGAAAGAAATGTTCCCTAGGGGAACTAGTTTCTTACAACATGTATATGAACATACTTACCTTTATGGAGGCAGAAGATATCCTAGGGTTTGACACTCCTAAATTGGCAGTGTATACGTAAAGCTAAGGTTTGAGACACCAAAGTTAGTAAGTGATTTCAAAGTTAAGGCCAAGGATACTTGGTGATGGTGGTTTAGATATCTCGAGGACTGGCATACTGGTATTAGGGTAGGAAAAAAGATTTGTATACATTTCTATATTTGGTCTCACTTCTTACGTCTGGTTCATAGAAGCCTTCGTTGAGATTGATAGGAACTGGGGCGAGATCGTTGAGACCAAAATATGGCAAATTGTGAGCAAACACAATGAGTTTGAGAAAACGTGTTCCAATATTTTATACTTAACGTTTAAGGCACGATGTAATGCATTTAGTGCCTATTTGCTGTGTACATTTATTGTTTTCAGCGACTAAATTGTTGTAACTTTTGTATGTGAATTCCGTTTTCGACGTTCTATACGTCCATGGATTCATAAACTCAAATACATCGTGTTATGAATATTATTTATATCAAAATAATATTTGTATGGTTTATCGAATTTTACGCTACTGTAGTCTATTATTCAAAATTATAGCGTTTACTCGATAATTGATTCAAAATAGTGTATTGTAGTATTATAATTTTCAATAATACCTTAGGAAAGTTATGAAAATTACATTTCAACGTATCATCCTAATTTACGCTCTCGTTGACGTTTGTTGACTTTTTTGACCAATTTGACGGATGTCACAAATCTAAATGTAGTTGGGAGTCAGATGATGATTAAGATACTTGATTCTTCCCCGGTTGGTAAATCAAATTCGAGAACTCCTAAATAAATGGGTTGAATGTTAACGACACTTGGATCTCAAACCTAAACGGTATAAAAGATGAAATCTTTAGGTTATTCACAAAAAAGTGTTAAGAGACGACTAGGATTGGGCCTTGTTTTTTAAATAACAAATTTCTAACTTTTAAATGATCAAAAAGATCTTTTAGAGGTTCCTTCCCCTTGAAGGGAGTGAAGAATTATGTTTGAAAACGTGCAATGAAAAAGCTCTAGATGCATGCCAACGGGTACACGTTTTCTTTCATTAAGAAGTTTTAGACATTATTGGCTCGAATTCCTCTTTGCGGTCAATGATTTTTAGCAATATGCTTCCATCAACCCAAGTGGCAACATATCGTTTAAATTCTCATACCTATAGTAAAGGACCCTGTAAATCTCACGGAGTATCAGCATAACAACCTTATCGGGTGTGTGCGTAAACATATATCTATGTAAGATTAAATAAAGTTATGGATTCAATTATTAGGAAAGAACAATCCACGTTCCTTCAAGGAAGAAACATATTAGGCGACCCATTAATTGTTAATGATGTGACTCAATTGGCGAAACAAAGAAAAGAAGATATACATTTTCAAAATAGACTTTCATAAAGCATTTGACTTCCTTACTCAGTGATTTCTTGATGGCATATTTCATCTTATAGGTTTTGGTTCTAAGTGGAGAAATGGATATTTAATTGTATTTCCTCTCCTAAGATCTCGGCTCTTGTCAACAATTCACCTACAAAGGAATTCAAATTGGAAAAAGGGCTTATAATAGGGGACTATTATCTTATTTCCTATTCATCATTTTCTTGAAGTGCCTCAAAGTTGAGATCTCAAAGGCTTTAGATAAGAGGTACTACCACCTTAAAAGTGGCCCTAACCTTTCCCTTATTCAATTTAAGGATGACAACATTTTCATTGATGAATGGTCTTATGAGAATGCTGTTAACCTTGTCTGTGTTGAGTGGTTCTTCCATTTAGCCTTGAGCTAAAAGTTAACTTAAACAAAGTTAGATGAATGGTCATCGGGGTGCAAAGTGTTGGCATTTTGTATTTTGATAATTCACTGGATTATATGAAATGCTCCTTCTCTTTTACTTACCTTGGTGTCCCAGTTGGGACCTCTATAGCTAGGATAAGTAAATGGATGCCATTGATCGATAAATCTTAAAGCAAGCTTTCCAACTGGTTGTTTAGATGCTTTTATTGGGGGGGGGGGGCATCTAACACTCTAAAAGAGGTTTTTTCCTAGATTCTTACTCTTTCTCACTCCACAAAACACATAATAAAATCTTGAATAAAGCTGACAGAATCCGAAACAAATTCTTGGATTGCTTGGAGCAAGACGTGAATGATAAGAGTAAATGTGACCTTAATATTAGAAGCCTTAATGCCACCAACATTGCTCTCCTTGGAAAATAGTGGTGGCATTTTTGAACAAAACTTGGGCCCTTTGGAATGGTTTCATTATGGCAGTTCATGATCCAAAGAGTAGTCTTGGATGCTTGAGATCGACTACCACAAGGGGTGAATGTAAGGGGTTATAAGGCACCTCAACTCGACCCTTTATTTTTGTTCTATTGAACTTAATGATATGTTTTCATTTCACAATGGTCTATGGAAATGAAAGCTTGAAGATTGTGGCTATTTCTCAATGTCCTCTTTGAAGAAGATTAAAGACGGTGTCTACCCAGAACAAGGTAATATCCACGCTATTTGGTCCAAAACTACCCTTATAAAGGTTTATATGTTTCTTTGGATTGCTCACCATAACCGGCTTCTAACTTGCTTGAATTTGGGCAGGATAAGTATCAAGATTAGGTCTCTTCTTTGTCCACTCAGACAACACCAACCAGGAAACAAAAGATCATCTGATTTGTGAGTTCTCTACAAGCTTTGAGGTTCGTGCTAAACTGAAGGACTAGTAGAATGCCATCTTGTGTAATTGCTTGCTCACTCGATAAGTTTTGTCCCGCTTTAGCAATAATGATTTTGGGAACTGGAAGAACAAGTTGTTATCGACTACCAAGTCCTTGTTAATAATGTCTAATTGTTTACCTTTAATTGGATTTGTACTAGAGCTAAAAATGATAGGAATATAGTTTGGAAATGGTGGTGTCTAGACCCTTACATGCATAGTAATTCTATTGTAATATTCTAGCACCTTGATAGTTTTCATTCATTTATAAAGTTTTCTTTGATATTCAAAGAAAATGTCATTTAGTTGTATTCATATGTAGATTATATTTTTCCTTATTATATATTATTATACGAAAATTTATTTGGTAAGTTTAACGTTTTCATCATAATTTAAAGACTTTAACCTTATATGATTACATTAATAAAAAATTTAAATTTATTATAATTATAATTATACTGTGAACATACCATATTTATATTAGTTATATAGTTTTTTTGTTAATTTTAGTATTAGACATAAACTACATAACTTAGAAAAATATTGTTTAAACATATAATGAATAAATACAAATGTGTTCATCTATGCATAAATAATGAAATATTCAAATCGTAATACAAATTTATTGAAATCACACAATATTACGTTTATAAATTTATAATAACATTTAAATAAAGTTGTTCATCAGGGAAGACTATAATTTAAAAGATTAATTTATTAAAGTAATGTTGTCAAATCACCAGGAGGAACAAATCAACCTATTAAGGCATCAGAATACCCATACCTCTATTTCACGAATATGTCATATCGTCCTCGTAGAGTTTCCATTATCTCATTCTTGAGATATCACATGTCTAGATGATTATCCTTTCTATGCAATGCACATTCAATGTAGGCATGGTCACCATTTTCTTATGCTAATCTATCACACAAAAGTGCCATTGTATACTATGCTTGCATAGTAACTATATCTAATATGAAAAAAAATTCAAAAGTTATTGACTTTATCACTATAAAACAACTTGGAATTAGAAAATAATAATTTGTAAAGCATGATATATCTTTGATAAGAACTTGTTAATAAATCACTTTACTCTAAAACAGATTTATAACTAAACACTTCGCATGCTTTGGAATTCAATAAAATCTTTCAATAACAATAACAACACTCTTGAATCATGCCATGTATCTTATTGTAGGAGAAGTCCATATGTACTCACTTTTAGAAGTAAGGTCAACCAACTTCACTTCTTTCCAATTTGCTACTCTAGCTTCTAAACTTGTTCAACCATTCCAATTTGTAGATTTGGAACTGAAAACTTGTTGCGAACCATTAATGGTACCTTTCTTGTTATACACTTCTTACAACTTTGAATTCTAAATAGAATTTGATGGCTATAGGAAGCTTAAAACATGCTATAAGTAGTGCCCTAGAGCTTTCTTGTCAATTCGGTTACTAACAGGCTTCAAACAAGAAATTTGGGGTTTCGAATAAATTTTTAGACATGATACAACATAGGCCTTGTGGATTTAGGCATGGCCCTCACACGGACCATATAAGCTTTACACACCCAATACAACCCTGCAATTTTAGTTATTGTGTTGAATTTCAACTATTGACTTCTCAAGAGCGGATTTCACCTTGAGTTTACTTGTTTAACATAAACGTTAACACAATTATCAATGATAAAACATTCAAAGTGATCATCAAAAACCCAAATTCCAATATGATCAAGAACTCATACTCTTGACACACCACTAACCTAAATTCTTCAATAAGCAAGTTTAATTTTTGTCCCCCTTTACCGAGGGCGAGTTTGGAAATAGGAAGAATAGGTTGTTTTGAATTATTATTCATGATTTTATGTGGGTCATTTGGCGATATGCAAACAATCTTATCTTTAATGAAAATGTGAAGCGCACCCAAGTCCTCGTTAATGAGGTCTAATTTTTTTTACCATTAGTTGGATTTGTAATAGAGGTAAAAATGATAGGAATATTGTTTGGAATAGGTGGTGTTGGACCCTTCCATGCACTATAATATTTTTGTATTATACTAGCACCATGATAGCTTTTATTCATTTATAAAATTTTCCTTGTTGCATGTTTAAAGAAAATGTCATCTAGTTGTATTCTTATATAGATTTTTTTTTTCAACTTATATTACACCATGAAATTTTATTTGTTAACTTTAACAAGGCCCAACCTTATATTATTGCATTAATAAATTTCTTAAATCTTTTAGTTCATGCAATAACATTAAAATATTTATAATAACATTGTGGACAAACCATATTTATCTGAATTATGTAGTTTTTGTTAATTTGAGTATTTGACAAAAATTACATGATTGGTAAAAAAGTTGTATAAACATATGATTAATAAATACAATTGTAGTTATGCACGCATAAATAATGAATTATTCATATATTAATAAAAAAACGTTGTATAAACATATGATTAATAAATACAATTGTAGTTATGCACGCATAAATAATGAATTATTCATATATTAATAAAAATTTACTAAAATCACAAAACATTAAGTTTATAAATATACACTAACATTTAAATAATGTTTTTTAGGGAAGAACATAATTCAAAAAGTTAAGGCATTAAAGTAATATTGTCAAATCACGAAGTGGAACAAAGATGTAGAAGCTCATGGTGTCATTTGTGTTTAAGCCTGATAAAAAAGATCTAACCAAGTCATTAAAATTCTTTTTAATCAAAGTAGCAATGTTCCATCAGTACCATAATAGAGTATATGTTGGAACTCTTTCTCTTAAGGTGCGGACCAAACTATTGGACTTTCAGATCTATCCACTTCGCTTCCCAAGAGATTGGATTTGGGTAAAAGGGCCTTGTCAACTACCACTTTTATTTTAATTCATTTTCCTATTAAAAGACATAAAGAGCCCCACCAAAACTAAATTTCAATGTAGTCGAGCTCAATTCCTTCTTTAGAGGGAAGTAAGAATGTGAGGAAGAAAAAGTAGTTGAGCTCAATTTATTCTTATTTGTCATTCTTTTTTTTTGTCTTTGGCCCTTATTTCTTCTTATCTCTCTTTTCCAGAATTGCATTCAAAATAAGAAATGTTTGATGTATGATCGAAAACCAAAAGAAGATTTGATGCCAATATAATAAAATCAAAATATGCGATATGCAGCCAAAATAGTAAGCCATAAAAACAATGGATATAACTTGAAGCAATATAAATATTTTTAACAGGAATACATGGTATTTAAAACATAATATGTAAGATAACGATGTCTATTGAGCTACAAAGGTTTTACACACAATAATCTATCAAAACATGTATAAGATCCTTCATTTTAATTACACTTCATGCAAAATGTTATATATGCAATGCATTATCACAATCCAATGTAAAACCTTAACGTCCTTCGCATTTTGATGTAGTCTATCAGTTATAAACCGATTTACTAACCCTATGGTTTATCACCGTGTGACACAATATCAACCTTACCAAAATAGGAGGAATAATAAGTCAAATTCATGGAAATTGTGATGATAAATGAAAGGAAAATATAGGTTATTTCTCTTTAAATTTGTGGTCAACAAGTCAACTCTCCTGGTCAAACTTGCTCAACAATTTGACAACATAAGGATAAATTTGCAATCAGTCTTTACTTAAACCTTCATAACTTTTGCATATGAACTCCAAATGAGTTGATTCTTTTTGCTACGGATTCCTTGTTATATTGGATAAATTTTAGGCTCAAGAACCACTTAATTTGGTGTAGTAAGCTTCGCTTACATGGTCTCAAACATGGGCTATTGCATGACTTCTTTATTTGTCTATATTTAATTAACATGCACATAAGCAACCATTACTCTGATCATTTGTATACACAAACTATCATTCACTTACTAGAATGTTAATTACTTGTTTCCAACTATTTATGGGGTATTTATACTTGTCTTCTCAAGGTCTTTCACCTGTTTTACACTTTTTTCCTACATTTTCATATTCTATAACAATCTACTTTGCAATTTCACAACTTTCAAGCTTATGCATATAACTTTTTACATTATTTTACTTCTCATATACTTATTATGATATGTTAACATGAAATCACCACCATCGTAAGATGCTCATACACCATTAATCCTATTTCTCACTTTTTGTCCCACGTTGGAGTACAATGACCTTATACGATGTGATTTTCATCATTCCTCATATAAATGGGTTCCAAGCACTTAATTCTCCTTATCAAACATAATATAAAGTGGTGGCCGCACTTTCACCACCTTGCCCACCACCACACCACCACTAATGCCAACTCCACCACCTCTATCACCATCACGCCCACCTCAACCACCACCACCACTATCACCTTTACCACCACATCCACCACCACTACCACCGCTACCACCACCACCACCTCTTCCATCACGCCACCGCCACCACCACCACCACCACCTTCGTTACCACCCACCGCCACTTCCACCTCCACCAACACCACCACCTCACTAACACCGCTGCCACCTTCACTATCATCAACGCCACCCTCTACCACCATTCCGACCACTACAGCCATATATGTTTATTCATAAGTGATTATACAAATAATCATATATAAATAAATCATATGTGAACAATCATATACCTCAATCATACATAAATAAATCATAACCCCTCTCGTCTTCGTGAACCGACGGTGTCTCCCGAACCCCTTCTCCATCTTTCATCTGCTCCGCCGGCCCTAACACTAACACTGGCCGATCTTATGACAAACTCTCATGTTGAAGTTTGACAACAATTAAATTTCAAAAAAAATAAAAAATAAAATTTTTGAAGAGTTTGAAAACAGTTTCAACTTCATAGAATATAAAAATAGAATTTTGACTAGTTATTTACACTCACACTAACAATTCTGATCGGTAACTAACAAACACCAAAACTTTCATTAACTTGCAACTAAAACTAATATTCAACAATCTTTAAATTCATCTAATTTCAAAAATACAATACTCCATCAGAATCTCTCAAACCCTCCCATTCTCGGTCTCAAATTCCTTTATCAACTCAGGATCAACATTTTCTTCTGGTTCCCATGTTGCTTCTTCAATGTCCGCCCATTTTACCAAATACTCCTTTTTCCCTTCCTCGCCGTCCCTCTTCGCCACCACAAGCTCCGCCACCGCATATTCCAACCCATCTTCAAAATCTTTAACCAAATCCTCGGCGATCAATGCAGCTTTAATCCACTCGTTAGCTTCACCGTCTTTCCATTTCACCAAGTACTCAACGTTATTACCTTTCCCTCTTTTCTCCAAAATCTCCTCAACTTCCGCGTATTCAAATATCGCCCCCTCTAAAATCTTAATTACATTTTCTAACCCTAATCTTCTAGCAAATTGTACTGGGTTCCCCTTAGGTGTTGCATTTAAAACCTCACGCGCCAAATCTAACGGTGTCCGTCCCCTGTCGTCTCCGGCTTCCGGGTCCGCCCCAAACTCTACCAGCAACTTCGCCACTCCCGGCCGGACGTACCCTGCCGCCATGTGTAAGGCTGTTAATCCTCCGCCGTTATCACGGTGGTTTACATCAGCGCCAGCCTCCACTAACGTTCTTACACATGCCTCGGAACCGAGACCGGCGACGAAGAGTAGAGCTGTCCTGCCGTCGCCATCTACGGCGTCTATATCTCTGCCGTCTGCGGAGTCGATGATTTCCTTTAATGCACGATCGTCGGCTTTCTTTGCGGCGACCCACCATGGGTTTTCGTACTCGGCGACAACGTCACCCGCGATTAAATTCGCTGGAACCCATGTCGGCACGTGGTCGTCTTCCCATTCAATTAAATACTCCATTCCGGCGCCATTTTCAAGTGCTCTGCTCCCGATGATTCTTTTAACCTCTCCGTAGCTTTCGTCTTCATCGTAGTTGGAGAACTGAGGTGGGTCTGATTCTGATTGAGGGTTTTCGACGACGGAGGCAGCGGCGGAGACAGAAAGATTGAGGGGATGATGTGGGGGTTGAAGACGGAGGTTGAAACAGAGGGCAAGTGATGGCGGGTTGGTGGTGTGGACTTTATGAGGGAGCTTGAGACGGGAGAGAGATGGATTAACGAAGAGAGCATCCATTTGGTGGCGGAATGACGGAGGAGATGCCGCGGATATTGATGCGGGGTTGGAGTTGTAATCCAAGAAAGATGATAGGATAAGAAATCTCATCCAGTTCTCTCATGGTGGGCTTCTGGCCTTTTGGGGATAAAGCTATTTTTGTAATTTTCTATAATTCTCTCGTTCAAAAATTTATACATTAAGGGAAACGTGTCAATTGCTATTTTATAAAATATATTCCTTATATTAAAAAGGTTTTAATTACGAAAAAAACATTATATTTTGTTAAAAGTTCGGTTTAACCGTCAATTTTTAAAAGATTTGGAAAAAAACCATTAATTTTTGGTAAAAAGTTTCATTGAAGTTATTATTACCGGTTCTTCCGGTCATAATGGTTAGACTAAAACTTTTTAAAAAAATTGGTAGTTTATTAGAACAAATGAAAAATTGATTGTTTAAATAAAAAAAGTAATGAAATATAGTGTTTCTTTCGTAATTATACAAATTAAAGTGTAAACATTATCTAGGTCTAATTACGAAAAAAGCACTATATTTTGTAAAAAATTCGGTTTAACCACCATTTTTTAAGATTCGGAAAAACCAATATTTTTTGGTAAAAAGTTTCATCGAAGTCACTGTTACCGGCTTCTTCAGGTTATAGTGGTCAAGTTGAAATTTTTTACAAAAATTGGTGGTTTTATTAGAACAAATAAAAATTTTATGGTTAAACCAGAAAAAGTGCAAAAATATAGTGTTTTTTTGTAATTTACCCTATTACAAATTTTCAATTAAGCTAAAAACTTAACTATCAAGTATAAATCTATGACATTATGTTTATTTTATATAGATTTTTTCCTTAAAAACAATAATATATTATTTTTAAGATATTTAAAAAACTGGAATATACAACTGATTGGTATATCATCAAACAAAAGACTCGGGCAGCGTTTCGTTAGCAGAAAGTTTTTGAAGAAATTCGAATCTATAAAATGATCGAAATATATCAGGAAATGGAATCCAATTCCATATTCTATTTGATTGGCAGGAAATGGAATTGGAACCTAATTCAATATCTTGTTTGGTTGGCAGAAAATGGAATTGGAATTCATGTAAAAGAGAAATTTATCATTCTTTTTTTTGTATAATTTATTTTGTTATATAACTTATTGCTAGTGGTGGTGGTGGCAATGGGTGGTGCTGGTGGTGGTGGGTAGTGATGGTGGTCAAGGGCGAATCTAGGTGGAGGCTAAGAGTGTCCATAAACACACCTTAATTTCATAAAATTTATAAAGATTAGATGATAATTTTTACATAGACACCCCTTGTATATGGACGACACATCCTAGTTTGAAATAAACCAGTAGACAATTTTATAGAAAAATAAGTCCAATTTTAAAAAGATGATTACAAATAAAATTATGGTTTTCTTGTGTTCTATATATAACACGATTGTTATATATAAACTCAAATGTACCACATATGAGATGAAGAGTTTGAGCAAGGAAATTTGTGATTGGCTTAAGTTGATCCTATTAGATTACTAGAATAGATCCCATTGGTAGTCATGAAATTAGCTTTTGGCAGTGTTGTGATTCCAATTTAAGTCATGGTATTAATAAGATTACCGTATCACTAATATGACATAAGTAGACCTCATTATGATGCCTTATTGAATATAGGTGTAACACTTGTCAATAACAACCGTGTAGAAGGTAGAACAAACAATAATTACCTTTTTGGAGTACATTAGAGAGTATTTGATGAAGAAGATAGTAATTATGCTATAGGTCATTAACAAATTTGGTGAACCATTAACCCTAACTGTGACACCACTATTTAAATCATTTATTAGTCATGAAAAATACCATTAGCTCAAAAGAAGTCTCATCATTGTGGAAATATAGGTCCCAAAACAGTTAAAAGTAGTTTAAAACGTATAACGAGGTGGTATCATAATTCAAGTACAAAACACGGTTCAGATGGCCACACAATCCGTGGTCTTCTAAATGTCCCCGCCTCGTCACAAGCTTCTATCCTTAACCTGAGTACACATCAAAACTGTTAGGCAATTGAAATGCCTAGTGAGTTACCCGAGGCTATCTCGCTATGAGTGGAAGGATAACCTTACCACTCGAGACAACCTCCAAAAATAGTTTCTTTACACACTAAATATTTTTAATAAAACATCATAAAGATTTATCAACATAAATGGTCATGTGATGCACATGCAATGCAACTACCCCAACCCAAGTCCAACTCATAAAAGTCCATCTCACCTCAATGGCACTCACCTAAGTTCACAAGTAAAACGCACAAAGCATAATACTTGATCCCCGTATGAGTTAAACTAAGACTAGTGGCCATCACACTAGCCTCATGAGGGGTAGCAACTCCCTCATGCGGTTTCCTATTGGCGGAAACATTCCCAAGACATCATTGAGGGTGGCTATCCAGCCCAAGGGCCCTCTACATGGGTATAACATCATAAGGTGGCTATTAAGCCCAAAACATCATAAGTCATCATTAGGAGTCTCATGGTCAATCCCTTCCTACATGAAAATGCAATGCATGATGTAATGCTCAAAACATCTTTTAAAACCTCATCATAGACTTTATTGGAAACATCTTTGAAATAACACTTTAAATGTCAAGCAGACATAAGGTTTATGCAACAAGTAGCACATATGAAGTATGCATGATTGAAGAATAAAACACACACAAGAGTTTAGAAGAGGGATGTGTACTCCCGGTAACTCACCTTCCTTAAATCCAAAGAAGGATGCTACTTCCTTGCTCCAACCTCAATTACTCTTCTCCTACAAGAGATAATAATCGACATTACTAATAGTTCTAAGACTAATTAAACTTCACTAAATAAGTGTAAAATCTTAGTTAATCATTGTCTAGAATGAGCTTAAGCCTTAGAACCCAAAGCCCAAACCGTAAAGCCCAAACTCAAAAAATGCCCAAAACTGGCCAGAGCCTGACACGGGTCGTGTAACTCACGGATCCAAACAGCACGGGTCGTGCTTCTTCAGCACGGGTCGTGCTTCGTTCAGTTTCAGCTCCGATTTTGGTCATTTTCACCTCATTTTGGTCCAATTCAAAGTCTAACACCACCCCAAACTTCTAGATATCAAAAGGACATTATTTCTACCTAAATTACCCATCATTTGGTCCAAAAAAATCATCCGCTATCATTCCCATAATTCAAATCCATGCTATAATCCCAAATTTACTTCATAAGCTTAGATCAAGGAATATCCAATTCCATTCAAACAATTGATCAATAATTAAAGGGGTTCCTTCTTCCATTGATTTGAAATTACTAGGAACATACTTAAACTCTTCATAGAACACATTTAAGATGCAAGTTGATCCAATCATCAAGGTTTCACCCATTGATGGGTTTTCCCCAAAATTTAGGGTTTATAAGTATCAATACACATCCAAATGGTTCTCCAAGCATGAAACCATCAAATTATGGAGAGATGATCACTAGCATTCATAAGCTACACCTTTGGGATCATAGAACTTATCTCCCCCAACTATGAAACCCGAATTTGAACATGATTTACCCAAAATAGTGGGTTTCTAACATGGAGATTAGAATTCTTACCTTAAATCTTCAATACTTTGATGCAATTCACTTAGATCTTGCTAGGATCAAACTTCTCCACTTAGATCTCCTTGAAAATTGCCTCTTCTCTCCTTCTCATTCTCAAAATCATGACTTACAAGAGAATTGGGGTTTTCCCCCCAACTTAAACTTCAATCTTTCCACTTATTGCTAACTAGTCCCTCCAGAACTTAAGTTATCTCATTTTTGCACTAAAGGTCCTTCCCCACCACATGTGAAATACTAATTACAAATCAAGTCCTTCTTCTAGAATCCCATGAGGTAAATTCCCACATTTACCCTTATTTATATATTCTAGACTAAATACCTCTTCAAAATACACATTTTAATTTAATTTGATATAAGTTAATTATTATGATTATTAAATTTATTATTTTTATTTATTAAATTATTTACCCTAGATTAAGTATGTTACACTAACTGCTACAAAATTTTGTGACAAAATGAAGACCAGGTTGGACTATATAAGGTAGATTGGAATATGAATAACAAGTTTCAGGTTTTTGGTCAATGGAATGATTATTGTGTGGTATACATGATAAATAGAGTTTATTCTTGTAGAAAGTATGAGACGACATGTTTTCCATCTAAGCATGTTACCGCTACCATTTAGGATATATAAAAGAATCATGAGACTATTTAAGAGCCAGAAACATGGGCACGTCTTTCATATTTCCTAAGTACCTAGAGGGATATGTGTTCTTTCAAGATTGGTCCAATAGATAGAAGAACAATTGGCTACGATTAGAATGTATGTCCATACTTATTCCATTACATTATAAAAACCCAATTTGAAGGCTTAAGAAGAAAACAAAAAAGGTACTTCATAAAGGAGAGGACATGGTGAAATGGTAAAAGGTTGCAAGGATATAAAGTCTATCACTTACTCCAAGTGAATATGTGATTATAAGGAAATAGAAGAGCTAATGGATCTAGGAAAGGAGAACTAGTTGAACAATTGCTTTATTTTTATATCATGATGTGTGTCTTACATCATTTATGTGTATGTTATGTTTGTTTAATGATTTTGGAACAATGTCACTGCATATTGTTTGCTTTAGAAGTTTATGTAATAGTAATGTCAATTGTAATGCTAGTTTGGTTAAGTTATATAATTCAATAACTTTGGTCATTTTTGTTAATGATTATTCAATAGTTTATGTTAAAAAAGATGTTTACATAATAGCCATTTCATTCTAATCATGGATAACACATAGCAATGTTTACACAACTGCCATTTCATTATTACTCAAATATAATACGCTACTAATTCCTTTTTTCTATTATAACAACCTACTTCAATTAGTAAACAATAAAAAGGAAAAACAAAATCCAAGATAAAATCAAGAACAACCTCGGCCTTTGATGTTTCTATCCCATATTGGGTAGCAACAAGTGAGATCGATAATCTTCAACCTCTTAAGATCAAGAATTACCGAACGAATACTTTGACAAGAAATGTACAAGACCACAAAATCGAGCAGCAAGAAATACACGAAGAACTAAACACGCAATCAAGATCAACATGAAGAATAAAGTGGTTCACTTAATTGTTAGATCAAGCTACATCCACTGTGGAACTAGAGAGATTTATGTATATATGAATGCTATACAAATCTACAAGTATGATTGCACTCAAATCTACACAGTTGCACATACACATTAGTTACATGGAGATTGAATTTTTTACTTGGCAAGAGGAGAACTTTGAAATGATTATTGCTTTTAGCAATAGGTCTTCTGATGTGACAAGGTATGCAACATGCTGGGCAGACTAACTCTCTAACTGTGGCAGACCTTGGAACTTGTGCCAACATTTCGACAATGTCAATACTAGAGCGAAGAGTGCTCCTCGGTTCTGTTGGCTGACTCGGACAAAGGTAGCCCTCCAATTACAATTCTTTCTTGCCTCGGTTCTTGGTGGCTTCGCACCATCGATCTCCTTCAGTCACGTTAGGCTCCACAACCTTAACAATCTCCCACTTGGAGACTAATCAGAACTGATTCTTCTGTCTACCAAGTTATAAATAATGAAACTCTCTCTCCCTAGCTCCTTGTCTTCGCCTACTTCTGTAGAAGACCATTCGAGGTCATACACAACCTCAATTTTTCAAATGGTACTACCTTGGTGAGCATATTTGGAGGATTGTTTGCACCAAGGATTTTATTAAATATAAAGTTTCCTTCATATATTTTCTCCAAAATGAAGTGGTACCTCATCTTGATGTGTTTCGTCCTGTTGTGAACCACCAAATTCTTCGCCAACTGGATTGCACTTTGATTCTCACAATGCAACAAGTAGTCCTTTTACTCTTATCCTAACTATGATAAGAAGTTCTTCAATCATATTAGCTCCTTGTTGGCTTTTTCCAAGGCCATATACTCGGGTTCGATGGTTGAAAGAGTTACACTCTTTTATAATATGGACATTTAGCTAATTGTGGTTCCTCCAATTATGAAAACATAACTAGTTTTGCTCTTCCCTGAATCCGCACAACCCCCCTAAATATGCATCGACGAAACCTTCAAGGACCACCTTCTGCCTTTTAAAACTCAAGGCTGCGTCTGAGGTTCCTTTCAAGTAGTGGAGCAACCAATTGACACATTCCTAATGCTCCTTCCTTAGATTTGACATAAATCTGTTGATAACACCATTGCATGTATCAAACTACCGACAGCAGACACATAAGGAACCTTGGCCATTTCTTCTTTGTATGTATATGTCTTTGGGGATTACTCATTTGAAAGCTTCAGATGGCTTCTAAGCGGGGTGTTCCGGAACTTATCATTTTTCATATTGAACTTCTCCAAAACTTTGAGGATATACTTCTCCTAAGAAAGCTTAATCTTGCTTGAAGCTTGATTTCTGACAATACTCATGCCTAATATCTACATATCAGGTCTGAGGTCCTACATCTTGACCTGCTTGGACAACTGCTGTTTCAACGTGTTGATCTCCTATATGTCAGCACCCGCAACCAACATATCATCAACATAGAGAAGTGGGATTATATACGAGGACTTGAATTGCTTCTAGTAGCAGCAGTGATCGCTATCAGTCCTTCAGAACTCATTTATCCTCATGAAGTCATCAAACTTCATGTACCACTGTCTTGGAGCTTTCTTCAATCCGTACATGTTTTTCTTTAGTTTTCACACCATGTTGTCTTTCTCAGAAGTTTCAAAACATTATGGTTGTGCCATGTAGATGTATTCTTCCAAGTCATAGTGCAAGAATGCAGTCCTGACATCAAGTTGTTCAAGGTAAAGATCTTCAGATGCAACAATCCCAACTTTGTATTTGACCCGAAACACCCACTTGTTGGATAATGCCTTCTTTTTTGCTGAAACTTGACAAGAGACCAAGTCTCGCTCTTGTCAAGTGAGCTTATCTCATCCTCCATCGCCTTCTTCCACTATACGAAGTCTTTCATCCTCAAAGCTTCAGGATAAGACTCTAGTTCCCCATTCTCGGTCAACAATAGGTAACCTGCTAACGTAGGGGAGCCTACCCGAGGTCTTCTCTCTTTAGTGGATCTCCTGAGAAAACCTGGAGCTGCAACTCCTGATTCTTCAGCTTCGATTCGTTCCGAAGTGTTACCTACCTCCTTGGATGAGCTCCCACTATCTCCGATACTACCAGATGCTTCTTCATAACTCCAACTATTTCCGGAGTCTCCGCCCGACTCTTCTTCAGAAGGCTTTACGATGTCATATTCGGATGACCCTTCAAACTCCACTTACTCCTAAGTTTCAGATGACTTGTTTCGTTCCTCGGTACTTGAAAGAGTGTCTTTATACGGGGCATACTCATACAATGTCATGTCTCGACTACTAATTACCCTTCTACTCTAGTTATTCCAACATCAGTAACCCATGTCATCCAAACTGTAACCGATAAAGAAGCACTTATCCAATTTTGCCTCTAGCGTATCTCGCTCACTGTCCTTTATCTTGACATATGAGACACATCTAAAAAACTCTTAAGTGGTTGAGGGAAACTCATGACCTCGCCATTCATCTTCAGGAATCCTGAACTCTAGGGGGACAGAGGGTCGTCTGTTGATTACATAGGTTGCGGTATTTATGACATCTTCCTAGAACATCTTGACTTCAAAGTGGCAAACACTTCTGATTTATTCTTCAAGAAGTAAAATCATACCTTTCTAGTTGAGTCATCAATGAAAGTAACATAGTAACTCCGAATGAAGACACTGAGGTTGGTCCGTAAACATCAGAATTTACATGCTCGAGTTTCATAGCCTTTAGAGCTTGGCCCACCTTGGAGAATGTGATTTTCTTCCGTTTACCAAATACACAGGGCTCACAGAATTCTATGGCAACTACCTTTACATTTGGAATCTTTCCCTTCGCAACCAACATCTTCATCTCCTTTTCGCTTATGTGACCAAGTCTTTGGTGCCATAGAGTAGAGGCCTTCTGATCTTCTTCGACAGAGTGGATCTCATCTGAGGAGTCTTCTACCATATAGAAGGATCCTTGCTTCTGACCTCGAGCAACAATCATGCTCCCTTTTGTTACTTTCCATTGGTGGTTGCCAAACTCAACCTTGTACCCTTCATCATCCAACAGCCCAATTGATATCAATATCTTCTTCTAGCCCTAAATGAATTTGACCTCGTTCAAAATCCACTTCGTTCCTAAGGATGTTTGGAGTGTAACATCTCCAACTCCGATTATATCTAGGCTTTTGTTGTACGCAAGTCTCACTGCCCTTGTAACGCCTAAATTTTTGCATTACGTCTCTGCAGTGATATGCGTGGAAGGATGCACCCAAGTCCATTATCCAGGACTCCGTGGAACTCTCTACACAGCAAAATGAGTACATCTTTAAAATCTTCTATAAGGTTTACTTATTTTTTTGCATATGCATATCCAGAAGGCTTCAAACACTGCTTTTTGAAATGCCTATTCTCTTTGCAATTCCAGCAGACAACGTCTTTTGTGCTTTTGGACTATCCCTTTATCCATGACTTTGATCTTCCTTTACCACCACCACTGCCACATCGGTTCAATTTTCTATATCTCTCCTCGGTAGCCAATGCACTACCAGAACACTCCTATATTCCTCCTCCCGATATCTTCCCTATTGACTAAATCTCGGATGCCTTCAAATGAGAGTTTTGTTGAATAGGACGAACTACTGACCGCAGTGACCGTTATTGACTAACTTTTTGGAAGTGAAGATAATAATTGTATGGCCGGACTTCATCATCAAAACCAATATTCACCATTATCAACCTCGATATGATGGAATGAACTCATTGACATGCTCCACCATAGAACCTCCTTCCTTAGTCTTCGTATTCACGAATTGTCTAATAAGAAAGACCTTGTTTGTAGCTGAGGGTTTTTTCATACATGTTCTGAGTAAGACGAACGTAGTTTTCTCATTGAATATGTTGTATGCCATGAACTTTGACAATAATAGTCGGACTAGACCCAAAGCCTACCGATCTAACAGTTCCCACTCCTCCTGCGGCATATCTTTTGCCTTTCCTCCAGTCAGCGGGAGATGAAGTTTTTTTTGGTAAAGATAGTGTTTTATATGTATTCTCCAGAATCCAAAATCATGGCCATCAAACTTGTGGAACTTGATATTCCCTTCTTCAACCATAGCTCTGATACCAGTTTGTTGGGTAGCAACAAGCAAGATCGATAATATTCAACCTCTCAAGATCAAGAACTACCAAATGAATACTTCGACAAAAAATGTACAAGACCACAAAATCGAGCATTAAGAAATACACAAAGAACTAAACACACAAGCAAGATCAACACAGAGAATTAAGTGGTTCACCCAAGCGTTAAATCAAGCTACATCCACTGTGGAAGTAAAGAGATTTATGTATATATGAATGATATACAAATCTACAAGTATGCCTGCACTCAAATCTACACAATTGCACACACACACACACATTAGTTACATGGAGATTGACTTTTTATACTTGGCAATATGATATCTCTGAAATGATTGCAAATCTTCTAGACTTATTGCTTTCAACAATATGTCATCTTATGTGACAAGGTATGCAACATGCTGGGCAGACTAACTTTCTAACAGTGGCAGACCTTGGAACTTGTGCCAACATATCGACTTTCTCAACTAATCCCTGTGGAGATCCTTCTACAATGTCCGGACCGGAGCAAGGACTGCTCATAAGTCCTGCTGACTGATCCGGACGAAGGTAACCCTCCAACCGCACTGGCTTTCTTGCCTCAGTTTTTGGTAGCTTCATACCATCTTTCTCTTTTGGTCGGATTAGGCACCATAACCTTAACATCACGAAATCCCAACTTTTTCTTCAAGATTTTTTTTGACCTTAACAAACCAAGGATAATCATCAAGGAACGATTACACACTAGTGGATCATACCATCCAATTAATTTGCAATTCGGTCCAAATTAGGTTAAAAATTAAAGATGCTGAAGATAAAAGACCAAATGCTAACATTGATGGACCATAAAAAAAACTTCCACCTCAATTAAATGTTGTACAACTTTGTATTTATTATTGATTTGCTCCATAATTGAAAACTCTATTTTGTAACTACAAGTAGATGAAGAAAGAAAAGAGGGTGAGACCGTCTTATTCATTAACGTACAAATAGGCTCATAAAAACAATCGTCATATGTGAAAGTGGGGTAGAAAGACAAAAACACACTCACGTATAACGCATGTGAGGTCACTTAACAGGAAAATTAGACGAGATACAACATGGGGGACCATGTATGGTAATTGAAAACCACAAGGACTGTTCGAGTAATAAATAGTTTCAGGGGCGGGATCCATAATTAGTGACATACAATATGAACCAATCATGTACTTTAGCCTAATAAAAACAACACCTACCATAAAAAGAAAATATGGAGTTTTTTTGTTGGTGGCATTGTAGTCATTCTACGACAATATTGAAAAAGCCGATAGGCGCTAGTCTGTTGGTCAACTAGGGACTAGCGTCTAGTGGGAGACCGTAAATTGTAAAACAATTAATTTTATAAAAATTATGTAGAACCAATATCATAATAAAATAAGTAGATAACCATAAATATATACATGTGATATGACAGTTTAATTTGGTAATGTTTCTAGATAGGGTTAGAATAATGATTTTTATACATATTTTAAGTATTTTGTCTATTTTGAGTATTTAATAATACTAGACCGGGTTTTGTGGATTTTGACCTAATTTGGGCATGTAGTCCGGTTTTTCATCAAGTTTGACCGATTTTGATCCAAACCGATTTTTTGGCTAATTTTCTAAGATCCTACAAGGTCACATCCCGTCCAAACGGATTTTTACGATACTGATTCTAGAACATCTTTAATTGTATGCGTATACGTGAGGATATCATCAATCTTTGCCTTAAAAGAAGGAAAAACACTGAATGCTATTGGCATGAATGTATCACAGATATCGTGTGACAACAAGCATAAGTCAATAAATCTCTTTTTTTCACATTTAGAAAGATCAACGAAGATTTGGAGCAGCTTATATTGGCATGATCCGTATTACATGGATAATCCGACTCAATTTATATTTTTCTTTGCAAAAAGTTATTAAAAAACTTTATGGGCGGAAGTAAGAATTTTTCGTTTGAGACATGACACCAATAAGGGAATAAGGTATATAAGCAAATTGAATGGCTGAAAATAGCTCTGAACTCAATTATCTGGATGCGTCTCACTAAATGCATGTCTTTTGGTCCAACAGTCAGTGGATTATGTACGTCATTTTATTTGAATATTTCATACTATAAATAGAATGCGGATTTTATATTTGATGATAAATTAAATATGTTTTCGATGAATTTATTTCCAAGTGATTGTTGAAATTTGAGTTATGAAAATAATTATAAGATATTGAATGATTATAAGATAAATTAATCGTTGACTAACTAATAGATAATACAAGCAAGTGAAGCCCAGCCTAGCTGGGTGGATGCACCCGGGTTATATACCCATGTGGTGGGAGGTCTGGAGTTCGACTCCGACTAACCCCATGTGGGAGATTTTCCTGGAAGGCGAATTAGGTGGAGGGGAAAGGCATTTACGCCTTAGGTAATCGCCAACCGCCCTGAGTTGCGGAGCTGATTACCCTCAGGTGAAACCATATATATCTATTCGCTGGTTCCAAAAAAATAGATAATACAATAAAAATACTTTCTGGTAAAAGAAAGAGCCACGTCTTGTTAAATGATAATAAAGTATTTTGTTTATTATGATAACTGATTAAATGATAAACGTAGAATATTTTTATTTTATTATAGATGATTATAGGTCTTATTGTAATTTACCGGTATGTAAATGAGTATACAACTAAGGTTTGTTTGTGATTACTTATTTTGAAGCTTTTATTGCATTATTGCGGTTTGTTAAATACTTTTAAGTTTTTGGATAAAAAAAATTTAAAAACACTTATTTGATTTAAATTTTGGGAAATCTTCAATAAAGTTATAATATTTTGGCTCAATTTATGAAAAAGTCTCAAATTAAATGTTATTAACAAAAAAGTCTCAAATTAATTTTTTTTAAAAAGTATACATATCGGAAATTTAGTTTAGCCGGAAGTGTTTAGAGGGAACTCAAAATATTAAAATTCTAGTTTGTTTATAAGGATATATGTATTGCCTTTTGTTTTTTCATAGGCTTATTTTATGCAAATTTGTTTAACTGTCCATTTGCTAATCTATCCAAATTAGTTGGCCTGTTGTTAAAATTAATTTATTTTCTATAACAATTTGATTAATGCTTTATGTTTGGCTTTTGCAGCTCCGGTAGTACATTGATGGTACGAATGATCACATTAATATTCAGGTATCCAAGTATGAACAATTTTTAAGCTGAATTTACTGATATGCCTTCTCCTTTTGATCATCACCAGCAATAAATTTGTGCGCTTGATTTTTGTCAACGGGATTTTTCTTTATTTTCTTGTTATTGATGCTAATCTCACAATGGTAACAATAATAATAATAATAAAGACGTATATTAGAAATTCGTATAAATTCTTTTTTTCTTTTTTTGGTTCGGCGCTCATACAATTAGCAAATCGGAGTCTTGGTTGAATCATTACTTAATTTATAAAAATTGAGAAACCAAACGTTATGAATATGTTGATCCAGAGTCATCCTCTTAATGGAACCATATACGACCTGTTAGTTGACCTAGGGGCTGCTTATGTGAAAACTCAAATAATATTAAAGATTTTTTAAAGGTTTTTAAATAATTCATAAATATATATAAATCGATGAAAATATAGTTTTATAAAAATTGTTCGTAATAAGAGTGGTAGCAACTACTTTTGTAAATTTATACAAATCAGATTCATTAATTAGTTGACCTTCTCCTTATGTGAAACTCAAAAAATATTAAAGTTTATAGCAAAATAGTCATATATATGATTCCGTAACAAATTTTATACCAAATTAGCTTTGAATTTCGATTCCATAGTAAATTTTGTAGCAAAATAGCTACAGATGTTGATTCATAACAAATTTCGTAGTAAAATAGCTATGAATATTGATTTCATAGCAAATTCTGTAGCAAAATAGCTTTGAAATTTAAAGATGTCGCAAATTCCGTAGCAAAATAGCTACAATCATAGGCCCGTAGTAATTTCTGTAGAAAATAGCTACAAGTTCTGATCCCATAGCGAATTCCGTAGCAAGATAGCTACAGATTCTATTTCCGTAGCCAAATTCCATGTTATTTATATTTTAGCAATAGACTTCATTACTGTAGCAAATCCCGCAGCAAAATTGCTACAAATTTCCGTTCCATAGCAAATTCCGTAGAAAAATAGCTACAGATTATATTTTTGTAACAAAATTTCGTAGCTGTTCAGATATTAGCTATGGAATGCAATTCCGTTGCAAAATTGATACAGTATGACTGTATGAGATTCCGTAACATATTCTGTAGCAGAATAGCTACGAATATGACTTCCGTAGCTATTCAGCCTTTTACTAGTAGTGGAATCTAATCTGTTATATGCCTTTTCAAGTCGCATACGTGGTGAAGAGGTTGATCATGAACAATGTTGATGCAAATGCTTCATATTTTTTGAGACCATAGGTTGATCATGTTACTTATTGATTTTACATTCATTAGTTGTTTAGTTATGTTAAATTCATTGATGAATAATCATATTTCTTGTTGATTTTGAATCATTCATTGATGAATTTAGGGGTTTAGTATATCCAAAACATTATATTCATTGATGAATAATCAAATTACTTGTTGATTTTGCATTTATTAGTATAATAAATCATTGTATTCATTGATGAATACCAAAATTGAGAGCAAACTTGTAACCAATTTCACGTATATTCATGTATGAATTTCATTGAATTGTCATGTTACATATCCCCTGTACAAATGTTCATTGATGAATTTTACTATAATGCCAATGTCGAATGCTTATTCACTAAATTCAGTGACGCATATTCATTGTAATGCCAATTTTACTGTAATGCCAATATTATTTATGTGTATTCATTAATGAATTACATCGAATTTGTCATGTTACATATCCCTGTACGAATATTCGTTGATGAATTTTACTTCATTGCCAATGTCAACTAGTTATACACTAAATTCACTGACGAAAATTCAAAAAAAAAGCAAAAAAAGGGAAAAAAAACCACTAAATTCAGTGACGAAAATTCAAAAGAAAAAAGCAAAAAAAAAAAAAAAAAAAAACCCCACGAAAATTCAAAAAAACTATATTCAAGGAAATAATTACAACCAATCTCATTATTTTAGGTAACTTATAATTATCTTGATTTTATTTACTAATATAGATATACTAAGATTACTATTATACCCTTGTGAAAAGATTGGTCCAGAATTGTCATCGTGTTCTCAACCTTTTAATTGTCCTCGTTTTGAACCTCTCTGTATATATATATATATATATATATATATATATATATATATATATATATATATATATATATATATATATATATATATATATATATATATATATATATATATATATATATATATATATATATATATATATATATATATATATATATATATATATATATATATATATATATATATATATATATATATATAGGGAGATGTTAAAATGAGAATGATAAAAAGGTTGAGAATGTGAGAATGATTCTGGACCAATGAAATCATAAGGGTATATTAGTAATTATATATTTTAATTAAATTATAACAAAATAACAATTAATCTAACTTCCTAAAATTTAGGATTTTGATTGATAGTTACCTAAAATAAAGGAATTAATTGGTTTTTTTGTTATTCTATTAATTGAAGAAAAAAATTATTTTTATTACTTGTTTTTCCAAAATTCGAAAATTTAATAATTTTTTCTTTTTGTTTTCACGGTTTCATTCATTCATGTATAGAAAAAATATAGTTTTATTATTTTATTGATTTAATATTTTTACAGTATTTTTATAGTGATTATACAAAATTTTGTCGTAATCATCAATGAATAATATATATATATATATATATATATATATATATATATATATATATATATATATATATATATATATATATATATATATATATATATATATATATATATATATATATATATATATATATATATATATATATATATATAAATGAACTTTTTTAGAATTTTTAAAAATTGTATTTGATATGAATGTGTTAATCACGAATGATTATAAGTAACGATAAATACTAAAATGAATAAAGTACAATAAAAACATAAAAATATAATACAATTATAATCATAACACAAAGATATAAATGAAACGATACATTTGTAATCATTAATGAATAAAAGACAATGTAAAAGAAAAAAAACTAATTTAGCTGTAATCACAAATGAATAAAACAAATATAAAAAAATCTGATTCATTAGTAATCATTATGTTGCAGTCCCGATGATTATTGACACGCGCAGAGGTCGTCGTGCGGTCAAAAATAAGAGAAAACCTAACACACACTAGTATAGCGGTAGTCAGGGTCGATCCACAGGAGCTTCGTGGTTAGACTAGATGAGAGATTACCAACTAGTAGTGTCACAACTATAGTCGGAGGATCTGGTTTCTATCTTCCTAATCACTAATACCAGAAAGCAATGATCAAACACACTCAAGCCAAGCTAAGCTAAGCTCAAATGACCTAGTCACTTTCTGAAATCAGAAGTACATCTCTGACTCAGAAGCAATCAAAGGCATCCAAACTAGCAAAACCAAGCAAAGCATAAACTAGCCACTAACTAGAGTTCTATTGAACAGTTACTAGCCAAGGTTTAATGCCTACAAACTAACCTAATTAGCTACTGATTTCAGCAAAGGAAAACAGTCCCAACAAGGTCAAAACAATATCCAAACATAAATCAAACATCCAAAACCAAACACAAGCATAAAAACACCGAAAAGCTAAGATTAAATGTAACCAAATGCTTTGCATTCACCAAATCCGAATCCAAATACAAAAACAGTAACCAAATGATCCAAAAACAGAAGCCAAAGCTTAATATCAATGGTTGTCACACCCAAAGATACAAAACCAAGCTTAAATCCAACTATTTAATTACAAATAAAATCTAAAACTAACCAATACCAATTGAGAGTCTTCTGGAATGAAATCTTGGAGTCAAAGAGCTTCAAGGTCGATTTTACACCCGGTCTTTGCTAGGGTTTTCGGCTGTAAATGCATCTATTTATACTTGCAAATTTCCCGCAGCCGCGCCGCGCAGAAGTGAAATCCGCGGCGCGCGTACTGATCTTTTCCCGTTTCTTCGGCATTTGAATGTGTTTAACCGCCTTAAGCCCGCGTCGCGCAGATGAGGTATCCGCGGCGCGCGTACGAGTTTCCTTGATTTTTCATTCTTTCCAAACTTCTTCCTTTTGTACGCTTTTAGTCCCTGTTTCCATTCTTTTTCTCCAAACAAGTCCTGGCACGAAAAGTGAGAATACCCAGACATATTTGATATAATTTTATCAAGAACAAGGCTCAACAACGCCTAAAATACTTGATATCACTAGGCGTTGTCAAACACCCCACACTTGTGCCTTGCTTGTCCCCAAGCAAGAGAGTTTTTAACAAATTATAATAAAGAATCAAACAATTTTTGACTGTGTTCAGTTTCAAAGTTTATTGCTCTTTGAGTTAGAGTGGAATAGTTCGCGAAAACATAATTGAATTGTTCTTTGGAATTCATGGCTTTCTAGAGAACCCTTGATTACAAATTTTCTGTCCACAATGAAGTGTACTTACTCATTCAGATTCTAAAGGCCATTAAGGAATTGTCCATGACTTTCGATGTTGTCCGTGTAGCGAGCTTTCAAAAATACCATCCCAGACCAGACGATCTTAGGTGGTAAGGTGCATAAGGCCCACCCATTTTAGACCTACCGGCTCGAACAACAAAGGTCACAAATTGACTTTTCCTTCCTAAACTCCAATCCTAAAACAGCTCAATCTTCTAAACTCGTAAAACTCAACTTATTTGACTAACTAATAGCATGATCACAAATAAACAGTATTTCTTGAAAAATACTAATGCTATCACAATCACAAATCATTCATTTCAAAATTGCAATTTATTAAAAATTTTGAAAAATATTGCTAAAAATTGAAAAAATTGATCATTTCTGCAAAAATTTCAAAAAAATTCTCTTTCGACCGTCCACACCCCACACTTAAAACCGTACAACATCCCCGTTGTACAAAATTATTTCAAAACAAGGGAGAAAGAGTTACCCCTTTTTGGACGATAGACTGCTTGGTGCTCAATATCACAGGTATAATTGCGTACAGATGGATCCTCGATTTCGTATTCTGGAGTTGTAGCGCTACAGTGAACACGCCGGTGGTCGAGACAAGTGGAGGGGGCACGGTGACCCCACACTTGTCTGAGACAACTCCTTCTCAAATTGGTATATCATGCATAACTTAACAAACAAATTAAAAAGAAACATGACAAAATGAAATATGAACACAAAATATACAGATAGAAGTGTCATAAGTTTGTACATATATCCCAAAAATATATAAAAAGAAAGAAAGAAATAGAAAGAAAAAAGTACATCAATCACTGCCAGGCGGCCTGGAGGGTCCGGCCTCATGATCATGGGCCCTGGCTGGGAATGGTCGGGGGCGTCGGCCCTGCTGAGTGGCCAACTCCAAAAGTACCTCCCCGATCCACTCGAGCTGGTCCTCCATCCTCGCAACTCGGGCCTCCAACCGATGGATGGCCGCTGGGTCCTCCTGCGGCTGTGTCGGGGCTGCGGGCTCTGGCGCTGGCTCTGGCCTCCGGCGTCTCCTGCCAGGCTGGGCATACGCAGGCTGAGGTGCATGAGGAGGCTCGGTCGGTGCCCGGATGAACTGCCCCGGGCGCTGCTGCTCAATGAGCCGCATCCTCTCTAAAGTGCGTGCTGTAGTGCGCGATGGAGGCAGAGCGGTCAAAGAGGCTGCCACGGAGGCAGTGAGAATACCATATGAGCGGGCCAGGCAGGTAATAAAATACCCCCTGGCTAGTGGGCTGCTGGTGGAGGCGCCCGTCGAGTGGGTGGAGAGAGCGACCGCGAGGGCGAAGGGGAGATGGAGGAATCGGGACTGGTCGAGGAGAGCCCATAAAAATGTCATGTCATCCCCAGACACCTTCTCGCCTCCCTCCCGCTGCATGATGGAGGTGGAGACGATCCGGTGCATGAGGCGGTGAAGTGGATTGCGTAGGTGGCTCTCTCTCGAGGTCCCTGCCTCATACATAACATTGGACAATGGTGTCCAAATCTCCATGTTGGGAGCCCGCTCCGGCTGCCCCTAAATGCACGCACCAAAGAACTGCGTGAAGTAGCGGTGCTGAAGGTCCGTTGGAGTGTAGATGCATGTACGCCTCCCGAACTCCCTGAGGTTGCACTCCCTCTGTACGCCTCCCAAACGAAAGCGGATGAGCCTGGATCGTGGATCCGACGCCCTGGGAGCGAAATGGACAGTAGACAGGAACTCCAGGAGAAGCTCCGTATAGACCACATCCTCGTCAGTGGCCATGATCCGGTCCCATCCACGGCAGGTAAACGATGCCTCCTCATGGGTCCAGGTGCGATGCAAGAACGGCTCGATCGCACCCCATAATCCTGCGTCTCTCAATATATCTCTATCAATAACCGTCGCCTCTAGAACCCGGCGACTCCTCAATGCGTCCCTCCATGAAGTATACTCTGTAGAACTGGCCAGTCCCTCGGGGAACTGTAAGAAACCGTGCTCCAATCTGAACATCATCTGCAAAAAGAAAATATAGCCACAAAACAAAAAATTTTACAAAATCAGTCCTTATCTTCCCTGCCGCACCGTGGCGCGGCCCAAGAGCAAGGGCGCGGCGCGGCGTGCGGCTGTTTGCAAACCCCAATCCGATCTCTCAATTTAACCTGCTAAAACTCAATATAATCATACCACAAGGTAGCCTAGGTGCCGACTAGCTCATCTAGGATCTCCATTTGGCAAAACAAACACCCTATGAGCTAGCATTAGCGATTCTAAGTTTTGAACTATTTTGGGTAAATCACTAAAATTAACTACCTAATCGCTAGTTTTAACGAGTAATAGATATTTAGAATGGCGTACCTTGGCAGTGGGAACAAAATGAGCAAGAAAAATTGCAAGAGAATTTTGATAACCAGAGCTCCGAGTCGTGTGTGGGTCGCGGCTTACCTTATAAAGGAGAAAACCGACTGATCGTTTACCGCGTCGCGGGTTTACGCTTTGCGCGTCCCGCGTGTCACCAAATCAACCCCTGCGCATCGGGTTGGTTTACGATCCCGCGTCACGTAATTCAAATGTCCGCAGCGCGGACTTCAAAAATTTCAAAACTTCTCAAATGACCCCATACTTATTTCAAACTACTAGTACCTGCAAAAAGATTGATGTATTTTTGTATTTTATTCAAAGAAATATATCCTAACTTATGACACGATGGGTTGCCTCCCAACAAGCGCTAAGTTTAACGTCTTCAGCCAGACGTACTACTCCTAAGCTGCATCTTCTTCTTCTTCTTGACCCCTTAATGGCATTTGCTGGTATTCTGGCATGAAATTATTGGCCATCATTGTCATAAGAGATGTGAGTTGAGTCATTCGATCACTCACACCGCTGATCCATTGTTGTTGGGATTTCAACAGCTTAAAAACATTCGCCTCTCGTTCTCTGGATTCCTTTTCATATTGCTGGTGCCTTGCTTCCATCATCTCTATCATGTCCAGCAGTTGTTCCTTGTCGATGGTGGACAATGGGTGGTCCTTGGTTTCTTTTAAAATTTCTTCTTTTCCTCCCTCTCCCGTACGTGTCCAGATCTTTTCCTTGCTCCTGATTCCTGGCTCCATTAATATTCTCCTATCTACTTGTTTGCCATTTTCTTCTGAAGGTAATGATATCGGGTTCCCAAACATATTCAATCTTCTTTTCCTGGTCCCGAAGAAAATATCCATATCTCCAGTCTTGCAATCGATCACTGAACCAGCAGTAGCTAAGAATGGACGCCCTAAGATGAGCGCAGGCGCATCGTCCAGACTTTCATACTCCATAACCAGAAAATCCACGGGATAGAAAAAGTCCCCAACTTTGACTATGACATTTGTTAGCTTTCCCCTAGATACCTTAGTTGATTGGTCAGCCAGCTGCAATACAACTTCTGCTGGCTCAATTTCTTCATTTTTGTACTTATCGTACAGGTATCCCGGCAAGATGTTGACACTTGCTCCCAAATCTAACAAGGTGTTTCGAATAACCACGTCCCCTACAGTTGTAGTGATCAATGGTGATCCGGGGTCCTTTTCCTTTTTGGGTAGTGTTCCCAATAACGCCTCGCTGGCTTTCACAGTCAATCTCACAGTTTTTGGTGTAGGTGCTTTGCTCTTCCCATTTTGTTCACACATGTCTTGCAGAATTCTGGTGTCCTCAGGGGCATCCTTAAGCTCGTCCTACATGGGCTGATTCATTAAGGGCCCCATTGATCTGGGTGCTTCCTGCTTATTCTTTTCCTTCCTATTCTTCTTTTTCTGCTTGATCCCCGCTATTGTTAATTGCTCTTCCTTTTGGACCTCTTTATCTATTTCTGGTTGAGTGCCATTCTCAACAGGAACTCCTCCTTCTTTACTTTCCTCACTTTCTAGAGCCTTTTCTTCTTCCCCTGGTCTCACTTCACTCCCTACTTCAAACAAGTCCTCTAGAGTGACTTTTCGCCATCCTGATTCGACAGTGTTGACTTGCTCTTTTCCTGGGCGCTGATTATGAGTAGGATTGACTTCAGTAGCACTCGGCAACTTGCCACTGTCTCTCTTTTGCTGATCTGCAGCCATTTGACCTATCTGTCGTTCCATATTTGCAATGGCCTTTGCATTCGCTTGAGATTGTTGTTGTGTAGCAGTGACCATGTCATACATCTTAGCAATCATCTCTTCTTGGGTCCCCGGGGCGTTGTTGGTAGCATTACTGGGCCCCCTGTTATTGTTATTGTTGCTATTTGTACTGGTGTTTCCATTGTTCGCAGGCTGATGCGTTCTAGGCTGACTGGTCGATTGACTCTGATAATAGTTTTGCCTAAAATTTTGCTGCTGTCCCTGGTTGTATGGCCTATAGGGTCGTCCATTATTGTGCTGGCCTTGACCCTGGCCATAAACTTGATTCACCTCGTGAGTCTTATGTCCTCCTTGACCTCCTTGCGATGAATTTGGCGGTCCATTCTGTAATGTTGACATGAGCCTGTCAAACTTCTTATTCAGTTCATTAATTTCTTTCTTCACTTCCTTTTTCCAGTCAGCATCGACTCCTACTGCTGCCGCCGTACTTACAGTCTTCTTGGTAGAAAAGTTTGCCTTGGAGCCATTGCTCAACTGCTCTAAAAACTACCAAGCTTCCTCTGGGTCCTGCCACATAAATGTCCCACTGGATGAGGCATTTATCATGGCCTGATGCGTCTCACTGACTCCTTCGAAGAATAACTTAACTAACTGCCACCTAGGAATTTCGTGATGCGGACAGGATCGTAACAACTCCTTCAATCTGTCAAAGGCTTCGTGAAAAGCCTCTCCAGGCTTTTGCTGGAAATCCTGGATAACTCTTCTGATTTCAGTTGTCTTACTTGCTGGATAAAATTCCTGAAGGAACTTTGCCTTGAGCTGATCCCATGTAGTAATGCTGTTCGATGGCAACGATGTGAACCAATACTTGACTTTATCCTTAAGGGTGAATGGAAATAGTCTAAGCCTGAAAATGTTTCTATTGGTGTTCCTAGGGTTATTAGCATTAGCAATCGCTAAGAATTCATATAAATGATTATAAGGATCGTCTTGCTTATACCCTCTAAACTCTGGAAATATTCCTAATAACTGAGGTCTTATCTCTACTTGCGAATCAATGTTATCAGGAATATAGATTGGCGATGAATCATCATATTCCCGCGGTTGGAAATGTGATGCAACCGATTGCCGTCTCGGTTGTGCGAAATGTAAAGGTTGGGCGGGGTTACCGTAAAGATGATCGTTATATTCCCGCTGACCTGGTGGTTGATATTGTGGTGCTCTTCTAGGAGGTCCCCGACCTTGGTTCCACTGTGGTTGTGGTGCTGGTGGCATCCATCCCTCGTCTTCCTCGTCATATCCTTCCTCCGTTTCTGGGTAATGGTATTGTGGCTGAGGAGGTTGTTGAAAGTGTATAGGTTGTGTTGGTTGGAATGTGGGTTGAGGTTTAAAAAGAACTGGTTGAGGTTGAGATGTTGGTGTCTGCTGTCTAGGAGCTGGGGTGCCATCACGGGTCGGCTCTCCCCAAGACATTGCAGAGGTAAATGGATTGGTAGATTGTGGTTGTGAAGCGGGTGTAAATGGTGGGACAGATGGCGGAGTGCATGATGGTATGGGTGCAGGGACTGAAACTGCACCACCAGAAGCACTCGTGCTCCCAAACTGAAACTCTGACAGTGGGGGAATAGAAAACATCCCCGTTGCCTCACCTGATGGTTCCTGTAAAAGAAAAAAAAACTAGTTTAGCTGTAATCACAAATGAATAAAACAAATATAAAAAATCTGATTCATTAGTAATCATTATGTTGCAGTCCCGATGATTATTGACACGCGTAGAGGTCGTCGTGCGGTCAAAAATAAGAGAAAACCTAACACACACTAGTATAGCGGTAGTCAGGGTCGATCCACAGGAGCTTCGTGGTTAGACTAGATGAGAGATTACCAACTAGTAGTGTCACAACTATAGTCGGAGGATCTGGTTTCTATCTTCCTAATCACTAATACCAGAAAGCAATGATCAAACACACTCAAGCCAAGCTAAGCTAAGCTCAAATGACCTAGTCACTTTCTGAAATCAGAAGTACATCTCTGACTCAGAAGCAATCAAAGGCATCCAAACTAGCAAAACCAAGCAAAGCATAAACTAGCCACTAACTAGAGTTCTATTGAACAGTTACTATCCAAGGTTTAATGCCTACAAACTAACCTAATTAGCTACTGATTTCAGCAAAGGAAAACAGTCCCAACAAGGTCAAAACAATATTCAAACATAAATCAAACATCCAAAACCAAACACAAGCATAAAAACACCGAAAAGCTAAGATTAAATGTAACCAAATGCTTTGCATTCACCAAATCCGAATCCAAATACAAAAACAGTAACCAAATGATCCAAAAACAGAAGCCAAAGCTTAATATCAATGGTTGTCACACCCAAAGATACAAAACCAAGCTTAAATCCAACTATTTAATTACAAATAAAATCTAAAACTAACCAATACCAATTGAGAGTCTTCTGGAATGAAATCTTGGAGTCAAAGAGCTTCAAGGTCGATTTTACACCCGGTCTTTGCTAGGGTTTTCGGCTGGAAATGCATCTATTTATACTTGCAAATTTCCCGCAGCCGCGCCGCGCAGAAGTGAAATCCGCGGCGCGCGTACTGATCTTTTCCCGTTTCTTCGGCATTTGAATGTGTTCCACCGCCTTAAGCCCGCGTCGCGCAGATGAGGTATCCGCGGCGCGCGTACGAGTTTCCTTGATTTTTCATTCTTTCCAAACTTCTTCCTTTTGTACGCTTTTAGTCCCTGTTTCCATTCTTTTTCTCCAAACAAGTCCTGGCACGAAAAGTGAGAATACCCAGACATATTTGATATAATTTTATCAAGAACAGGGCTCAACAACGCCTAAAATACTTGATATCACTAGGCGTTGTCAATTATTCTGACTTTGATTTTTCTTGTTGCTGTCATCACACCCAAAAGAAAGAGGGGCACTCGTGATCATTATTATTATTGGATTCACACCTGCAAAATCAAGTTCAAACACATTAAAAATAAAAACAACTCATAAATTATAATGTTATGTATATGAATATGACTGATGATTACAAATGATAATAGAAAGTGGATGTTACGGTGTTAATCATCAATGATTTACACCACTCATCATCAATGATTTATACTTAGACACTTAATCAAACAAATATACATATATAGTATTAATCTTCAATGATTAACACTGCTCATCATCGATGATTATAATATTAATCTTCAATGATTAACATAAATTGTAACACGAAAAAATCAATACGTAATATGATTTACATATTAATGAATAACCAATAACTAAAACTAAATAAAACTAAATTGAAGTTAATCAATGAGGACTATTTCTTTCGACTAAATATATATTATTATGTTAATCTCTTTTATAATGCATGACATAAGACTAAATTGTATGAATAGAATTTAACCTTAATTCTGACGTAAAACAAACACTTTTTGAGGAATGAATACTATATTAATATTTTGGTTATTTGAGTTATGAGAAAACATTATTTATTATAGAATTTAGGGTTATAATAGCGATCACAAGAATTTTGTTATAATGGAAAATCAAAATTGACGGTAACAATGATTAATCGCACAAACGGAGAGACAAATTAATCGCAGATGTATATCCACCGAATATTAGTTGCATTACATTACATATAGAGAGACAAACAAGGAGGAGAGACTTACAAGTCACAAGCATATTAATCGCACAAACACTAATCGGCGTTGCAGGTTGTTGAAAAATATATTTTTGTATGTGACCATCACTGAAATAAGATGAACTGTTATTATCTAACAAATATTATCAGTTTATTTCAGGTTGCGTGAATTCGAGATCAAAAACAAGAATGAATCTAGACCCAAGAAACTTTGAGAAAACAACCAAACCTGAGGAAGTAATGCTACGAACCAAAGAGCAAAATACAAAAATATCACCCTGCTACAGCAATCACGACGCGACAGAAGGCATGGTCGCGACGTGAAGAAAAACAAAACACAGAAGTCCAGATTGCTACAGCAATCGCGACGCGACGGCAAGGGTGGTCGCGACGCGAAGACCTCCAACGTGACACCACCTACTTCTTAATCGCGAGACTACCAACACAACGCACTAACCAGTGGCCGACCAAAAGCAACCCGACACACACACCCTCGCGACGCGACGGAAGACCTGGTCGCGACGCGAACACTGTGTTCAGTGACTATAAATAAGAAGCTCACCTCTTGCCATTCTTGTGCAGAAAATAAAACCTTACACCACACCATACCCATTCAAGCACCAATATTATCCTACGTCCAAAGAGCAAAAAACCTGCCAAAACTCTCTAGAGAACTCTTTTCAAACAAAGAAAATCCACGTCCAAACAAACATCGAACAAAACCGCTACACCCATACTCTACCCGACACCAAACAAAACCTCTACCCAACACCATACAAAACCTCTACCCGACACCAAACAAAACCTCTACCCAACACCAAACAAAACCTCTACCCAACACCATACAAAACCTCTACCCGACACCAAACAAAACCTCTACCCAACACCAAACAAAACCTCTACCCAACACCATACAAAACCTCTACCCGACACCAAACAAAACCTCTACCCGACACCAAACTTCAAACCTCTAAACAACCTCAACCCGAATACCAAACCACAAAACCTACACACCCTCTACCAAATACATACACCACGAAAACTAAACCATAAAAAACCCCGTGCATCTCAAATAAACCGACACCAAAAACCCATTTCACCAAACACCAAAAACTACCAAACCTCATCCTACCGTAAAGAACAAGAATCGACGCTTCAAAGAAAACACCATCTTCCTCAGCTATCGATAAGTTCTTTTGAAATTATCTGTGTCGTTATTGATTTATTTAAACTGTTATAAATCAACTGTACCAAATATCCAATACATCCGAATTGAACATTGACAACGAAAACATATGTGGACTGTATTTAACCGAGACATCTAACTTCTAACTTCTAACTTCTAACCTTTTTATCTATTGTAAAAACACTTTATCGTTGATAATGGCGTTTATTACATCTAACCTCTAACTTCTAACATTTACTTTATTTACCGCTTTCTGTCTATTTAAATACTGTCTAGTTTAGATTTACCGTTTTATTTTATTCCGCAACTCTTATTTATTCCGCATATTATAGATAAAATACATATCTGTCACACAGTAATCGGCTTAAAAACCCTTATTCGTGGTGATCAGTTATCGTATTTTCAACACAGGTCAATCTGGGGGTTTTTCAAGCATGCAAAACCAGACGACCACGGTGATATAACTCTGGCGGCAACCGGAAAGGAGAGGGAGAGGGAGCCGTAGAATCTGTCGGCTAGGGTTTTTCGAGAATGATGGATAACGATATATATATATATATATATATATATATATATATATATATATATATATATATATATATATATATATATATATATATATATATATATATATATATATATATAGGGTTAGGATCAAATATATCCATACAAGTATTGTGTAACCTTGAAACTCAATCTGGACCACTAATTTAAAACACATTCTTTTAAGAATGTACAAAATTTAGTTCATTCTTTTAAGAATGGTAAGAACTCGTTATGTCAAAAACTTATTCTGTTAAGAATGTGTTTTTTTCATTGTTACGAGAATGAAATCCGATGGCCAGGATTTAGTTATAAGGTAACACAATAATTGTCATTCTTATTATAACCTAGCCATATATATATATATATATATATATATATATATATATATATATATATATATATATATATATATATATATATATATATATATATATATATATATATATATATATATATATATATATATATATATATATATATATATATATATATATATATATATATATATATATAAAAGAGATATAAATAACTTCCTTATTTGAAAAACGTAATTTAAGGGATCATTAAAATAATAGATATGTAAAATACCTGATATAACTCTATCAGCACTTTGTTATTTGCTTTTGAACACCTTTAGTTTTATATATTTGCACAAATAGCACAATCATATCAGCCCTTGATCTGAGAATTTAAATGATCCGGATTCTTTTTCATTTTCTCAACCTTTTAACCCTTCTCATTTTATGCTATATATATATATATATATATATATATATATATATATATATATATATATATATATATATATATATATATATATATATATATATATATATATATATATATATATATATGGCAAAATTACACCGTAGTCCATCCAACTCTCGGCTTCTGGTTTAAAAGGTCCCTCAAGTTATTTTTTTGCTTTATAAGGGTACGAACTCAAATATTACCTGTTCATTTAATCCTTTAACCTATTTCAACCGGTTACGGATCATTCTTGTGTGGCGGTGGAGAAGAAGGAGCCAAAGAGCTAGCAGCTCAGATGAGCAAAACCCTAAAAGAAGGTGAAAAATTTCTCGCTCCGACCCGACGGCCTGACGGCACTCTACGCAAGCCCATTCGAATTAGGGCTGGTTACGTCCCTCAAGATGAAGTCGCCGTTTACAAATCCAAACCATACAAACTTCACTGATGGAAACAAGTTGATGATTATTCTACAGGTCATTTTGTCGAACACAAGGTGTGCAGGAAGGAAAAATCCAAATTAGACAGTACCACTATTAGATCTTCCCATCGTGATTATTCTAAATTGAAATTGTGATAACCTGAAACAATATAGGAAAGAAGGGAGCAATCGACATATGATCTGGAGTGAAGACTTCAAGAAGGAAAACGAACAACTTGGACTTTGAAATGGATTATAATGATCCAAATGATCATCGTTTTCGTTTGTAAAAGCGTCAATACTCGGTCATTTTTGGTGGATGGGAGAATGAGCTGGTTCTGTTTGAAGAGTTTGGAGGCAACCCATCATCGGTAAACTTCCAGACAGTGACGGTAGGAAAGGAATGTGGTTCCGCATACGAGAATAAGACTATGGAGATATCGTGCCAGGGCAGGAGCATCTCAGGGGTCCGATTTGCTTTGTATGGAAATGTTCAAGGGACCTATGGGTTGTTTCAAACGGGGACTTGCCAAGGGAGAAAGGATATATTTGACCAGTCAACTGTCAAGGAGTCAAAAAGAGACTTGTTGTATGGGATGGTCACCGGTTGACCCCTTCCAATGGGGGCAAAATGGTGTTTTAAACACTAAAATGTGAAGTTCAATCCCTTAGAAGTTAAGAAAAAAAGAAGAGGGACCTTTTAAACCAGAAGCTGTAAGTTCAATGGGCTACGGTGTAATTTTGCCTATATATATATATATATATATATATATATATATATATATATATATATATATATATATATATATATATATATATATATATATATATATATATATGTATATATATATATATATATATATATATATATATATATATATATATATATATATATATATATATATATATATATATATATATATATATATATATATATGGGAAAGGTTCAAATGAGAACGACTAAAAGGTTGAGAACCGTGAGAACCACTAATTCACAGTTTAATAATGTTGTATTTTTATTCCGTTATAGTATTCACAGTTTAATAACTATAAATTTTATTATATTGTGAATATTGTAAAACGTATTAAAAAAAAAAGAAAAATTATTAAGTTTGATGTATTTTCACATAATAAACAAGTGTGAAAAAACAAAAAAACGAAAAAAACATGATTCTTAATGTGTGAATATCGGTTCTCACGGTTATTAACCTTTTAGTGGTTCTCATTTGAACCTATTATATATATATATATATATATATATATATATATATATATATATATATATATATATATATATATATATATATATATATATATATATATATATATATATATATATATATATATATATATATATATATATATATATATATATATATGGTTGGGTTCAATAGAGAACCAATTTAAAACAAGGAACCAAGGAACCAATCGTGTGGTCGGAATGCAAAAGATCTACGGCCATAAAAAAGGATGTACATTTACTAGTTAGACGCCAATGTAGAGGATTATAGCAAAAAACCCACTTCGTTTTTTGTGTTTTTTTAATTTTTAAGCTTATTCTTTTTTCAAAAAAAAAAAAACTAAAAATACCAAAATTCATAATTTTTCATCCTCTTTAAATAGACATCCATATTGATATACAAATTTTTTTGTTTTTTTATACTTCAAGTTCGTCCAGATTCACCACGCGAATCTGAACTGAACTGTATTGTTTTAGATATATATTCCTTCATATATAAATGAAAATTCTATTCGATTTATTCAATAATTTTTGACCAATCACATGTGAATTTTTAGGAAATCATTTTGAATTTCAGTTAATTCAATTGTATATGACATCAAATCGTTGAAATAGTAAAAATATAAGTGATTTTTCTTGAATTCACATCTAAATCTAAGAATGTTTTTAAATTTACATGAGTTGTTATTGAATTATTTACAATTATTGAAAAAAATTGAATTCAATGACTATTTACATGTGAATTATCTTCCATACAAATTTACTACAGTTTATATTTACATTGTGAATTTTAACTGTTTTTTGTTTTATACATGTTAAGTCACATATAAATGGTACTTGTACCTGGCTTTTTCAACAATTTTTTATCATCCACATGTGAATTTTAAGCAAATTAATTTGTGAATCTAAATTAATTTATTTGTGTATGATCAAAATGTCAAAAATAGTGTGCATCTAGTTTTAGATATATAGAGATCCATATTGATATACAAAATTTTTTGTTATTTTTTTACTTCAAGTTCGTCCAGATTCATCTTGTGAACCTGAACTGAACTGAACTGCATTGTTTTAGATATATTCATTCACATCTAAATGACAAATCTAACCAAATTTTTCAATAATTCTTTACCAATCACATGTGAATTTTAAGTAAATCATTTATAAATCTCAGTTAATTCAATTGTATATGATATTAAAACATTGAGATAGTAAAAACATTAATGATTTTTCTTGAATTCACATCTGAATTTAAAAATATTTTTAAATTACATAAGTTGTTATTGAATGATTAACAATTATTGAAAAAATTGAATTCATTGATCATTTACATGTGAAATATCTTCCATACAAATTTAATACAGTTTATATTCACATTGCGAATTTTAACCGCTTCTTGTTTTAGACATGTTAATTCACATATAAATGGTAATTATACCCTGATTTTCAACAATTTTTTATCATTCATATGTGAATTTTAAACAAATTCATTTGTGGATCTAAATTAATTCATTTGTGTATGATCAAAAGGTTCAAAATAGTATGCATCTAGTTTAATACATATTAATTCACATATAAATGATCATTGAACCTGATTTTTTTCAACAATTTTTGATCATTCATGTGTAACTTTAAGTAAATTAATTTGTGAATCTTAGTTAATTCAATTGTGCATTAGCAAAATATTGAAATTGTAAAGAATATAAATGAAATTACTTAAATTCAATATGAATTTAGTCAAATTCACAATGCAAATCTAAAAGTTTATTTAAATTCACATGAGTTCTTATTGAATGATCAATTATTATTGAAAAATATAATTTCAATGATCATTCACATGTGAATAATCTTCTATAACAGTTGTTATAGTTCAGATTCACATTGATTAAGTGTTGTGAATCTGAACAAGATTTTTGAATATTTTGTTTTTCGTTTTTACTATATTGATATGGATGTTATTGAAAGAGAATAAAAAATTATGAATTTTGATATATTCAATTTTTTATTTCGATAAAAAATAAGCTCTAAAAATAAAAAATAAATAAAAAACGAAGTGGGTTTTTTTTGGAATTATCCGCTACATGTGCGTTCAATTAAGAAAACTACAACCTTATCTCCGGCCGTCGATCATTTGAATTCCGACGCTCACGATTGGTTCCTTGGTTCCTTGTTTTATTTTGGTTCTCTATTGAACTTTTATATATATATATATATATATATATATATATATATATATATATATATATATATATATATATATATATATATATATATATATATATATATATAAAATCTAATTTTTATTTGTAATCATATTTAATATTTATTTGTATTTATATATCTGTATTATAATAATATAAAGCTCATTTTGTATCCAAATCTATCGGCGTTTGTCTATTTTATCTGACGGCATAAAAGAACTTTTATGACTACAAGATTCGAAAAAGACGATGACTTTAGGTAGTAAATACATCACACTCCAAGTTCCAACAGTTCCGTTCCTCGCTTTCGGTATCTAGCTTTGCAGCTTACTTCCACCGCTATAACAACAATGGAAGATGCCCAACTTACTTCCACAGAAACAATGGAACAAAATCAAAGACTAGTCTTTGCTGTGAACGGAGAGCGCTTTGAGCTCTCTAGCGTTGACCCTTCCACCACTCTGCTTCAGTTCTTGCGTTCTCATACTCGTTTCAAGAGTGTTAAACTCGGTTGCGGTGAAGGTTTGGTTTTAACTCTCTGTTTCTATTGAAATTTGTAGATTCTTTGTCTACTTATTCGTTTTTAATAATGTTTTTCTGTGTGAATTTGTTGGCGATTTGGTATGTGTCAATTTATAATGATTTTGTTGGGTTTAATTGGATGTTTTGTTCTCATGAGTGGAGCATGAGATTGCATCTTTTCGTTGTCTAAAAATTAGTACCTTTCTACTAATGAGGAATTTTTTACACTTCAATACTTTATAATATGAATGAAGTTGAAGAATCGAGAACTGAGAATGAATTATCTTTAGCTTGGAGCATGGTAAATTTATGTGGAAATTTTGATCTGTAAATGAACCTAGCAAAAACATTTTTTTGAAGTTGACTTGGACAGTTGATTTGAGATAGAACTAGTAGATTTCTTGATTTGATCACAACCCCTTTGATATAATGACCAAGTGAATACTCTATGATAAGCAATGATTTTTGGGACTTTTACCAAATATTTCCATCAATTTGAACCTTTAGCATATTATGAGTTTTACGATTGTAGGTGGTTGTGGTGCTTGTAATGTGCTACTGTCCAAGTTTGACTCCAAGCTCGAACAGGTTGAAGATTATACAGTGAGTTCATGTCTTACACTTCTTTGCAGTGTGAATGGGTGTTCAATCACTACAACCGAAGGACTTGGGAACATCAAAGACGGATTTCATTCCATTCACCAACGTTTTGCTGGCTTTCATGCATCTCAGTGTGGCTTTTGTACTCCCGGGATGTGTGTTTCACTCTTCTCAGCACTTGTCAATGCAGAAAAAACCAATCTCCCGCAACCCCTTCTTGGTTTTTCCAAAATTACTGCCTCAGAAGCCGAAAAGTCAATTTCCGGGAATCTTTGCAGATGCACTGGTTATCGACCGATTGCTGATGTATGTAAAAGTTATGCAGGTGATGTTGATATGGAAGATTTGGGGCTTAATTCATTTTGGAAAAAGGGCGAACCTGCGGATTCCAAACTTCATAAACTACCTTTTTACGATTCAAAACAGATATGTACGTATCCCGAGTTCTTGAAAGACGAATACAAGTCACCAGTGCATTTGAAGTATAAGAAAAAGTCTTGGTATAGTCCAGTTTCTATAAAGAAACTAAACAGCTTGTTGAAATCCACTTCAGCTGAAAAGAGTGTGAAGCTAAAGTTGGTTGCTGGTAACACAGGCATAGGTTATTATAAGGAAGTCGACAACTATGACAAGTACATTGATCTTAGGTTTATCCCCGAGCTTTCTAAAATCAAGAGGACTCGCTCAAAAATTGAAGTTGGAGCAACTGTTTCTATCTCTAAACTCATATTGGCCTTGAACGAAGAAAGAGATGATGATGATGATGATGATAATGATGATGATGATGATGATGATGACGGTGATGACTTCTCAGAAGGGAAAATGGTGTTCCAGAAAATTGCTTCTCATTTGGAGAAAATTGCTACTGAAGCCGTCCGGAATTCAGCTAGTATAGGTGGAAATTTGGTGATGGCACAAAGGCAGGGATTTCCTTCAGATATTGCCACTGTACTTCTTACTGTGAAATCAAAAGTTACCATTATGACTGGGTTAGAAAAGGAAGTTCTTACAATAGAGGACTTTCTGGCACAGCCTGCTTTAGATTCGGGAAGTTTGCTTTTAAACATTCATATTCCATTCTTGAAATCAACCAGAAATGGGTTCTCGGACAAATCCAACACTAAACTTCTATTTGAAACTTATCGTGCTTCCCCACGTCCACTTGGGAACGCGTTAGCTTATTTAAATGCTGCTTTCTTGGCTGAGGTTTCTCCCCATAAGAGTGGCAATGTAATTAACAACATCCGGTTGGCTTTTGGTTCTTTTGGGACTAAGCATGCAATGAGAGCGAGTACGGTTGAAGATTTTCTAGTAGGGAAAACGTTAAGTGTTGGTTTGCTGTATAAAGCTCTTAAGTTAATTAGGGCTACTGTCCAACCAGAAAATGGGACATCACATCCCGCTTATCGATCAAGCTTGGCTGCTAGTTTTCTTTTTGAGTTTCTCTTTCCTTTAGTTGATGCTGGTGCCTCGAATAAAAATGGTTTAATTAATAAATCCACCACTAATTCTAATGGAATTAGTTCAAGGGTGACATTTGATCATGGTGAAAAAAGAACATTGTTGTCGTCTGCAAAGCAGATGCTGGAATCAAGCCATGAACATTACCCTGTTGGTGAACCGGTCATAAAGTCCGGTGCTGCAATCCAAGCTTCTGGTATGTTATTACTCATGTCACTTTACAATTTGGATTATCTTATTGCCTACTTATTGCTGAAGTTTATTTTATCATACAGGTGAAGCTGTATTTGTAGATGACATTCCTTCGCCATTGAACTGCCTTCATGGAGCATTCATTTACAGCACCAACCCTTTGGCTTGGGTAAAAGATGTTGAACTCAAGTATGAGAAAGATGTACATGGTGTTGTTTCATTTCGAGATATTCCAAAAGGGGGGGAAAACATAGGAGCAAAGACCTTATTCGGTCCAGAACCTTTATTTGCCAATGAGCTTACCGAGTGTGCTGGCCAGCGTATAGCCTTTGCGGTATTTTACTTCTCGTATAGTTTTCATGTTGCAATGTATTAAAAAAATCATGACCTTCTCTTGCACTTCACTATGCTGAAAAAAATGAAAGTTTTAGGTCGCAGATACACAGAAGAATGCAGATATTGCAGCTGAAACAGCTACCGTGGATTATGACACTGAAGACTTAGAACCACCCATATTAACCGTTGAACAGGCTGTCAAGAAATCAAGCTTTTTTGAAGTCCCTTCATTCATATATCCATCACAGATTGGTGATTTCTCAAAGGGAATGGCTGAAGCTGATCATCAAATCCATTCTGCCGAGGTACTCTTACACGATGAGATTCATTGTTGTTGAGGATTTTTCCTTTTTAAATTGCTCATTTGTTAATTTCTACTTGCTATCCAGATTAAACTTGGATCACAGTACTATTTTTATATGGAGACACAGACCGCGTTAGCCATCCCAGATGAAGACAACTGCATGGTGGTGTACAGTTCCATTCAGGTCCCTGAATTTGCACAAAGTGTTATTGCACAGTGTCTCAACATTCCTGAACATAATGTTCGTGTGATTACCAGAAGAGTTGGAGGAGGTTTTGGTGGCAAGGCAATTAAAGCTATGCCTGTAAGTACCAAATCATATCTATTTATTTGTTATCATTGTGTATTTTGTTGGTACTACTTTAATCTGGTGTATTGTATCTTGATAGGTTGCAACAGCATGTGCACTTGCAGCACACAAATTACGTCGCCCTGTGAGAACATATGTGACCCGCAAGACAGATATGATAATGGCAGGAGGAAGACATCCCATGAAGATAAACTACACTGTTGGATTCAAATCTAATGGCAAAATCACAGCTTTACACCTCGATATATTAATCAATGCTGGGATGTCTCCAGATATAAGCCCTGTGATGCCATGGAATATGTTGGGTGCACTCAAGAAGTACAACTGGGGTGCTTTATCATTCGACTTTAAAATCTGTAAAACAAACCATTCTAGTAAATCTGCAATGCGGGCACCAGGAGAAGTGCAAGCATCTTTTATAGCTGAAGCGGTCATAGAACATGTTGCATCTGTGGTTTCGATAGATGTTGGTTCTGTACGGGAGACAAATTTTCATACATTTGATAGCCTGCGGTTGTTCTACGGTGGTGATAGTGCTGGTGAGCCTGTGGAGTATACTTTGCCAACTATATGGGATAAGTTAATGGAATCTTCAAAGTTTGCTGATAGAGTTAATATGGTGAATGAGTTTAATCGGAGTCATAAATGGCGAAAAAAAGGTGTTTCTCGAGTTCCCATTTTGCACGAGGTTTCATTGAGGGCGACACCAGGAAAAGTGAGTATTTTAAGGGACGGATCGATTGTGGTTGAAGTTGGTGGCATTGAGTTAGGCCAGGGACTATGGACAAAGGTTAAACAGATGACTGCATATTGTTTAAAAGCAATTCAATGTGATGGAGCTGATGGTGATGATCTTTTGGAGAAGGTACGAGTCATACAAGCAGATACATTGAGTATGGTGCAAGGCGGGTTTACTGCTGGAAGCACTACATCTGAAGCAAGCTGTGAAGCGGTTAAACTTTGCTGCAACGTTTTGGTCGAAAGACTTGTGGCTTTAAAAGAACGGCTAGAAGCGCAAATGGGTTTGGTTACATGGGACTTCCTCATTCAGCAGGCAAATATGCAATCTGTAAATTTATCAGCAAGTTCGTTTTTTGTGCCCGAGTTTACATCCATGAGATACATTAATTACGGTGCTGCAGTAAGTGAGGTAAGTTCCATGAACAATATTATTATCGTGTTATCTAATTCTGAGGCTACAAAGTTATGCTAATTATGTGGGAAAAAAAACAGGTGGAGGTAAATCTTCTGACTGGAGAAACCAAGATCTTGCAAACAGACATCATATATGATTGTGGACAGAGCTTGAACCCTGCTGTGGATTTGGGACAGATTGAAGGGGCTTTTGTGCAAGGAATTGGTTTTTTCATGCATGAAGAATATCTCACAAATTCTGATGGCTTGGTGATTGCTGATAGCACATGGACATACAAGATACCGACAATTGACACGATACCCAAGCAACTTAATGTGCAAATAGTAAACAGTGGTCATCATAAAAAGCGTGTCCTCTCCTCAAAAGGTATATTCATTTTCTTCGTAGGCATTACATATAAATATTTGCAGAAACATGCATGTTTTTCGAGTTTCTTGTGAAAAATAAGTGTATCAATGTATCTTTCCTACTCTAAAAGACATCAGTGTTTCAGTTTTAAAGAATTCACTGGGATAAATGATCATAAATCTGATTTGGGTTCAAAATTTTAGAATGGACCAATGAGTCAAGGTTTAAATCGTTATGATCAAAGTACCGAAACTTTCATATTCTTGTAAGGATTGGTCAACTTCCAAATCTAATGGTTACTGTTCTTGTGAGATGCAGCTTCTGGTGAGCCACCGTTACTTCTTGCAGCTTCTGTCCATTGTGCAACTAGAGCTGCCATTAAAGAAGCAAGAAACCAACTACGTTTTTGGAACAGGTTAGATGGTTCTGATTCAATGTTTCAGTTGGATGTTCCTGCTACCATGCCTGTGGTGAAGACACTTTGTGGGCTTGATAACGTTGACTTCTACCTGCAGAGCTTGTTGTCTGGTTCATAATAACTGTGCTTCTTCACATTGTTTTTGGTTTACCACACAAACACAAAAAGGTAGTTAGTTTTAGGTCCTGTGCTTGCACAATTCTCTCTTTAGGTTGTTCGATATGTATTTTATAGCATCATCAATAAACATTACAATAAGTTATATTAATTCGATGATCTGTTCAATCATGTTTGTTGATCATAATGTAAAGATTAGAACGACTTACATATCACCATCGAGGTATACAAGTATAAATACAGAGGCAATCACACAGCTATAAGGCCAAGTATAATCCTAAAAAGATTTATTTCCTAAACTATATAGATGAATTAGTGGTGATGTCCGCACATTGTGGCGAGTTTATTAATCTTATATGTTCGACTAAATAAACTAATACATAAAGTTATTTCCTGCAAAATGTAAGGACATAGGGAGCACTTATGTAATTTTACTATTATATAGTGATCATTTCTATAATTTTGTTTTACACTATTACACAGGGGCCAATTTTGTAAATTTTGAAAAGATTCGAGGTTGGATAATAAAATTGTCATTTTTGTATCTTTATGAAACATAGTAACCATTTCTGTAATTTTGTGAAACATAGGGGCTATTTTATAGTTTTGCGACTAACACAAGGACAATTTCAGTAAAAAGTAAAAACTTTCTACATAGGATATTCTAAAAATTAAAGGAACTATTGTTGTAATTTTTTATATGGGGACTATTTTTGTAACTTTTCTATTAATATATGGACCATTTATATAAGTTATAGGGACCATGTATGTGAAATATGAGGATCATTTTTGTAATTTTGCTATTAATATATGGACTATCTATTAATATATGGACCATTTCTATAACAATTTCCGTAAATTTGTTATTAGGCAAGTACTATTTTTGTAAATTTGTGAAATATGAGGATCATTTTTGTAATTTTACTATTAACATAAGTACCATTTTAGTAAAAAATAATCTGCATAGGGACCTTTACTAAAAATTAAAGGGGCCATATTGCTGTAACTTTCCTTTACATAGAGACTATTTTCGTAATTTTTTTTTAATAAAGGGATCATTTCTATAAGTTATTGGGACTACTTCTACGGAAAAAAAAAATGAAAATAGGGACTACTATGGTAAAATATACATACATATATTAGCATAATTTGGGCTCTTGATTTTCTGGAAAATCATTATCATTAATACGCCCCGCAAGACAAACGATCGAGGAAGAAGTTCGATCTTGGACAGGAAGTAATGAAAATGAGACTTGAGGCAATGGTTTGGTAAGGACATCGGCAAGTTGATCGTCAGCCGATATATAAGTGACGCGTGTAGACTGCCTTTGTTGACATGCTCTCGAACGAAGTGAAAATCTAGTGTCAGGTGCTTCATTCGGAAGTGGAAACCAGATTTGCGGAGTAATGAGTTGCACCCAAATTACTATAATAGATAGTTGGTAGCTGCACTGCAGAATATCCAAGATCGAATATCATGGATTGTCACCATAAAAGATCTGTAGTAATAGATCGAGGAAGAAGTTCGATCTTGGACAGGAAGTAATAGATAGTTGTTAGCTTCAACGGGAACCTTTCCTCAACCGGTCGTGCTAACTCATACGGCCCCAGGAATTCGAAATCCCTGCGGAACTCAGGGTCAATGGTCAATTAGCATGAGGCTACGAACTTCTTCGGATTCATCAAGAAGTCATGTTCATCACAAGCTGCTGTGTGATGCCATGCTTTGGTGGAACGGGGAGTGGATACTCAATCAGATATGGCTTGCCAGCAAAACCAAGAACCAATCTCCATTTGCGTAGCCATTCCACATAGTTAAGGCCAGTCAGCCTTTCCATATTTAACAGATACTTTCTGAAGCTCTCAGAAATGGGTGTTGGAGGAGGAGTAGGAGAGTTGACACTGGTTTCAAACATCTATAAAATCATAATTTATTAGTTTAATTTTAATCCTTTTAAATAATTAGCCAATTATTATTTAATAAGGCTAGGACCCAAAATACCCCAACTATGGTGTGAAGAGGGATGCGGTAATCACAACATAATGGTCATTAAGGTAGATATACTCTTATCAATTTCAGCTTCTATGAAACTCCTAAATCTGTCAGATTCATTGAAACTATTCAATGACATGTTTAATATCGGATTATTCTATTCCATTTGTGACTGGGATACCGAGGATCACAAACAAGATGTGAATAACCATGCAAATGTGCTTGGTAACCTCAATATCGTTTATCATCTCAAATTGATGTGTCGGTTAACCACACACGCTCCATCAATAATGATAATTTATGATATACCCATTACCACTCTTTATGAGCCCTATTAGTGTGCCGGTAAACCACACACGCTCCACTAATGTCTCATAAAGTGTAATGTGCAATTTCATGGATTAGCATATCTTTCACATTTTTCCTCAAGTAACTAGATTTGAGAATTTTATAAAACGGTTCTAGTAATTTCTTTAATAGCATTATGCTTTTAATGAGATTAAGTTGTCCTATCAAATCCGTTCTGCTAACGACCCTCCACTAATCAAGGGAACGGTGGGTGAGAGTGGACACCCATTTAACCGCCATTTTATAGGCAGTTTCCTTATATCCCCCTTATAGATCAGCTTCGTGAATGGGGCATACTAGCGATTTGACTGACCAGTTCTTATACATATAAATATTAACTTTTAATAATAATATATATAAGATGTATTTTAAACCTTTTAAAATGTTTTGGTTTATCTATTTAAAATTTTGAATTAAACATTTTAATTTAAATTTTAAATTTAAACCTGAATTGATTTAATGTTTATATTTTAATTAACAATTAAATAAATAAATTAAATTAGATAAGGATCAACAAAATTAATCAAATTAATTTAATCCTATCCTTTACCCACTAATTTCGAAAAACACAAAAGGGTATAGGTGACAACGCAGCGGTCGTCGTGCGGTCAAAAATAGAGAAAAACCTAACACACACTAGTACAGTGGCAGTCAGGGTCGATCCGCAGGAGCTTCGTGGTTAGACTAAATGAAAGATTACCAACTAGCAGTGTCACGCTACAGTCGGAGGAATCAGTTTCTATCTTCTCAATTACTAACACCCTAAAGCAATGATCAAACAAACTCAAGCCAAGCTAAGCTAAGCTCAAATGAACCTAGTCACTTTCTGAAATCAGAAGTGCATCTCTGAATCAGAAGCAATCAAAGGCATCCAAACTAAGCAAAACCAAGCAAAGCATAAACTAGCCACTAACTAAAGTTCTACTGAACAGTTACTAGCCTATGTTTAATGCCTAAACATTAACCTAATTAGCTACTGATTTCAGCAAGGGAAAACAGTCCTAACAAGGTCAAAACAATATCCCACACGAATCAAACATCCAAAACCAAACACAAGCATAAAAACACCGAAAAGCTAAGATTACTTGTAACCAAATGCTTCTCATTAATCAAATCCAACTTCCAAACATCCAAACAGTAACAAAATGTCATAAAACAGAAACCTAAAGCTTGGTATCAATGGTTGTCACTCCCAAGGATACAAACTAAGCTTACAAATGTCTAACTAAATGAAATAAAAATCCAAAACTTAAAAATACCACTTGAGATGTTGCTGGAACGAATTCTTGGAGTCAAAGAGCTTCAAGGTTGATTTTACACCCGGTCTTTGCTAGGGTTTTCAGCTGAAATTGCATCTATTTATATTTGCAAATTTCCCGCAGCCGCGCCGCGCAGATGAAGAATCCGCGGCGCGCGTACTAATCTTTTCCCGTTTCTTCGGTATTTGAATGTGTTCCACCGCCTTAAGCCCGCGTCGCGCGTATCATAGATCCGCGGCGCGCGTACGAGTTTCCTTGATTTTTCATTCTTTTCCAAACTTCTTCCTTTTGCACGCTTTTAGTCCCTGTTTCCATTCTTTTTCTCCAAACAAGTCCTGACACGAAAAGTGAGAATACCAAGATATATCTGATATAATTTCATCAAGAACAGGGCTCAACAACGCCTAAAATACTTGATATCACTAGGCGTTGTCAATAGGGTTTACCATTTATTAATTAATCATAATTACCAAAAATAGAAAAACCTAAGAAGCCTAGTGAAAATCGAAAATAAAGGGGAGAGGCTAGGGTTTCTGAAACCCTAGCCCAAAAATCGAAATTAAGGCCATTAGGGTTTAATTTCTATAAACCCTAATCTAAAAAGGTTTAAAAATTATAGCAAATTCAAAAGAAAACAAGCCAAAAAGCTCTTATACCACTGATGGGAAATAGACAAACAGATAAATTTAAACTCTTAAGTTCACATGCAACCTAAAGGATCTATGCTTTCTCTATTTGAATATATAACTAAAACCATATAGGCATTTCGAATTCTATTAAAAGAATAATTCAATAATTACTAACCTTTGTTAATCTTTTGGAAGCGAGCACCACAAGCGTCGTGTCTCTAATGGTTCACACCCAAAGCCAGCAACAAGAAAAACCAGAGAGAGGAAGAGAAACCCTTAAAATTTCGTGGCTCTTAGGGGGTATTGGGGCTCCCTATTTATAGCCTCAATGGTTTAGCAGGTAAGTCTTACAGATAAGCTTTATTTGAATTCAAACCGGATAAACCTTTTATCTTTAAATTCAAACCTTATATATATATATATATATATATATATATATATATATATATATATATATATATATATATATATATATATATATATATATATATATATATATATATAATTCGAAAATTATGGATATAATTATCCTAATTTTTGTTAACTATATATATATATATATATATATATATATATATATATATATATATATATATATATATATATATATATATATATATATATATATATATATATATATATATATATATACACACACACACACACACACACACATACACACTATAATTATCTATTGCTCAACTATTGAACAATTACAATTCAACCCCTGCACTTTTAATTAATCAAATTAATTCCAATTAATTTCTGATTAATTATTAATTAAATAATACTATTTCTAATTAATATATTATCCTCATAATATATTAACAAATTATTTATATTGATTTATTAATCACATAATAAATCAGTGTCTCTCTCTCTAAAAGTTATTCTGTCAAATTGCCAGCTATGAGAGCAACCCGAAAGGACTTTGCTACTATCAATCAAGTATATACTAATTATAGTAATGACTTAGACACCTAATCCAACAGTCTCCCACTTGGATAAGTCTTTGACTATAACTGCCTGTATAACTTCTAAATCGATCAGCAAATGGTCCTTGGTCTTATTGGGTTTGTTACAGCAAATTAAAAAGAACCGAATGGTCCTTGGGCTTCCTGATGTTGGTGTCGATAGGTGGTGATGGAAACGACTGTTAGTAGAAGGTGAGGTAGTGATCGGTTGTGTGGTGGTCGTGCAATTAACCAGGGGGTGAGAGGTGATGCTGGTAGCGTATAGCTGAGATGATGGAAGGATGGTAATGGTTAAGTGATCATCAACAGTGATGTTGGGATTGTGTGATATCGATGATGTGACAGAAGTGCTGGTCACTAACTCACCATAAGTCTCTTTGGAGAGGTGGTGGCAGAGATCGACGGAGTTGCAGGTCTCCAACGACTAGATTTCCAAGTCTCCGGTCTCCAACGACTAGATTTCCAGATTCGAATGTGAGAGAGAGAGAGAGAGAGAGAGAGAGAGATCTGGATGTGTGTGTGTGTTTAAATCTGAAATTGAAGGTGATGCAAGGTGGTGGCAGTCATTGGTGGTGATGGTGGGGATGGAAGGCGATGCCAGTCAATATTGGTGGTGGCAATCAGTGGTCGTGATGGCAGACGATGGTGGAAGTCGATGGTAGTGATGGTGTATATGTGTTCATCACCGACTATATTGATTCCTGAAGAGAGAGAGAGAGACAGACAGAGAGAGAGACCGCATATTATTATTTTTAATGAATAAAAATATGAAAAAACAAATATAAAGGGTATCATGGTCTTTTTAAGTTGATAGGGACAAAAAACACAAGAAAGATCAAATTTTGGACCATTGGTGCAACTCCAAACCTTTTTGGACCAAAGTTACATCTTTTTGTCAACCAAAGGGACCATTTTTTAAGTTTTGTCTAAATTTTAAGAACTTTGGTTTTTTTAGAATTCCTTTTACAAAGGAAAAAAAAAGTTATGCCCCAAAAACAATGTGAGAAATAAAAAAAAACTTCAGCAAACCATATGGTGACAAGTATAGCAATCTGGTGGGGGGTTTCATCCAGATTACCATATTACCATATTACCTTTCTTAATTTGTCTTATCCACCAAATAATTTTAATTTTTAGACAACTATCCCCTCAAACTTTTAAGATTTATCATTTTTTCACATTAAATCTTATCCACCAAATTTTCAATATTAAAGATCCAGATTTGTTATCTTGGTTCTTACCAAATGTTGAGTTCATATATATATATATATATATATATATATATATATATATATATATATATATATATATATATATATATATATATATATATATATATATATATATATATATATATAAAAGGTTTATTAAAATCATACCTAATAAAAATATAAAAAACTTAGAAAAATGGGTTTTAAGATGACAATTTTATGAAAAAAAGAAAAGAAAAGAAAGTAATATAAAAACATTTTGATTGTCAAGCAAATCAAACGTGAAATTTCGTATAAAAGGAACCGATACAAAGGCCTAATATATTTAAGTAAATCTTTTGAATACCAAATATATTAAAAAATATATAATGTAATTAGAAAAATATAAATATTGTCAAAAATATTATTTTAATAAAAAACAATACCTATTTAATAAATATTTTAAAAACAACACCTATTTGATAAATATTTTTTTTAAAATCACGGTGTAGTCAAAAATGTCATTAAGTGTCATCATAACGTTTGATTTGACTAGGATGGAGCCGCCATTGACTTTAATAACGGACTTTTTTTATGTAATTATAGACATCTGTCCAATAAAGGATATTTCTGTAGATAGTGGTGCTCCAACTGCACCGCTAGAATGGCAATGGATGATACCCATGCTACTATTACAGAAGCAATGGAAGAAAACCAAAGGCTAGTCTTTGCTGCGAACGGAGAGCGCTTTGAGCTCTCTAGCGTAGACCCTTCAATTACCCTGCTTCAGTTCTTACGTTCTCATACTCGTTTTAAGAGTGTTAAGCTTGGTTGCGGTGAAGGTTTGGTTTTAACTGTTTATTGAATTTTGTAGATTGTTTATTTACTAATTTCCATGGATTTGAACCTTTTCATATTACAAGTTTTACGATTGCAGGTGGTTGTGGTGCTTGTAATGTTCTACTGTCCAAGTTTGACTCCAAGCTCGAACAGGTTGAAGATTATACAGTGAGTTCATGTCTTACACTTCTTTGCAGTGTAAATGGGTGTTCAATCACTACAACGGAAGGCCTTGGGAACAGCAAAGACGGATTTCATTCCATTCACCAACGTTTTGCAGGCTTTCATGCATCTCAGTGTGGCTTTTGTACTCCAGGGATGTGTGTTTCACTCTTCTCATCGCTAGTCAACGCAGAAAAAACCGCTCGCCCGGAACCCCCTCTTGGTTTCTCCAAGATCACTGCCTTGGAAGCCGAAAAGTCAATATCTGGGAATCTTTGCCGCTGCACTGGTTTTCGACCTATTGCTGATGTATGTAAAAGTTTCGCATCTGATGTTGATATGGAAGATCTGGGGCTTAATTCATTCTGGAAAAAGGGCGAGCCTGCAGATTCCAAACTTCAAAAACTACCCTTTTATGACCCAAAACAGATATGTACTTATCCTGAGTTCTTGAAAAAGGACTACAAGTCCCCGTTGCATTTGAAGTATCATACAAGTTCTTGGCATACTCCACTTTCAATAGAGGAACTAAAGAGCATGTTGATATCCATTTCAGCTGAAAAATATATGCGGGTAAAGTTGGTTGTGGGTAACACAGGCGTGGGTTATTATAAGGAAGTGGAGGACTATGACAAATACATTGATCTTAGGTTTGTCCCTGAGCTTTCTACAATCAAGAGGACTGGCTCACAGATTGAAGTTGGAGCTACTGTTTCAATCTCTAAACTCATCTTCGCCTTGAAAGTACAAAGCAATGTTGACTCATGTCCAGATGGAGATATGGTGTTCCATAAAATTGCTTCTCATTTGGAGAAAATTGCTTCTAAATCGGTCCAGAATGCAGCAAGTGTCGGTGGAAATTTGGTGATGGCACAAAGGCTGGGATTTCCTTCAGATATTGCCACTGTACTTCTTGCTGTGAAATCAAAAGTTACCATCATGACTGGGTTAGAAAAGGAAGTTCTTACACTAGAGGACTTTCTGGCACAACCTGCTTTAGATTCGAGAAGTTTGCTTTTAAATGTTCATATTCCATTCTTGAAATCAACCAAAGATGGGTTCTCGGACGAATCCGACACAAAACTTATATTTGAAACTTATCGCGCTTCCCCACGTCCTCTTGGGAACGCGTTAGCTTATCTAAATGCTGCTTTCTTGGCTGAGGTTTCTCCCCGTGAGAGTGGCAATGTAATTAACAACATCCGGTTAGCTTTTGGTGCTTTTGGGACTAAGCATGCAACAAGGGCGAGTAAGGTTGAAAATTATCTTGTTGGGAAAACGTTAAGTGTTGGTTTGCTGTATGAAGCCGTGAAGTTAATAAGGGCTACTGTCCAACCTCAAGATGGTACATCACATCCCGCTTATCGGTCAAGCTTGGCTGCTAGTTTTCTGTTTGAGTTTCTCTTGCCACTAGTTCATCTTGGTACCTCGAAAATCGATGGTTGTATTGACATATCCACCACTAACTCTCCGGAAATTAGTTCAAGGATGACATTCGATAATGGTGAAAGAACATTGTTGTCATCTTCAAAGCAGATGCTGGAATCAAGCCATGAACATTACCCTGTTGGTGAACCGGTCATAAAGTCCGGTGCTGCAATCCAAGCTTCTGGTATGTTATTACTCATGTCAGTTTACAATTTGGATTATCTTATTGCCTACATATTGCTGAAGTGGCTTTAATCATACAGGTGAAGCTGTATTTGTAGATGACATTCCTTCACCAATGAACTGCCTTCATGGAGCATTCATTTACAGCACCAACCCTTTGGCTCGGGTAAATGGTGTTGAATTAAAAAAAGATATACATGGTGTTGTTTCATTTCGAGATATTCCAAAAGGAGGGGAAAACATAGGACCTACAATCATATTCGATCCGGAACCTTTATTTGCCAATGAGCTTACCGAATGTGCTGGCCAGCGTATAGCATTTGCGGTATTTTACTTCGCGTATAGTTTTCATGCAAAGTCTTAAACAAACCCTGTCTTCCCTTACACTTCACTATGCTGAATGAAATCAAAATTTAGGTTGCAGATACTCAGAAGAATGCAGATATTGCAGCTGATACGGCTGTGGTTGATTATGACACTCGAGACTTGGAACCACCTATATTAACTTTTGAACAGGCTATCGAGAAATCAAGCTTCTTTGAAATCCCTCCGTTCATAGATCTATCTCCGATTGGTGATTTCTCAAAGGGAATGGCTGAAGCTGATCACCAAATCCACTCTGCTGAGGTACCTTAAATCTTTCTGATTCAAAGTCATTCTTATACAGTGAGACTCACTTCTAAAGGTGGTTCTTGAGTATTTTTGTCTTTGAATTGGTCAATTGTTAATTTCTATTTGCTATCCAGATTAAGTTTGGATCACAGTACTATTTCTATATGGAGACACAAACCGCGTTAGCTGTCCCAGATGAAGACAACTGCATGGTGGTGTACAGTTCCACTCAAATCCCAGAGTTCACACAGAGTGTGATAGCACGGTGTCTTGACATTCCTGAACATAACGTTCGTGTGATCACAAGAAGGGTTGGAGGTGGCTTTGGTGGCAAGGCATTTAAAGCTATGTCTGTGAGTACCAATTCATATTTGTCTTAAGAAAGTATAGTATTCATTTCAGTTTTGCATAACCCAAACTCCATGTTAGGCCTATTGGAGATATAAACCGCCAACTAACTCGATTATTTCATTATATGTTTCTATATTGTTATTCTTTTGTGGTTGGAATTGTGAACCTGGTGTTCTGTACATCTATGTTATAGGTTGCAACAGCATGTGCACTTGCAGCATACAAATATGGACGCCCTGTGAGAACATATGTGAACCGGAAGGCAGATATGATAATGGCAGGAGGAAGACATCCTATGAAGATAAACTACACTGTTGGCTTCAAATCTGATGGTAAAATCACTGCTCTACACCTTGACATTTTAATCAACGCTGGGATGTCTCCAGATATAAGCCCTTTTCTGCCAATGAATATGGTGGGTGCGCTAAAGAAGTACAATTGGGGTGCTTTATCATTCAACTTCAAAATTTGTAAAACAAACCATTCTAGTAAATCTGCAATGCGGGCACCAGGAGAAGTGCAAGCGTCTTTTATAGCTGAAGCGGTCATAGAACATGTTGCATCTGTACTTTCTATAGATGTTGGTTCTGTACGGGAGACAAATTTTCACACATTTGATAGCCTACGGTTGTTCTATGGTGATGCTGCTGGTGACCCTTTAGAGTATACTTTGCCGACTATATGGAATAACTTGATGACATCTTCAAACTTTAATGATAGAGTTGAAATGGTGAAGAAGTTTAATCAGTGTAATAAATGGCGAAAAAAGGGTCTTTCTCGACTTCCCATTTTGCATGAGGTGTCATTGAGGTCGACACCAGGAAAAGTGAGTATTTTAAGGGACGGGTCGATTGTGGTAGAAGTTGGTGGGATTGAGTTGGGTCAGGGGTTATGGACAAAGGTTAAACAAATGACTGCATATTGTCTAAGAGCAATTCAATGTGATGGAGCCGATGCACTCTTGGACAAGGTGCGAGTCATACAAGCAGACACGTTGAGTATGGTTCAAGGGGGGTTCACTTCTGGAAGCACTACATCTGAATCAAGCTGTGAAGCGGTTAAACTTTGCTGCAATGTTTTGGTTGAAAGACTTGTGGCTTTAAAAGAACGGCTAGAAGCGCAAATGGGTTTGGTTACATGGGACTTCCTCATTCAGCAGGCAAATATGCAATCTGTAAATTTATCAGCAAGTTCGTTTTTTGTGCCCGAGTTTACATCCATGAGATACATTAATTATGGTGCTGCTGTAAGCGAGGTAAGTTCCATGGCGAATATATGTTAGTGTCCCACACACTCTTATTAAAAATATATTCTAGACATTGTCACCTATGTCTATATATTTAAAGTCCACTCACTCTTATTAAAAATGGTTCTTTTGTAGAGAAAACCAATGATGCCCCATACATCTCACAAAATTATACTCCATCCTCCCATGAATCACAAGATTCTTTCTTACCCTTAAAGAATCAAATACTTAAAAGTGTATATTGAATAGCGGCATATTGAAACAGAAGCCTTGGATTTAATTTATAGGCATACAAGCTCTTCCACCTTTTCTGTTGGAATCAATTTGGGACACCCAATTCTTTTATTTTAGCCATATCTCGAACAATCTGGTTTCTTGTAATCACTTTGTGATGAATCTAAGTACATAAGATGCTAACTGTGTGTAAAAAACAGGTAGAGGTAAATCTTCTGACTGGAGAAACTAAAATCTTGCAAGCAGACATCATATATGACTGTGGACAGAGCTTGAACCCTGCCGTGGATTTGGGACAGGTTTGTGTTCGTGATCATTATGATTCAAGTTATATGATTATCTTAGATGTCACTTGTCACTACTTAGTATACGTCAAAATAAATAGAAAAAGTTTATTTTCATAATGTCTTGAATTGATTGATATGGGTATCTTTTCACAAAATTTCCAACAAAAGCATTGATTTTAGTCCACTGGATTCACTTACCAAGGGGCGTTTTAGTTATTCAAGTAATAGTCGAACACTTCAATTAAACCAAGTTTGAATATGTTCTTATTCTGCTTGTTAGCTTTTAGTTCTTTTAATGCTAGACCACCCCAAGGCTGAAGCATGTGAGATTCGAACTTGGGTCAACTCCATTTTGGAGTGTTTCATACCAAGTGATCATCACTGGGCCACCTTCATGGTGGTTACTTGTTAGCTTATAGTTACCTAGTTGAAGATATACATATAAGGAGCTCAAATATGCCTTCACATTTTCTACAGATTGAAGGAGCTTTTGTGCAAGGAATTGGGTTTTTCATGCTTGAAGAATATCTTACAAACTCGGATGGCTTGGTGATTGCGGATAGCACATGGACATACAAGATACCAACAATTGACACCATACCCAAGCAACTCAATGTGCAAATACTAAACAATGCTCATCATAAAAAGCGCGTCCTCTCCTCAAAAGGCATGTTCATCACCTTCCTATGCATAACATTTAGATCTTCCAGATCATTGTTTCCCTCTTCTGGTCCAAAAACACGCATGTTTTTCAAGTTTCTCGTGATAAATCAGAGGACCTTAAACTGCTCTTAGGCTGAAAATGTTCAAGTCTTTTTGAAACATCAGTGTTTCAGTTTGTTGACTGTTTAATTAGAAAACCTTTCTAACCTTAACAAGACTACAAGAGTGTAATGGCATATATGAACATAAATCTGATTCGGGTTTAAAGTTTTAGGATCAAGCAATGATTCAAGGTTTATATCAATTTGATCAATGTACTGGACTTTCAAACGGATTGGTCAACTTCCATATCTAATTGTTACTGTTCTTGTGAGATGCAGCTTCTGGTGAGCCACCTTTACTTCTTGCAGCTTCTGTCCATTGTGCAACTAGAGCTGCCATCAAAGAAGCAAGAAACCAACTACATTCGTGGAAAAAGTTAGATGGTTATGATTCAATGTTCCAGTTAGATGTTCCTGCTACCATGCCTGTGGTGAAGACACTTTGTGGGCTCGAGAACATTGACTTCTACCTGCAGAGCTTGTTGTCTAGTTCAGGAAAACGGTAGTTCCTTCACACTGTTTTCGGTTTGCTACACGAACACAATATAGTAGTTAGTGTTAGTTCTTGTGCTTACATGGTTCTCTCTTTGGGTCTTTGGTATGTAATTTGTATCATCAATAAACATCATCACAAGTTAAAATAAAGTCAATCCTTTTCAATGGTGTTTCTTGATCGTAATCTGTATAAATTCTGTAGATTTAGATTATCGAAAACTATATTTGTAATCATGTTTCTTGAACATATTCACAAAAAAAACCGAAAAAAAAAATCTTCGGTGAATAATATTAGTTTGGAACTTCAAACCAAGAACCTATATCCAATCATGTTTCTTGAACATATTAAAAAAACAGAAAAATTGTTTTGTTGGTAAATAATATTGGTTTGGAACTTCAAAGCAAGAACCTATTTAGTTTGAACTTGTTCGGGTTTGATAATGTTCATGGTCTCGGAGATGAACAAATCAACAACCGAATACGGAAACAATGTGGATGGCATCCAAAAAAAATTCCAAAAGAATAATCAACAACACAATATAAATCAAACCACACAAGAAACACGAACAGAAAGATATAGCCGTGTTCCACCATCCATTAAGGGAAGACGACAAGAACTATTAAACTGATAACCTCAAACAATGATTGTTAGGATCGAGACACTTAGCATACGAACACTAGACTCACACACTCAGCTCACAAATTAAGAACACAAGAATTTAACGTGGTTCGGTCCAAAACTGACCTACGTCCACACGGGTAACTAGGAGTGTTTATTACATCTTTGTTTTGGTGTGTTGTAAGGTACATTTCTCTACAAGTAGAACCACCTATTTATATACATTTGAGAATGTATATAATATACTTAATTTAGTGTGAAAATGTAAATTTTCAAATCAAAGAAAGAGGCTTTGAAAAAATCTTCACCTAATTTCCTTTGAAAAATCTTCACCAAATCTTCACCTAACAATCTCCCACTTGAAGATTTTGAACAACGTAGTCTTTCTCTACCGTCCAATTCCTGCAACAATTCTTCAATCTCTCACTTGAAGCCACGGAACAATCTTCACCTGTGCTTCAACTGTGCATTCCAAAAACACTTTTTTGATCTTAGCTCCTTCTTAGTTACCCCGGCCTTCTCTTCAGTTAACCTGAAAGACCCGTTAAAACTCCCATGAGTTTCAACATGTTCGTCATGACTTAAACTGCCCTTGACCCGTTCTCTGTCCCTATCGGCTCCCACTGAAAACGAACTACCGAATCCTGGAACAATCTGAGAACAAACAACAACACTCTCCATATTTAGCAAGTTATCAAAACCGGAGAGACTTTTACAGCTGAAAACTGGTTCTAAATCCACTGTCGCCTTGGATCTATGATTGAAACACGACCTATGCTCCCACTATTGCAAAACCCTGCAACTGAAACAATACTCTGTGCTCTTATTGCCACAATATCCTTCGACTGATTTTTCTGAACCTTTCCATGCTCGTTCAACCTGAATCTTCCTTGTAGCTCTAGGCTTCCTACTTGCAAAAGGTCACCCTCTTCTGCCCATAAGATTCTGTGAACCAGACTTTGTTTCTCTTCTGAACTGGGACGGTCACTCCCTCAGACGGTAATCCGACCATATACAGCGAACATTCATCGTTCACAAGTCTTACCTTTCCAAAGTCTCCAACTTTCAGATTCTGTAGTGCTTCACAACTATGGGTAGCGTGAAATGAAGCACCAGATTCTTGACCCAAGAGTCTTCACTGCCTTCCACTGAGTCCCAATGCATCAAACCCAGACACATTCTCAGAAGCAGAATTTCCTCTATTTGGACATCGACTCTAAAGAATGTCCACACCTCAACGTCATGAATAACACCGAACTTTCTGATCCCGTGATTACACCTAAGTCTGCTGACTTTCTAATCACTGCTGGATCTACCGAAAACGTATTTTCTCTTAATTACTTGATCTGTTCATCCCATGATCTGTTCTTGAACCCCTGAAACTCTGATCATCGCTGGATTTGTCTGAACGTCTGATCTTCTGTAATTCTCTAATTTTCTCCCTTTACCAATACCACATCTTGAACTTTCTGACACATAATGCCTCAATCTGCATCTTCCACCAACTTTTCAATCTTCACTAAACGAAGCCTTGTCTGAACTTAACGACTGTTCTTCTGAACTCTGTTAAATAATCAACCTATTTAAACTATAGCGGAATACCGAACTGAGAATCAGAAACTGAAAATTTAAACTGAATCGATAAAACCCAACGAACGCTGTTGGCACTGGTTTTCGATTTCTTTAAATTTCTTCTGAGTTCAACTGTTCTTCACCGATTAAATAGAATTTTGATTCAACTGTTCTTGGCTCATTATTTGCAAAATATAATCCCCACCCAAATTATTTTCGGGCTAAACTGCCCAAAACAAATGTTTGAGTGACTGTTTTGCGACTTTGACAAAGTTGAGGGACCAAGCTGCAATTTTCCTGAAGTTCAGGGACTAAAATGCAATTTTCCCGAAGTTCAGGGACCAAACTGCAATTTTCCTGAAGTTCAGGGACTAAACTGCACTTTTCTGGAATTTCAGGGACTGTTTTGCAATTTTCTGGGCTTGAGGGACCTGTTATGCAAATTCTGGAACCTCAGGGACCTGTTTTGCAAATTTTGGAACTTCAGGGACCAAATCTGAGTTTTTCAAATTGTGCTACAGTACCGCTACAGTGTCGTCTTCTCCGGCGAAACTCCGGCGCTACAGTGTCGTCTTCTCCGGCGAACTGGCTTTTCCGGCCAACTTTCCGGCGAGTTTTGACCAACTTTGACCGGTGATTTGGAGGTCTTCTGACGGGTAACTAGGAGTGTTTATTACACAAGAATTTAACGTGGTTCGGTCCAAAACTGACCTACGTCCACACGGGTAACTAGGAGTGTTTATTACATCTTTGTTTTGGTGTGTTGTAAGGTATATTTCTCTACAAGTAGAACCACCTATTTATATACATTTGAGAATGTATATAATATACTTAATTTAGTGTGAAAATGTAAATTTTCAAATCAAAGAAAGAGGCTTTGAAAAAATCTTCACCTAATTTCCTTTGAAAAATCTTCACCAAATCTTCACCTAACAATGATTACTAACTCCAAACTGTAAGTGCACTTTATGAGGGGTGCCAATGCTAATTTTAACCAATTTTACAAGTTCTGGTAATATTGATGCAGAGTAACAATCAAGAACACATATCATTTGTTGAGCACGACTATCTTTTTGTGGGAAACACAAACACTTTTATTAAGACCACTTAAGAAGATATTACACTTTTTGAGAGACTACTACACTTTGCTTTCTTAGAGTGTTTCTTGGATGTCTTTTGAGTCAGATAAGACTTTTTTCTCCGAGGACCACCATGAAGATGCTTCATCAAATACTACATCTCTTGAGGTATAACATCTTCCATTTGTTGGATCACAGCACTTCCACCCTTTTCTTTGATTGCCGTATCCAACAAATATACACTTGACTGCTTTCTTGTCGAACTTGCTACGTAAATGACTAGGCACAAATACGTAGCAAACGCATCCAAATACTCGGAAATAGCTAACTGTAGGTTTCATGTTCCATAGTATCTCAAACGGTGAGATGAAACCTAACCTTGGCTGGGGAAGTTTATTGATCACATGGGCGGCAGTTCGCATTGCTTCAGCCCAAAATCTTCCTGGGACACTTTTCGCGTGTAGCATGTTTCGACAAATTTGTGCAAGATGTCGATTCTTTCTCTCAGCTACACCATTTTGTTGGGATGTGTTGGCACATGTGTACTGATAACGTATTCCACATTCTTTCAGATACTGCTTAAATTCTTCTGAGGTGTATTCTCCCCCGTTATCTGAACATAAACATCGGATCTTTATTCCCACTTCTCCTTCAACCGTTGTCTTGAATTCTTTAAACTTTGAGAATGTGGCAGACTTTTCTTTCATGAAGAAAACCCATACATATCTCGAGTAGTCATCAATAAATGTTAACATGTACTGCATCCCACTTATTGATGTTTGCTTAACTGGGCCGAACACATCCGAGTGAATTAACTCTAGCGGTTTCTTTGCTCTGAACTTTGACTCCTTGTATGGTAATTGATGAGCTTTACCATACTGGCATCCAGCACAGACAACATCTATTTTGACTTCAAGTTGAGGTAGGCCTTTGAGCATGGATTTCTGTATTATTACCTTCAATTTGTGATAGCCAACGTGTCCCAACCTCGCATGCCACAGATCAGCTGTCTCATTCTTTCGAGTCTTGTCTACATAGGCAGACTCTGCCGATAGCACATAAACAGACTCCACTCTCCATCCTTCTATTGTTGGCTTTTCGAAGATCTTAAGATCTTTATAGACCTTCACATCTTGTGGCCCAAATAAGACGTAGTTTTCTGATGATGTTAGTTGTGACACTGAAAACAAGTTCTTCATACCCGGCACATGAAAGACATTTTTTAGTGACTGACAACGCCTAGTAACATTAAGTATTTTAGGCGTTGTTTAGCCGTGTTTTAGTTAATTTATCATTATTAATTGGCTAATATCACTTACTTGTGTGCCAAAGTGCTTGGAAATGTTTTTAGTGTAAATGCAGGGGTTTTAGTGCAATTATGGAGAAGTTATGGAGCAAAAAGGGCGAAAAAATGGATCCGGCAGAGATAGCGCCGCTATCTCTTGAGATAGCTTCGCGATGACATAAAATCTGTGTTTTTGAATTTCAAATTCCGAGATTGCGGGATAAGGCAACACGCGTGCCGCGGATTCTATATACCCGCGACGCGGAAACCCTAATTTCGCACAACTATAAATACCGGAGTCCCGTCCGACTTTTCACTCATCCCGGGACGCGAAGGAGGGATCCGAAGGCACAATTTCGTCAGTTTTTCAGTGGGAATCAGTATTTTGGTTAGTAATTTAGTTTTTCTTTTGTTTTATCAACTCGGTATCGAGGTATTCCACAATTGGGATTTCCATCGATTACTCGATGTTCATTTAGATTCATAGTTTCTGATTTCAGTAGTAGAATAATTGATAGTTTAGATCTGATTTGATTGTTTGGATATTGGTTTTGATGTTTGATTTGGATTTATAAAAGTAATCATTCGGTTTGATGTTATTTTGCATTATTGATGTTTGGATGTGTTTTTAATGTATTGGATTGATTGTTTGCTTCTGAATTCTGAATTTAGTTTCTGATTTCAGTAAGGAACTTTAGTCTAGGATTTGATTTGAGTTAGTTTAGTCCATGTTTGATTTGGTTTTGGCACTTGTTTTGGTATTGGGTTTTTGTGTGATTTTTGGGAAAGTAGAAACAATACCGCTGACTGTAGAGTGACACTACAGTTGGTATACTGTCGTCTTGTCTTAACCACCAAACTCCTGCGGATCGACCCTGACTACCACTGTACTAGTGTGTGTTAGGTTATTTTTACTATTTTTGACCGAACGACGACCGCTGCGAAGTCAAATTTTGGCGCCGTTGCCGGGGAGTTGTGCGCTTAAGATAGATGGTCAGTGGCATTTTTCTTTTGATGTTTGATTTTTAGTTTTCAAATTTTTGTATGTATACGTCCTCACAATGGGCGATTACATGTACCCGGGTCAATACACGTGTTATGGTGGCCCGGCTTATTACAATAACAACCAGTGGAACCAAGGTCGAGGACCTCCACGACAACAACAACAAAACAATCAGTGGAGAAGACATCGGTATAATAATGGGTTCTACAATAACGGTAATTTCGTTCCTCCGCTTTATTTTGCACAACCGAGTGAGCAGTCGGTTGCATCGCACTTCCAGCCACGGGAGTACGATGAGGCATCGCCTATATTTTTTCATGAAAATGTAGATTGTCAGGTAGAGATTGGGCCAGAGTTGTTAGGTGTGTTGCCTAAATTTAGGGGTCATAAGCATGATAATCCTTATAATCATCTTCACGAGTTCTTAGCTAGAGCCAACGTGAACATACCTAGAAATGTTGATAGGAACTTCTTTAGGCTTAGGTTGTTTCCGTTCACACTCAAGGACAAGGCGTAATATTGGTTCATGTCGCTGCCAGCCAACAGTATCACCATGTGGGAGCAGTTGAGGACAATGTTCTTGCAAGAGTTCTATCCCCCGAGCAAGACGATGAAAGTAAGAAGAGATATACAGGATTTCCAGCAAAAGCCCGAGGAAGCATTCCATGATGCTTTCGAGAGATTGAATGAGTTGTTACGCTCATGTCCACACCACCAGTTTCCACGATGGCAGTTGGTCACGATATTCTACGACGGTGTCGACGGTATGAGCCAGGCCATGATTGATGCATCATTTGGAGGGGCAATTATGCTGCAAGATAGCGAGACGGCATGGAGGTTCTTGGAGCAACTCAGTAATTGTAACACCACGTTACTTTCGGTAAGTATTTATATATTAATCTTAAGGTAATTAAGATTAGTTGGATTATTGCAAGAGTTTGGATGGTTAGAACTTCATTTGGAAGGAATTTGAAGTTGAAAAATGCTAGAAGCAGGTTACACGAGTCGTGCAGGAATTACACGGGTCGTGTAGGGAAGTCTTTTGAACTTGTTGGGCATACAGTGAATTACACGGGTCGTGTAGTTCTGACACGGGTCATGTAGTTCTGCAGACTAAAACTTCAAATGTATACCGTAAGTTACACAGGTCGTGTAACTTTGGAGACGGGTCGTGCTGCGCACAGGCCCCACCCCTTTTTATTGCGATTTTCAGCCATTTCTTGGACAATTCTCGAACCAAAACCTCTTCTAAACCCTGAAAACATTTCCCAAATCATTTTGGACCAAATTGGAAGGCTAGAACTTGAAGGATTGAAGTAATCTTCGGTATTCCACTTCTTGAAGGTAAGATTTACTGTTCTAGCTCTTTTGAACGGTTGATTTGATCATTTTGGGTGGGTTTTGAGTTGTGGGGAAGGACCATCTGTGTATAGCTAGAAATTGAACTTATACACATGTTTGGGATGTGTTGAAATGCTTTTAATAACAAGTCTTAGCTATTGAAATCGAGTTTCAAATCTAGATGGTTGAAAAAAAAGGTTTTCACCTCTACATGGTATATGTGTAATTGTGTAGGTGCAGGGAAACCTTAAAGGTTTGTGATAGCTTCGGTGGTGCAAACTAGAACTGTAAAGAGCTTCAATACCAGGTGAGTAATCTGTACTGTATCTAATATGATATGATATGTATTGGTTGACTCTTGGAATCTGAAATAGCTTTAGCATTTGAAATGAAAACCTGGAAGTTAGCCAAGTTACCCAATTGATATGGTTTGTACGGCCCTCGTGGCTAGGAGATTGGATTTCATATCCAAATGCTAACGGCCCTCGTGGCTAGGAGATTGGATTCCGTATCCAAAATAAACGGCCTATATGGCTAGGAGATTGGATGTGATATCCAAATAATAACGACCCTTGTGGCTAGGAGATTGGATGTGATATCCAAATAATAACGGCCCTTGTAGCTAGGAGATTGGATTGATATCCAAAGGTTGATTCAAACAAGGATGTACACTGTATTGAGTTTTAACAACTTAATTATATATTTACATGTTAAATTGTTTATATGATTACTCATTGAGCTTTATGGCTCATAGTACATGTTTGAAATGTCCCTGCAGGTGAGCGTGACCCTGCTAAGGGTAAATATATAGCTCATGGATAGACTTGAAGTTGTAGCAGCCCGACTTTGAAGGAGTTTATTTTGATATGTACTCCTTGATACACTTGTACCCTTTTGTATAAACTTATACACCTAAATAATTGGTTTGTGTGTTTGTAACTAAGTTTAAAAAAAATATGAAAATTTTTGGGTGTATTTAGTTTTGAAAAGTCGGGTGTTACAAGTTGGTATCAGAGCTGTGGTTTAAGTGAACTAGGTGTCTGTAGAATAGATTTCTAGACTTAAACCTTGAAAAATAGTAGACGTGTTGTGCAATTGGTTGTATATAAGTTTGTTATTATATATAACCTAACAGTTTGTTGAATTTTGAAGTATGAAAGGTACTAGAAGTAATCCTATATGAGGAAATTCGGGGTGTGGAGCCTCGAGAGGTGGTCGGGCTCGTTCTCAAGGCTCGGTTGGAAGAGGTGCGAGTGGACCAGCAAATGAAAATCTACCAGATTTACGCACCATTGTAGCCGATGTGGTACGTGAACTATTACCTACTTTGATAAATGCACGTGATGAAAGTGCTGCAAAGCAAGTTCATGATAAGCAGCCTGAAAATGAGAGTCAAGGGGAAAGTAGAGTTCGTGATGAGAAAGAAGTTCAAGGAGAAGGAAGTTTCGGGAAAAAGACAGAATGTACTTATAAAACATTTCTGGGCTGCAAGCCCAAAGAGTTTTCAGGGACGGATAATCCGGTCCAAGCTATGAAATGGTTGATGCATACAGAGAAGGTGTTTCGAATCAGTAAGTGTGCTGAGGGGGACAAGGTGGAGTTTGCCACGAATCAATTAACCAGTAATGCATTACACTAGTGGCAAGTGTTCAGTAAAGCATTGGGTCCCGATTTGACCCAGTCATTATTATGGGAACAATTCAAAACTAAATTCAACGAAGAATATTGTTCCGAGGTGGCTGTGAAAAGGTTAGAGGAAGAAGTTTTACACTTGGAACAAGGGTCACATACAGTGCAAGAATATACGATGAGTTTTCTCGAAAAGGCCAGATTTGCTGAACACCAAATAAACACCGAGAAAAGAAAAATTGATAAATACGTGTGGGGATTGAAAACCCGAATTAGAGAAATTGTGCAACCGCTTCACTTGTCATCCTTCCGACAGGTGGTGGATAGAGCCACAGAAAGAGAGACGGAACTTCAGAGACAGGAGGAGGAAAAGAAAGTTGTGGAAACTAAACGAAAAGTAGAGGAACAACCGTGGACGCCTCAGAAAAAGTCGCAACAGACGGGGTCCAATTATAAAGGCAAAGGTCTGAAAGAGGAAGCAAAGTGGTGTGAAAAGTGCAGGAAAAAGCACTTTGGAAATTGTCGAGCCGATATTCCATCGTCGGGTTGTCGTAACTGTGGAAAGCAAGGGCATATCGCTCGAGATTGTCGGGCAGAGCGGAGGTGTTTCCAATGTGGGGCTACAGATCATATTCGCCCAAACTGTCCCCAGATAAAAGCCGGAGCACCTAGTGATAAACCCAGAGAGGAGCGGGAGTAAAGAAAGAAGAGGTAAAGGGTCGGGGAGGACCAGTAGCATCACGGGCGTTCCAAATGACAGGGGAAGAGGCTCGTGAAAAGACTGACGTAGTTACAGGTATATTCACTCTAAATTCAATTCCAGTATACGTAATATTTGATCCTGGAGCTACGCATTGTTTCGTGTTAACGTCTATGATGTCTCGTTTGAATGTTCCCCTAACTCCTATGGATGAAAGTTTGGAAGTAGCAGTGGCAGATGGTAGGTATGTTTGGGTGTCAGAACATATTGAAGGTTGTCAGCTTAAGATCTACGGGACCACTTTCCCTATAGATCTGAAGCCGATGACTACCAAGGAGTTTGGAGTAATTGTGGGTATGGATTGGTTGGCAACAAATTATGCTAACATGGATTGCAGAAACAAGAATACTACAGTTTTAACACCAGAAGAGGCATGGATTAAAATCCAGGGTGAAAGACCGCATCTGAGAATGCCGGTTATCTCCTTTGCTCAAGCCCGGAGTAGTGTCAGTAAAGGAGGGACGTCTTATTTAGCATATGTGTCTTTTGCTAAATCAGATCAGGTGGGAAAGGAAAGTGTAAAAGTTGTAAACGAATTTCCAGACGTTTTTCCTGAAGAACTCCCTGGATTACCACTAGACCGACAAGTTGAATTTGCAATTGAATTAGTTCCGGGAGCTGCACCTGTTGCTCGGGCTCCATATCGATTGGCACCTTCAGAAATGGAGGAATTGAGGAAACAGTTGGAAGAACTTCTAGATCTGGGTTTCATTAGACCGAGTTCTTCACCGTGGGGAGCGCCTATTCTGTTTGTAAAGAAGAAAGATGGGTCGATGCGTACGTGTATCGACTATCGAGAATTGAATAAAATCATGGTGAAAAACAAATACCCATTACCGAGAATCGATGATTTGTTCAATCAACTTCAGGGGGCGACGTATTTTTCGAAAATTGATCTGAGGTCGGGGTATCATCGGTTGAAGATTCGAGAATCGGATATTCCGAAGACCGCATTCCGTACTCGTTATGGTCATTATGAGTTTTTGGTTATGCCTTTTGGGTTAACCAATGCTCCAGCAGCATTTATGGATATCATGAACAGAGTATGTCACCCATTCCTTGATACTTTTGTTATTGTATTCTTAGACGATATTTTGGTGTATTCTCGAAGCCAGGTTGAACACGGTGTTCATTTATGCCAAATATTGGAATTACTTTGCCGAGAAAAGTTATACGCGAAGTTTTCCAAGTGTGAATTCTGGCTAAGAGAAGTACAGTTTCTTGGGCATGTTATCAATAGTGAAGGTGTCTAAGTTGATCCAACAAAGATTGAAGCTGTAATGAAATGGGAACCGCCTCGGAGTCCAACGGAAATACGCAGTTTTCTTGGACTGGCGGGTTACTATAGAAGATTTGTAGAGAAATTCTCTTCGATTGCTGCCCCGTTGACTAAGTTGACCAAGAAGGGTGAAAAGTTTGAATGGGCAGATAGACAATAAGAAGCCTTTCAGAAATTAAAGCAAGCCTTATGTGAAGCTCCGGTTTTAGCCGTACCGCAAGACGGGGAAGACTACGTGGTTTATAGTGATGCTTCACGGGTGGGCCTTGGATGTGTGCTAATACAGAAAGGTCGGGTAATCGCTTATGCGTCCCGTCAATTAAAAGAAGCTGAGAAAAAGTACCCGGTACATGATCTCGAATTAGCTGCAATAATTTTAGCTTTGAAGCTTTGGAGACACTACTTATATGGCGTAAAGTTTGTGGTCTACTCGGATCATAAAAGCCTGAAGTATTTATTTGACCAGAAAGAATTGAATATGAGACAGCAAAGGTGGATGGATTTACTCAAAGATTTTGATTGTGAAATACAATACCATCCCGGCAAAGCGAATGTGGTTGCAGATGCCCTGAGCCGAAAACAATATCCTTTGAAGATTTCATCCGCGTGTATGGGTGTGGCGAGTCGACTACCCGAGTTAATTCGTGTGGCACAAGAAGAAGCCTGCAAGACCGAGAACGTGAAAAGTGAACGGATGGTCGGGTATATAAATCATCTAGTTGAAAACTCTCAGCGGTTGAAGACTTTTAGAAGCCGTGTGTGGGTGCCTAAGCAAGGTGTGGCGCGGGGTTTACTTTTAGAAGATGCTCATTGTAGCAGATATGCTGTACACCCGGGCAGTACCAAGATGTACCGAACGCTAAAGCCTATGTATTGGTGGCCAGGAATGAAAAGAGACATTGGAAGGTATGTAGAAAAATGCCTGACTTGTTTGCAAGTAAAGTCGAACCATCAGAAACCGTATGGCGAAATTCAACCGTTACCAATTCCAGAAAAGAAATGGGATAATATTACAATGGATTTCGTAACAAAACTACCTTGAACACCGCGCAGGCATGATACTGTTTGGGTAGTGGTTGATCGATTGACGAAATCGGCGCAATTTTTACCGATTAGTGAAAATTTCAAAATCGAAAAGTTGGCGAAAATATACATTGACGAGGTAATTCGTCGACATGGGTTACCGTCGTCGATTGTATCCGATCGAGATAGCAGATTTACTTCCCGATTTTGGCAAAGTCTTCAAGAGCAGTTGGGTTCAAAAGTACTTATGAGTACCGCATATCACCCGTAAACTGATGGGCAAAGTGAAAGAACTATACAGACTTTAGAAGACATGCTTCGGACGTGTGTAATAGACTTTGGCAGGAGTTGGGAAGATCATTTACCTTTGGTAGAATTTGCTTACAACAACAGTTTTCATTCCAGCATTCAGATGGCCCCGTATGAAGCGTTATATGGAGCACCGTGACGTACTCCGACTTGCTAGACTGAAGTGGGAGAAAAGCCGTTGGATGGACCCGAGATCGTAGCCCAAACTGAAGAAAAGATTAAACAAATCTGGGAACACTTGAAAGTTGCTCAAAACCGACAAAAACAGTATGCTGATAAGCGGGTGAAACCGTTGGAATTCCGAGTGGGAGAAATGGTGATGCTCAAAGTATCCGCTTGGAAAGGTTTAATTCGCTTCGGGAAGAAAGGAAAGTTGAGTCCTCGTTTTATAGGACCCTTCCGGATATCCCAAAAAGTCGGAGCTGTGGTGTACCGATTGGAATTACCTGATGAACTTCAAGGTATCCACAATGTTTTCCATGTGTCCTACTTGCGGAAAACATTGTTTGATGAGTCCCAACGAATACCTCTTGCTGATATTGAACTAGATGAAAAACTAAAGTATTCAGAACAACCCGAGAAAGTGTTAGATCGGAAAGTGAGACAGCTGCGAAACAAGAAGATTAATATGGTTAAAGTACTTTGGCGACACCATAAAGGTTCTGATATGACATGGGAAGTTGAGGATGAAATGAAGGAGAAATACCCCCAACTCTTTGCATGATTCCGAGGACGGAATCTTTTTAAGAAAGGGAGAATTTGTAACACCACGTTACTTTCGGTAAGTATGTATATATTAATCTTAAGGTAATTAAGATTAGTTGGATTATTGCAAGAGTTTGGATGGTTAGAATTTCATTTGGAAGGAATTTGAAATTGAAAAATGCTAGAAGCAGGTTACACGGGTCGTGCAAGAATTACACGGGTCGTGTAGGGAAGTCTTTTGAACTTGTTGGGCATATAGTGAATTACACGGGTCGTGTAGTTCTGACATGGGTCGTGTAGTTCTGCAGACTAAAACTTCAAATGTATACCGTAAGTTACACGGGTCGTGTAACTTTGGACACGGGTCGTGCTGCGCACAGGCCCCACCCATTTTTATTGCGATTTTCAGCCATTTCTTACACAATTCTCGAACCAAAACCTCTTTTAAACCCTAGAAACATTTCACAAATCATTTTGGACCAAATTGGAAGGCTAGAACTTGAAGGATTGAAGTAATCTTCGGTATTCCACTTCTTGAAGGTAAGATTTACGGTTCTAGCTCTTTTGAACGGTTGATTTAGTCATTTTGGGTGGGTTTCGAGTTGTGGTGAAGGACCATCTGTGTATGGCTAGAAATTGAACTTATACACATGTTTGGGATGTGTTGAAATGCTTTTAATAACAAGTCTTAGCTATTGAAATCGAGTTTCAAACCTAGATGGTTGAAAAACAAGGTTTTCACCTCTACATGGTATATGTGTAATTGTGTAGGTGCAGGGAAACCTTAAAGGTTTGTGATAGCTTCGGTGGTGCAAACTAGAACTGTAAAGAGCTTCAGTACCAGGTGAGTAATCTATACTGTATCTAATATGATATGATATGTATTGGTTGACTCTTGGAATCTGAAATAGCTTTAGCATTTGAAATGAAAACCTAGAAGTTAGCCAAGTTACCCAATTGATATGGTTTGTACGGCCCTCGTGGCTAGGAGATTGGATTTCGTATCCAAATGCTAACGGCCCTCGTGGCTAGGAGATTGGATTCCGTATCCAAAATAAACGGCCTATATGGCTAGGAGATTGGATGTGATATCCAAATAATAACGGCCCTTGTGGCTAGGAGATTGGATGTGATATCCAAATAATAACGGCCCTTGTGGCTACGAGATTGGATTGATATCCAAAGGTTGATTCAAATAAGGATGTACACTGTATTGAGTTTTAACAACTTTATTATATATTTACATGTTAAATTGTTTATATGATTACTCATTGAGCTTTATGGCTCATAGTACATGTTTGAAATGTCCCTGCAGGTGAGCCTGACCTTGCTAAGGGTAAAGATATAGCTCATGGATAGACTTGAAGTTGTAGCAGCGCAGCTTTGAAGGAGTTTATTTTGATATGTACTCCTTGATACACTTGTACCCTTTTGTATAAACTTATACACCTAAATAATTGGTTTGTGTGTTTGTAACTAAGTTTAAAAAAAATATGAAAATTTTTGGGTGTATTTAGTTTTGAAAATTCGGGTGTTACAGTAACGGATCCAAGTTCAATCATTCAGCAAGGAAGACAAACAACACCTCATCAGCGGTAGCAGTAGATGTCGATAACGACTGGAAGAAGGAGGTGAAGAATGAGATCGGTTCCCTTAGCAGGAAGCTTGATACAGTATTGGCCACCATGCAGCAAGGGCCAACAAATCAGCAGCAGCACGGTCAACAAGAACAACGACCACAAGAGGTTAGTCAAGCGTATGGTCAAGGGCAATACTATAACAACAACCATCAAGGTAATTGTGCTGAGTCGTGTTCTATGAACGATCAGAATTTGGGATTTCCGCCAAACTCGCCAGAAGCCGAGGTGAGTAATTTTAATACCAATGATAATGTGTGTGAACCTGCATCACCTGAACATGTGATGTGTAACACCAAGATACTCCTTATATGTAAATATAATAAAAAGGGGTAAATTGGTCATTTTACCTTAGAAGGGTAATTTGGTCTTTTGGACAGTAAAGGATTTGGTTTGTAATAATATTTTGAGTTTTGGACTTAAAATGTTATAAAAACTGGTTTTTGTCATAAAGATGTGATAGATGTGGCAAAAGTTCAAGAAATAGAACTCCAGGGGCTAAACTGTAAATTCTGGAAGTATAAATAGTGGAAAAACTCTCTCACATGTGCAGAAAATCGAGAAGCTACGGGAGAGGGTTTTCTTTGTACGATTTCTGCAAAGTTTGGAGTTTTCTTGATGATCAAAGCTAGGAACTCGATAGTGGGCTTTGAATTGAAGGTTTGGAAGCTTTGGAGGTTAGTAATTCAAGTTCTAACCTAAGTTGTTCTTGATGAGTTTTTATGGAAACTGAAATCTGTAATTTTAGTCATGAATTATGTGGTTTAAATGACTTAATACTTCCAATAAGTCATGAGTTAAGAACATAACTCAATAATATGGAAGTAGGTTGCTATTGTTAAGGAATTGAGATTTTGATCAAGAACCCTAGATTGTGAGTTCTTGTGATTAACTTGATCCTAATGGCTTAAAATGAGTTCTAGATGTTCCTTTAGTAGGACTACATCAGTGGAAGTGATTAAAACCTGATAATTTCGGTTTTGGACCAAAATTTTGAAAACGGGAAATTCTTGAAATGGATTGGAATCACCAATTCCATTGTTTAAAACTTGAAGTAAATGAAGGGTTTTGGTCTTGGAACAAACCCCTACCAATTAAGCAGGGTATTAAGCACTTAATATGAGAAAATAAGATTTTATAGCATAAAAATCGAGAGTTCTGGCCTTCTGTTCAGCGATCGCGACGCGACCATATGGTGGATCGCGACGCGAAGTCGCAACAGTGTGAAAATGAACAAATTGCTCCTGCCTTCTGTTATGGTTTGGTCCAATTTTGGGACTTGATGTTAGGCTTGTCCGTTTGACCTCAAATTTTGAACATAGGTCTAATATGGTGTGAAACTTCATAGAAAATTGTCGGAATACGTATACGACCTCCCGAAGGTACTGTAGTAGAATACGCGTATTTTGGGAAGTATATTAAATTTTTATAACGATGATTATTATCTGAAAATGATTCGAAATGGTGTTATATTTGACTCTTATATATTAGAGTCAATTGAAATGGTAAATTAACATATAATCATTATGAAAATGAATGAATTTATAGGTACGGGACAAAATCTTATGGAATACATTGAAAGGCAAGAAATAACTAACGCTAGTGGTAGCGGAAAATCTTTCAAGTAATCTTAACTATATCTAGTATGATATGATGTTGGATTGAGAATCCAAATGGTGCAGCCTTTTTGGCTATGATATTAAATCTTGAAACTAAATGGTGCGGTCTTATGACCATGATATTGGGTTATTAAACCCAATTGGTGCGGCCTTAGGGCTATGAAATAAATGATGAAACTGTTGGTGCGGCCTTAGGGCTATGACTTGAATATTGAAACGGTTTGGTGCGGCCTTAGGGCTATGACTTGATTATTGAAAATGTTTTAGTGCGGCTTATATAGCCATGATAAATGGTGCGGTCAATTATGACTATGAAATATGGGACAGAAATTGTTATGAGAATTTAAATGTTATTATTCTCTTATTTTGTAAGATTATTTGTACGATTACTCATTGGGCTTTATAGCTCACGGTGTTTATTTGATATGTCCCTGCAGGTGAGCGTGATCCCGCTAAGGGAAAGACAAAGTCCGTGACTAGGGACTTAGCAATGTGAAGTAGCAGCCCGGCTTGAAGGATGTATAATACTAGTATATTGTAATCCTTGATGCTCTTGTGCCTGTTTGTATTAACTAATACCCCTTTCAATATGGTTTTGATTGTAAAATATATATTTGGAAAATAAAAATTTTATGGGGTGTTTTGTTAATAAGTCGGGTGTTACAAGTTGGTATCAGAGCCGTGGTTTAAGTGAACTAGGTGTCTTTAGATTAGACTCCTGGACTTAAACCTTGAGAGATAATAGACATGATGGACCGTTAGATGTATATAAGTTTGTTATTATATATGTAATCTAACTGTTTGCTGAATTTTCAAGTATGAGAAACACAAGAAGTAATCCTACTGGTATAAATTTGGGGCGTGGAACAGCAAGGAGTGGACCAGCCTAAGGCTCAGATGAACGAAGAGTAAGGGAACCAGTGAGGGAACCAGTGGAGGAAAATCCACCGAATCTACGGGCTATTGTGGCGGAAGTGGTTAGGGAAATGATGCCTACATTGGTACATAACCAGAGTGAAGAAGCTGGGAAAAGCATTCATGATAGGCAACCAGAAAATGAAAGTCAGGGAGAAAGCCATGCCCGTTCAGAAAAAGAAAAACAGGGCGGGGAAGCTTCTGAAAAGAAAGTTGGATGTACTTATAAAGCTTTCCTTGGCTGCAAACCAAAAGAATTTTCGGGGACAGATAATCCAGTCCAGGCAATAGAGTGGATAATGCATATTGAAAAAGTGTTCCGAGTCAGTAAATGTGCTGATGGGGACAAAGTAGAGTTTGCTCAAACCAATTGACGAGCAATGCATTACATTGGTGGCAGATTTATAGCAAGTCATTGGGTCCTGATTCATCCCTATCGATACCTTGGGAGCAATTCAAGACCAAGTTTAATGAAGAGTACTGTTCAGAAGTGGCTGTAAAGAAATTGGAAGATGAATTTCTGCACTTGGAACAGGGTTCTAAATCTGTCCAAGAATATACTATGAGCTTTATGGAGAAAGCAAGGTTTGCGGAGCATCAAGTAAACACTGAAAAGAGAAAAATTGGCAAGTATGTTTGGGGATTGACGACCCGAATCCGGGAGATAGTGCAACCACTTAAATTGTCTACTTTTCGACAAGTGGTGGATAGGGCCACTGAATGGGAGACGGAACTGAAAAGACAAGAAGATGAAAAGAAAGTAACTGAAACCAAAAGAAAGGCGGAAGACCAAGGGTGGACGCCTCAGAAAAACTCACAACAAGCTGGGTCCAACTTTAAGGGTAAAGGCCAAAAAGATGAAGCAAAATGGTGTGAGAAGTGCAGGAAAAGGTACACAGGAAGTTGTCGAGTCAACACTGTACCCGTTAGTTGTCGAAATTGTGGAAAACCAGGGCATGATGCTAGCAACTGTCGGGCGGAGCGTAGGTGTTTCCAATGCGGAGCTACGGATCATATTCGCCCAAACTGTCCACAGCTGAAATCTGGGACATTTAGTGAAAGACCCAGAGATGACCAGGGAGGAAAGAAGGAAGAGGTGAAGAACCGGGGAAGACCAGTAGCCTCGCGAGCCTTTCAGATGACTGTTGAAGAAGCTCGTGAAAAGACTGATGTGGTTACAGGTATCTTCACTCTAAATTCCATACCTGTATATGTTATATTTGATCCAGAAGCTACACATTGTTTTGTATCGGAGTCTTTGATGCCTCGCTTGAATGTACCACTAACTCCTATGGAAGAAAGCTTGGAAGTAGCTATAGCAGATGGAAGATATGTTTGGGTTTCTGAATACCTGGAGGGTTGTCAGCTTAAAATCTACGGGACCACTTTCCCAATAGAATTGAAGCCGATGACTACCAATGAATTTGGAGTAATCGTAGGTATGGATTGGTTAGCAACGAATTATGCTAACATGGATTGTAGAAACAAAAGCATTACAGTATTGTCACCGGAAGGGAAATGGATAAAGATTCAGGGTGAAAGACCACGGTTAAGAATGCCGGTTATTTCCTTTGCTCAGGCTCGAAGCTGCATTAGTAAAGGAGGAATGTTTTATTTGGCCTATGTAGCAGTGGCTAAGCCAATAAAGGTGGGGGTAGCAAATGTAAATGTTGTAAGTGAATTTCCAGATGTATTTCCAGATGAACTTCCAGGGTTACCACCAGATCGACAAGTAGAGTTCACGATTGAACTGGTTCCGGGAGCTGCTCCTGTTGCTCGAGCTCCATATCGTTTAGCACCTTCAGAAATGGTGGAACTGCGAAAGCAACTGGAAGAACTGTTAGATCGGGGTTTTATTAGACCGAGTACATCACCTTGGGGAGCCCCTATCCTGTTTGTTAAGAAGAAAGACGAGTCGATGTGCATGTGTATTGACTACTGGGAACTTAATAAGATCACAGTGAAGAATAAGTATCCGCTACCAAGAATAGATGACCTATTTGATCAGCTACAGGGGGCATCTTACTTTTCTAAAATTGACCTGAGATCAGGGTACCATCAGTTGAAGATTCGAGAATCTGACATTCCGAAGACAGCTTTTCGTACGCGATATGGCCATTATGAGTTTTTGGTGATGCCTTTTGGGTTAACCAATGCTCCGGCCGTATTCATGGATCTTATGAACAGGGTGTGCCGACCGTTTCTCGATACTTCGGTGATAGTATTTACAGATGATATTTTGGTGTATTCGGGAAGCCAAGCCGAGCATGAAGTGCACTTGCGACAAATGTTGGAGTTGCTTCGTCAAGAAAAATTATATGCAAAATTTTCTAAGTGTGAATTCTGGCTAAGAGAAGTTCAATTTCTTGGCCATGTGATTAATGTCGAAGGGGTGAAAGTCGATCCAGCGAAAATTGAAGCCATAATGAAGTGGGAACCGCCTCGAAGTCCGACTGAAGTACGAAGTTTCGTTGGTTTGGCAGGTTATTATAGAAGATTTGTCGAGTATTTCTCCTCGATAGCTGCCCTGTTGACCAAGTTGACCAGGAAAGGCGAAAAATTTGAATGGGCGGAAAAACAGCAAGAAGTTTTTCAAAGATTAAAACAAGCTTTGTGTGAAGCTCTGGTGTTAGCACTACTGCAAAGTGGAAAAGAATATGTGATCTATAGTGATGCTTCTAGAGTCGGCCTCGGATGTGTGTTAATGTAGAAAGGTCGGGTGATAGCTTATGCGTCCCGTCAGTTAAAAGAAGCTGAGAAGAAATATCCAGTTCATGATCTGGAATTAGCTGCTGTGATTTTAGCACTGAAATTGTGGAGACACTACTTGTATGGTGTGAAGTTTGTTATTTATACAGATCATAAAAGCTTGAAGTATCTGTTTGACCAAAAAGAACTTAATATGAGACAACAAAGATGGATGGATCTACTTAAAGATTTTGATTGCGAAATCTTGTACCATCCTGGCAAGGCGAATGTGGTGGCAGATGCTTTAAGTCGGAAAGAAACTCCTTTGAAAGTTACATTCGCATGTATGGGTGTAGCAAGCCGATTACCCGAATTGATCCGTTTGGCACAAGAAGAAGCGTGCAAGCCTGAACATGTAAAAAGCGAGCGAATGGTTGGGTATCTGAAGCATTTGGATGAAAACACACAGCGATTGAAAACCTTTAGAGGTCGTGTGTGGGTCCCAAAATAAGGAGAGGCGCGGAACTTGCTTCTAGAAGATGCATACTGTAGTCGATATGCAGTTCATCCGGGCAGTACCAAGATGTATCGGACGCTAAAATCGTTGTATTGGTGGCCTGGGATGAAGAGGGATGTTGGAAGATACGTAGAAAAGTGTTTGACGTGCCTGCAAGTGAAGTCAAACCATCAGAAACCGTACGGAGAAATCCAACCGTTACCAATTCCAGAAAAGAAATGGGACAATATTACTATGAATTTTGTAACAAAGTTGCCGCGGACACCGCGAGGTCACGATGCGGTATGTGTAATTGTTGACCGTTTGACAAAATCGGCACAATTTATACCGATTAGTGAGAAGTTCAAGATTGATAAGTTGGCGAAAATCTACATAGATGAAGTGATTTGCCGACATGGGTTATCGGTATCGATCGTGTCAGATCGAGATAGCAGATTTACTTCCCGGTTCTGGCAAAGTCTTCAAGTGCAATTGGGTTCAAAAGTACTAATGAGTACCGCATACCACCCGCAGACCGATGGTTAAAGTGAAAGGATTATCCAGACTTTGGAAGACATGCTGAGAACCTGTGTAATAGATTTTGGTGGAAGCTAGGAAGATCATCTACCTTTGGTAGAATTTGTGTATAATAACAGCTATCATTCCAGCATTCAGATGGCCCCGTATGAAGCATTGTATGGAGCACTGTGTCGTACTCCGACTTGCTAGACTGAAGTTGGGGAAAAGCCGTTGGCTGGACCTGAGATTGTAGCACAGACTGAAGAAAAGATCAAACAGATTCAGGAAAATTTAAAAGTAGCCCAGAATCGACAGAAACAGTATGCAGATAAACGGGTAAAACCGCTGGAATTTCAAGTGGGGGACATGGTAATGCTTAAAGTATCCCCTTGGAAAGGCTTAATTCGTTTTGGGAAGAAAGGAAAGTTGAGTCCTCGTTTTATTGGACCTTTCCGCATATCCCAAAGGGTTGGAGCTGTAGCGTATAGGTTGGAATTACCCGATGAACTTCATGGTATACATAATGTATTTCATGTGTCCCATTTGAGGAAGACTTTGTTTGACGATTCTCAGCAGGTACCTCTTGCTGAAATTGAAATAGATGAGAAGCTAAGATATCCAGAACAACCCGAGAGGGTGCTAGACCGAAAGATAAGACAGCTGCGGAACAAGAAAATCAGCATGGTTAAAGTGCTTTGGCGACATCACAGAGGTTCCGACATGACGTGGGAAACCGAAAGCGAAATGAGGGAAAAATACCCTCAACTTTTTGTATGATTCCGAGGACGGAATCTTTTGAAGGAGGGGAGAATTTGTAACACCAAGATACTCCTTATATGTAAATATAATAAAAAGGGGTAAATTGGTCATTTTACCTTAGAAGGGTAATTTGGTCTTTTGGACAGAAAAGGATTTGGTTTGTAATAATATTTTGAGTTTTGGACTTAAAATGTTATAAAAACTGGTTTTTGTCATAAAGATGTGATAGATGTGGCAAAAGTTCAAGAAATAGAACTCTAGGGGATAAACTGTAAATTCTGGAAGTATAAATAGTGGAAAAACTCTCTCACATGTGCAGAAAATCGAGAACCTACGGGAGAGGGTTTTCTTTGTACGATTTCTGCAGAGTTTGGAGTTTTCTTGAAGATCAAAGCTAGGAACTCGATAGTGGGCTTTGAATTGAAGGTTTGGAAGCTTTGGAGGTTAGTAATTCAAGTTCTAACCTAAGTTGTTCTTGATGAGTTTTTATGGAAACTGAAATCTGTAATTTCAGTCATGAATTATGTGGTTTAAATGACTTAATACTTCCAATAAGTCATGAGTTAAGAACATAACTCAATAATATGGAAGTAGGTTGCTATTGTTAAGGAATTGAGATTTTGATCAAGAACCCTAGATTATGAGTTCTTGTGATTAACTTGATCCTAATGGCTTAAAATGAGTTCTAGATGTTCCTTTAGTAGAACTACATCAGTGGAAGTGATTAAAACCTGATAATTTCGGTTTTGGACCAAAATTTTGAAAACGGGAAATTCTTGAAATGGATTGGAATCACCAATTCCATTGTTTAAAACTTGAAGTAAATGAAGGGTTTTGGTCTTGGAACAAACCCCTACCGATTAAGCAGGGTATTAAGCACTTAATATGAGAAAATAGGATTTTATAGCATAAAAATCGAGAGTTCTGGCCTGCTGTTCAGCGATCGCGACGCGACCATATGGTGGATCGCGACACGAAGTCGCAACAGTGTGAAAATGAACAAATTGCTCCTGCCTTCTGTTATGGTTTGGTCCAATTTTAGGACTTGATGTTAGGCTTGTCCGTTTGACCTCAAATTTTGAACATTGGTCTAATATGGTGTGAAACTTCATAGAAAATTGTCGGAATACGTATACGACCTCCCGAAGGTACTGTAGTAGAATACGCGTATTTTGGGAAGTATATTAAATTTTTATAACAATGATTATTATCTGAAAATGATTGGAAATGGTGTTATATTTGACTCTTATATATTAGAGTCAATTGATCTAATACCGTATTATTAAATTATATAACATTTTGTGTTAATCTTAGTGTAATTAAGATTAAATAGGTTACTATATGAGTTAAGATGGTTAAAACCCCAATTGAGTAAAGTTTGGACTTGTAAAATGTTAAATCAGAGCTACACGGGTCGTGTATGACCACACGGGTCGTGTAGAAAGGCTTAAGAAGCAAAGCAGTAACCTTTTCAGACCTACACGGGTCGTGTACCGCTACACGGGTCGTGTAGCTCTTGTTCAAAATTTACCGAGGCGAAGTGGGATTTCACATGGGTCGTGTGAAGCTGCACGGGTCGTGTGAGTCTGTGCATTTCAAGTTGGCTTGCTGTAGGCCTCACACGGGTCGTGTGAGCCTACACGGGTCGTGTCGCGCACCCAGGGCTGTTTTAAATTCGAGTTTTCTTTCATTTAGGTCATTCCCAATTCGACCAAAAACCCTCCTAAACCCTAGAAATCGATTTCTACCCTTCTAAGTCGAGATTTGAGCCTATTTTTCACGAATTGAAGCTAGAGATTAGTTCCTTGAGCTTGAAAGGTAAACCTCTTTGATTTTTATCTTGTTTTGACGGTTGAATCTTTGGAATTGAGATGGTTCCTTGTGGTTTTGATGAACCACTTGCTTCTAGCATGAATTAGAGTGAGTTTACTTGGATTAGTGTGTGTAATGAAATTCTAATTCGAGATCCAAGCTTGCAAAGTGCTTGTATTGTGTATTTAGGGTTGTATGAGTTAAAATGGTGAAATTGGAAGTTATAATTAGAATAGTATTGCTATCTTTTGATTATAAACCTCTCTTATGATTCAAATTCTTGATTGTTATCAATGTTGAAAATGATTGAGATTGTTGAATATTGAGTTTGACCTGAGATATTGTGGTACAGCTAAAGCTGGACAAGAGCACGACACACGCGGTTCAGGAATTCCACAAAATAACCCGACAACAGGTGAGTAGTTAATTATTAGATGATTATGCCTTATTATGATGTTATTTACAGATAAGAAGTAAACTATGTTTAATTTGGTTGAATATAACTAAATTTTGAGTATATGGAAGAAAGAGGAATAGTGTGTGAGACACACTATGGACTGAGATAGTCCATTGAGATACAATCAAATAAGATGATGAATGATGCGATTCAACTAACCTTAAATTACTCACTGAGCTTTCAAAGCTCATAAATTGTTTGTTACTGTGATTTGTGTTAGGTTCTGGTAGTGGTGATCGCGGGAAGCGGAACATGGAAGGATAGCTACACATGGACTTGGACTTTGACATAGATTTACTTTTGTTGCTTTGAAATATGAAGTAAACCCGGTTTTGTTAAAGAATTGTAAACAGTTGATGTAATAGGTTGGGACTTGAACTAAGCTTTTGATGACAACCTTGTGTATACTTGTTACTCTTTTTGGGATTATACCTCTAATGATATTATGTTTGACTAAAGAATTTGGTATATCCTAAATTTGAGGAACCGGGTGTTACAAGTTGGTATCAGAGCCTTGGTTTAAGGGAATTAAACCTTGAGATGGGTTTAGACTTAAACCAATGAGATTGAAAAGTCCTAAAGAGTCCCGAGTAGCTATCCTCTACGGTGTATAAAATTGAGTGATTATACACTATATTGAGTATTATAGTGATATACAATTGAGTGATTATACACTATATTGAGTATTATAGTGATATACAATTGAGTGATTATACACTATATTGAGTATTATAGTGATATACAATTGAGTGATTATACACTATATTGAGTATTATAGTGATATACAATTGAGTGATTATACACTATATTGAGTATTATAGTGATATACAATTGAGTTGATTACACATCATATTGAGTATTATGGTGGTGATTACTAAATGAGTTGATTTTCTTTTTCAGTTAAAATGAGTGCTGGAAAAGAAAAAGAGCGAGGTGATCCACCAAGAGATAAATCGGGATCACGAGACTCGGGTAAAGAGCATCAACCCGAGGGAGAGCAACCTCCCGAGACACAGGGTAATATGCAAGCTATGATTGCGGCTGAGGTAGCCAAAGCACTTAAAGAATTACTACCCACTTATTTGAGGCCTCAGACGGAGGCTGCAACTGGAGGTCCTTCGGGACAACCACCGGTTCAACCTAAGCACAGGGAGGATCGTGAAGAGGTCTATACTGAGGCGGGTAGAGCTAGAATACCTGAGAAGACAAGGAAGTGTACTTATGATGTTTTTCAGAAGTGCAAACCATACGATTTCTATGGGAAAGATGATCCCATAGCAGCCAAGAATTGGTTAACACATGTTGAAAAGATGTTCCGCACCAGTAAATGCGACGAAATAGATAAAGTGGAGTTTGCAACAAACTTGTTAAAGGAAGATGCACAATTCTGGTGGGAGAATATGTGTATCGAGATAGGAGAGAGTTTGGCGTATACACTGAGCTGGGAACAATTCAAGTTGAAGTTCACTGAATACTACTGTTCCAATAATGCTATGAAGGGAATAGAAGAAGAGTTTTTGAAACTACAACAAGGGTCGAGAACAGTGCAACAATACACACTGGATTTCAATGAGAAGGCAAGATTTGCACAACATCAAGTTGATACCGAGGAGCATAAGATGGATCGTTACTTGTGGGGTTTAAAAACCCAGATCCGAGAGTTTTTGCCGAGTTCCAGATATACTACCTTTCAACAGGTTGCCGAAGCAGCAAGATCGAGAGAAAGGGAGTTGGAAAGACAAGAGGAGGAGAGAAGAACCAAAAGAGAAGTTGGGGGATTTAAGAGAAAGTGGGAAGGTAAGGCTGTAGATACTTCTCAGAGATCCATTACCACGGGTTCTCAAATCCGTGGTGAAACCAAGAAGAATGAAGAGAAATAGTGTAAGAAGTGTAGGCGAAAACACATGGGAGAATGCGATTCCCGAAACCCTCCATCAGTTTGTTTCCAGTGTGGAAAGACGGGACATATGGCTCGCCAGTGTACCGAGAGTCGCCCCCTTTGTTTCAATTGTGGGGAGATCGGGCATATTCGTCCAAATTGCCCAAAGATGAAATCTGAGCTACAAAGAGATTTTCAAAAGATTGGTCAAGGAGGAGGTCGAGATCTAGATGATCGAAGAGATAGGGGTGGTGGTCATGTGAAAACGCGAGCTTTTCAATTAACTGTCGACGAGGCTAGAGATCGGACCAATGTTATCACAGGTATCTTTAGCTTGAACTCATTTCAAGCAAGAGTACTTTTTGATTCGGGTGCATCTGTGTCTTTTATATCAGAGTCTTTTGCTTCTAAACTAGATATTCCATTAGCTGATTTATATGAGAAAATAATAGTAGATGTAGCAGATGGTAGATGCGTTTTTGTAAAGAGTCATTATAAACAGTGTCGGCTTGAAATCTATGGGATTGCGTACCCTATAGATCTGAAGCCGATCACTAATCATGAATTTGATGTGATAGTCAGGATGGATTGGATGAATGATAATAGAGGTCAAATGGATTGTCATGAGAAAACACTTTCCATAAAGACACCGAGTGGTTCCCGAATTATGATACGAGGTGAACGACGTTCCCAAAAAGTACCGATAGTGTCACTTGCAACGGCTAGGAGATATATGGAAAGAGGGGTGAATTGATTATGGCACATGTGATTAGTGCCGAATCAAAACATTCCAAAATAGAAGAAGTAGAAGTGGTTTGTGATTATCCTGATGTATTTCCTGAAGATCTTCCAGGCTTACCACCAAGTAGACAAGTTGAGTTTGTGATTGATGTGATACCAGGGGCGAAACCGGTAGCTCGACCACCGTATCGATTGGCACCTTCTGAGATGGAGGAATTAAAGAGACAGTTACAAGAGTTATTGGAACTTGGGTTTATTCGTCCGAGTTCGTCTCCGTGGGGTGCGCCTATACTCTTTGTGAAAAAGAAAGATGGATCTATGAGAATGTGTATAGATTATCGAGGGCTCAACAAGATCACTATAAAGAATCGTTACCCGTTGCCGAGGATCGATGATTTATTTGATCAACTGCATGGGGCCACGTATTTTTCAAAAATTGATTTGAGATCCGGCTATCGTCAGTTGAGGGTTCAAGAAGATGATGTTCCGAAAACAGCTTTCCGCACGAGGTATGGTCATTATGAGTTCTTAGTCATGCCATTTGGTTTGAATAATGCTCCAGCCGTTTTCATGGATTTGATGAATCAGGTTTGTCGTCATTTTCTTGATAAATTCGTAATAGTGTTTATTGACGACATCCTGATTTATTCAAAGAGTCGAGATGGGCACAGATTTCATTTACAACAAGTACTAGATCTTCTTCGAGACGAGAAATTATATGTAAAATTTTCAAAATGCGAGTTCTGGTTGCGGGAGATTCAATTTCTTAGCCATGTGATAAATAAAGACGGTATAAAGGTAGATCCAGCAAAGATCGAAGCCGTAATGAGTTGGGAGCCGCCAAAGAGTCCAATGGAGGTTCGTAGTTTCTTAGGGTTAGCAGGCTATTATCGACGATTTGTAGAAAACTTTTCTCGTATAGCTATACCCTTAACCAAATTAACCAAGAAGACGGAGAAATTTAGTTGGACTGAGGCACAACAATCAGCCTTTGAACAACTACGAGATGGCTTATGCAAGGCTCCAGTGTTGGCTTTACCGCAAGGAGGGGAGGATTTTGTTCTTTACAGCGATGCCTCCTTAAGTGGTATTGGATGCGTGTTGATGCAAAAAGGACGAGTGATAGCGTATGCCTCTCGACAACTGAAACCACATGAAAAAGCTTATCCAGTACATGATTTAGAGTTGGCGGCAGTAATTTTTGCATTAAATATCTGGCGACATTATCTTTATGGAGTGCGATTTCAGATCTATACAGATCATAAAAGTCTGAAATACCTGTTTGATCAGAAAGAGTTAAACATGAGGCAAGTACGGTGGATGGATCTACTAAAAGATTATGATTCTGAAATACTTTACCATCCTGGTAAAGCCAATGTGGTGGCGGATGCACTAAGCCGTAAAGAGCCGCCTATTCGAGTAATATCGGCTCGAATGGGGATTGTGAGTCGATTACCAGAGTTGATACGTAGATGACAAGTCGAAGCTAAAGATTTGAAGAAAGAAAGGATGATTGGTTATGTAGAGAAACTTGTGGAAAATGCACAAGGAATCAAGACTTTCCAAGGGCGAGTTTGGGTTCCGAGACATGGCAAGGCGAGACAGTTATTGCTAGAGGATGCTCACTGTACTAGATATTCGGTTCACCCTGGTAGTACACGAATGTATCATACCTTAAAACCATACTACTGGTGGTCGGGTATGAAGCGAGATGTGGGACGATTTGTAGAGAACTGTTTGACATGTCTTCAGGTAAAAGCTAATCATCAGAAGCCTTATGGAGCAGTGCAGCCATTTCCAGTACCAAAGAAGAAGTGGGATGAGATCACCATGGATTTCATAACAAAGTTGCCTCGGACTCCTCGAGGATATGATTCTATATGGGTGATTATTGACAGGTTAACAAAGTCAGCTCATTTCATTCCAATCCGAGAAGATTATAAAGTATCAAAGCTAGCTGAGATATATACGAAAGAAATTGTGAAACGACATGGAGTGCCAACTTCAATAATTTCTGATAGAGATAATCGGTTCAATTCACATTTCTGGCAGAGTTTCCAAAAGCATTTTGGTACGAAGGCGTTATTGAGTACTGCGTATCATCCTCAGACGGATGGACAGTCGGAAAGAACGATACAAACACTTGAAGATATGCTACGAGCCTGCATCATTGATTTTGGAGGCAGTTGGGAAGATCATCTGCCTCTGGTAGAGTTTGCCTATAACAACACTTACCACTCCAGTATACTGATGGCACCTTTTGAAGCTTTATACGGTGCACCGTGTCGGACCCCGACTTGTTGGACTGAAACTGGAGAGAAACCATTGGCGGGACCAGAAATTATAGCTGAAACTGAAGAGAAAATACAAAGCATTCGTGAGCATATGCGGGTAGCCCAAAACCGCCAAAAGCAATATGCAGATAGAAGAAGAAAGCTGTTAGAGTTCATTGTTGGGGACATGGTAATGTTGAAAGTGTCCCCATGGAAGGGAATAATTCGATTTGGCAAAAGAGGTAAATTGAGCCCACGCTTTATCGGACCCTTTCAAGTTTTGGAGAAAATTGGAGCGGTTGCGTATAAGCTAAAGCTTCCAGAGGAGTTACAGGGTATCCATAATGTTTTTCATGTGTCACACCTTAGAAAAACATTGTATGACCAATCCACTTGGGTACCCTTAGCTGAAGTTCAACTAGATGAGAAATTAAGATATCAAGAGATGCCAGAACAAATTCTAGAAAAGAAAGTTAAGAAATTACGAAATAAAGAAGTGGGATTAGTAAAAGTGCAATGGCGACATCATAAAGGAGCAGATGTTACTTGGGAAGCTGAAGGAGAGATGCGGTCGAAATATCCTTACTTGTTTCAACAGATTCCGAGGACGGAATCTTTTGAAGGGGGTAAGAATTTTAATACCGTATTATTAAATTATATAACATTTTGTGTTAATCTTAGTGTAATTAAGATTAAATAGGTTACTATATGAGTTAAGATGGTTAAAAACCCAATTGAGTAAAGTTTGGACTTGTAAAATGTTAAATCAGAGCTACACGGGTCGTGTATGACCACACGTGTCGTGTAGAAAGGCTTAAGAAGCAAAGCAGTAACCTTTTCAGACCTACACGGGTCGTGTACCGCTACACGGGTCGTGTAGCTCTTGTTCAAAATTTACCGAGGCGAAGTGGGATTTCACACGGGTCGTGTGAAGCTGCACGGGTCGTGTGAGTCTGTGCATTTCAAGTTGGCTTGCTGTAGGCCTCACACGGGTCGTGTGAGCCTACACGGGTCGTGTCGCGCACCCAGGGCTGTTTTAAATTCGAGTTTTCTTTCATTTAGGTCATTCCCAATTCGACCAAAAACCCTCCTAAACCCTAGAAATCGATTTCTACCCTTCTAAGTCAAGATTTGAGCCTATTTTTCACGAATTGAAGCTAGAGATTAGTTCCTTGAGCTTGAAAGGTAAACCTCTTTGATTTTTATCTTGTTTTGACGGTTGAATCTTTGGAATTGAGATGGTTCCTTGTGGTTTTGATGAACCACTTGCTTCTAGCATGAATTAGAGTGAGTTTACTTGGATTAGTGTGTGTAATGAAATTCTAATTCGAGATCCAAGCTTGCAAAGTGCTTGTATTGTGTATTTAGGGTTGTATGAGTTAAAATGGTGAAATTGGAAGTTATAATTAGAATAGTATTGCTATCTTTTGATTATAAACCTCTCTTATGATTCAAATTCTTGATTGTTATCAATGTTGAAAATGATTGAGATTGTTGAATATTGAGTTTGACCTGAGATATTGTGGTACAGCTAAAGCTAGACAGGAGCATGACACACGCGGTTCAGGAATTCCACAAAATAACCCGACAACAGGTGAGTAGTTAATTATTAGATGATTATGCCTTATTATGATGTTATTTACAGATAAGAAGTAAACTATGTTTAATTTGGTTGAATATAACTAAATTTTGAGTATATGGAAGAAAGAGGAATAGTGTGTGAGACACACTATGGACTGAGATAGTCCATTGAGATACAATCAAATGAGATGATGAATGATGCGATTCAACTAACCTTAAATTACTCACTGAGCTTTCAAAGCTCATAAATTGTTTGTTACTGTGATTTGTGTTAGGTTCTGGTAGTGGTGATCGCGGGAAGCGGAACATGGAAGGATAGCTACACATGGACTTGGACTTTGACATAGATTTACTTTTGTTGCTTTGAAATATGAAGTAAACCCGGTTTTGTTAAATAATTGTAAACAGTTGATGTAATAGGTTGGGACTTGAACTAAGCTTTTGATGACAACCTTGTGTATACTTGTTACTCTTTTTGGGATTATACCTCTAATGATATTATGTTTGACTAAAGAATTTGGTATATCCTAAATTTCAGGAACCGGGTGTTACAATTGAAATGGTAAATTAACCTATAATCATTATGAAAATGAATGAATTTATAGGTACGGGACAAAATCTTGTGGAATACATTGAAAGGCAAGAAATAACTAACGCTAGTGGTAGCAAGCATCAAGGTGAGTAATCTTAACTATATCTAGTATGATATGATGTTGGATTGAGAATCCAAATGGTTCAGCCTTTTTGGCTATGATATTAAATCTTGAAACTAAATGGTGCGGTCTTATGACCATGATATCGGGTTATTGAACCCAATTGGTGCGGCCTTAGGGCTATGGAATAAATGATGAAACTGTTGGTGCGGCCTTAGGGCTATGACTTGAATATTGAAACGGTTTGGTGCGGCCTTAGGGCTATGACTTGATTATTGAAAATGTTTTGGTGCGGCTTATATAGCCATGATAAATGGTGCGGTCAATTATGACTATGAAATATGGGACAGAAATTGTTATGAGAATTTAAATGTTATTATTCTCTTATTTTGTATGATTATTTGTACGATTACTCATTGGGCTTTATAGCTCACGGTGTTTATTTGATATGTCCCTGCAGGTGAGCGTGATCCCGCTAAGGGAAAAGACAAAGTCCGTGACTAGGGACTTAGCAATGTGAAGTAGCAGCCCGGCTTGAAGGATATATAATACTAGTATATTGTAATCCTTGATACTCTTATGCCTGTTTGTATTAACTAATACCCCTTTGAATATGGTTTCGATTGTAAAATATATGTTTGGAAAATAAAAATTTTATGGGGTGTTTTGTTAATAAGTCGGGTGTTACATGATGGAAGGACATGCACCTTGGGAAAGTCAAGAGACCACTGAGATGGTCGAAACGGTTGTTGAGGAAGAGGTTGTAGGTGACAATACTACCCCTGACTCAACAACTGTTGATGTTTTTGAGAATATTAATAATGTTAATCTGGTGATGAGTGAATCTATACCATCACCAGACAACTTGGTCGAAAAGGACATTGAGGAGGGGGCTGTAATTGACAATACTAACCCCCACCCGACAACTCCTGAAATTGTTGAAATTGTTGACGCTTTTGAAATTCAAGATCTGGTGATGAGTGAATCCATACCATCACCAGACAACGTGATCGAAACGGTTGTCGATGAAGGGGGCGTAGATGACAATACCACCCCCGACCCTGCAATTTTTGAAAATTATTAACATTTTGAGAATAAAGATCTGGTGATGAGTGAATCTGTACCATCACCAGACAATGCCAGTCGCACACTCTTGGCGCTGATCCACCTGTTGGACGATGACCAAGATGATGATGACGACGCTGTGGTTTTTGAAAACGAGAAACTTGATTTGCTCACCACTCATGACCCATTAATGAGTGAAAAATTAGATGTGATTAATACCATCGATGAGGATATCTGGGAGCATATTGATATTATGTCTTCCGATTCCATTCGATTGGAAAATCTTTATTGGCACTGCAGGCAAAAATCGCAACGTTCAGACGACACGCATTATGCGGACAAACGAGGCACAAAACAATTATTGGAAGCGGCATTGGACGTGCTTCACGTCAAGCCGGTGATCTTGAAGAGGTACCGAAGGAAAGACCGAGCTTGGAGGTTTAAAGCAAACTACAAGCATTCACGCGAATTAATTAGAAAACGACAACTGGGCAGCAACAGAGGAACCGACAAACCATTTGACCCAGGGAAATCGAAGTATGGAATCAGCGAGAGGACGGTGGTGACTAAAATTCAGTGGAGTCAAATGGTGTACGACCCACCGTAGCCGCAGAAAGACGGTCCAGCTATAAGACCGAACAAAGAAGCGCTTTCGGGAGGCAACCCGGCATTTCGATAAGTATTTTTAATTTTTTCTTTTTAGTTTTTAGTTTTTATTTTGTCAAAATATCACTTGGAAAATTTTTCAAAAGGACATGGCATGGCCCGAGTGTGGGGTGGTCGAACGGGATTTTAAAATAAATGAAAAACGAAAAAAATTTGGAAAAATCAAAGATAGAGCCACTCTCTTTAAAGATAGAGGCGCTATCTTTGGGTGGGTCGCGATTCTGGTTTAAACCCAAAATAGAGTCGCTATTTTCCAAACCCCCCTCCCATCTTCGCGACTGTTAACGCCGACCACGACCAAAACCGTCGGATTTTTCTTGTTTTTGCGCAATTGTTCCGACCAAGTTCTGATTATACATCAAAGGTATGTTTCTAACTCATTGCTTCTGCCTTTTATCGCAAATGTAGCTCGAATTGAGGGTTTCTGGCCGATTTTTGGGGTTCGGCTATCGAAGCCTTCAACCTCAAATCGGTCGACTTTAGTGGTGTTTTTGGTGAATTTGAAGCTTAGGGTTTGTTAGTCGGACCTTTAGCAACATGTTGGTACAATCAATTTAGCAAAAACATGCAAAAATCAGAAATTTGTGAATTAGGGCTCGATTTTAGTGTTCTTCGGCTTTTTGCCCAATTTGGTGAACTTGTAACTTGAGTTGTTTGAAATTGACAGAGGGCTTTTGTTAATGGTTAGTATAGGATGCTATTGGTGTGTTCAATTTGATAAAAACAGGTTGGAATCGAAAATCAAGAAATCTAGGGTTCATAATTGGGGTTTTTGACCTAAATGAGAAATTAGGGCAATTTTAGCTTGTTTTTCTGAAACTAAACTTAGGGCTTTTGTTAATATATAGTTTAGGAACATATTAGTGCAATCAATTTGAAAAACGGACTAAAATTGAAAAATTAGAAAATCTGGGGCTTTTCGTGCGTAATCGCGACGCGGACAACTTCATTTGGCGCCTGCGGACCTTCGAACTTGATCGACAGACACCGGAACTCATCGCGTCTACGCGCCTCGGCCTTGACACTTCGGCATCGCGGAGACTGTGAATCAGCAAGGACAACAACTCGCAATAAATAATTTTCTTTTGTGTATTTTTTAATTTTTAATATGTTTGTTAGTATCTTGCCAAACTGTGATTGCTGCACCAACTGATGGAGTTGCATAACGCAAGTGTGGGGTCACCGTACCCCTGTACTTGCATCATGCTGGCGTGTTTACTGCTGCGCCCCGACTCCCGGATTTCATCGAGACGATGAACTTGATCGACCCTGTTACAAATGGTCCCGACAATCAAGCAATTCGCCGTTTCTAAAGGGGTAACTCTTTCTCCGTTGTTTTGGCATTTTTTATGTACAACGGGGACGTTGTACGGTTTTAAGTGTGGGGTGTGGACGGTCGAAAGAGTATTTTTGAAATTTTTGCGGGAAATGAGTCAATTTTCAAATTTTTAGCAATTTTTCAAAAATTTTATTAGATTGTAATTTTGAAACGAATAATTTGTGAATGTTATAGCAATGGTATTTTTCAAGAAATATTATTTAGTGGTTAGCATGCTATTTGTTTAGTCAAATAAAATGAGTTCTAGAAGTTAGAAGATTGGCCTCGAAAAAGGCATTTATGCACCTTACCACCTAAGATCGTCTGGTCTGGGATGATATTTCTGAAAGCTCGCTACACGGACAACATCGAAAGTCATGGACAATTCTTTAATGGCCTTTAGAATCTGAATAAGTACGTACACTTCGTTGTGGATAGAAAATTTGTAATCAAGGGTTCTTTAGAAAGTCATGAATTCCAAAGATTTGAAATTAAATACATTCAAAGATTGTTTGGGTCTTAGTTAAAATCTGTTAAAAACTCTCTTGCTTGGGGACAAGCAAGGCACAAGTGTGGGGTGTTTGACAATGCCTAGTAACATTAAGTATTTTAGGCGTTGTTTAGCCGTGTTTTAGTTAATTTATCATTATTAATTGGCTAATATCACTTACTTTTGTGCCAAAGTGCTTGGAAATGTTTTTAGTGTAAATGCAGGGGTTTTAGTGCAATTCTGGAGAAGTTATGGAGCAAAAGGGGCGAAAAAATGGATCTGGCAGAGATAGCGCCGCTATCTCTTGAGATAGCGCAGCTATCTCGCGATGACATAAAATCTGCGTTTTTGAATTTCAAATTCCGAGATTGCGGGATAAGGCAACACGCGCGCCGCGGATTCTATATACCCGCGACGCGGAAACCCTAATTTCGCACAACTATAAATACCGGAGTCCCGTCCGACTTTTCACTCATCCCGGGACGCGAAGGAGGGATCCGAAGGCACAATTTCGTCAGTTTTTCAGTGGGAATCTATATTTTGGTTAGTAATTTAGTTTTTCTCTTGTTTTATCAACTCGGCATCGAGGTATTCCACAATTGGGATTTCCATCGATTACTCGATGTTCATTTAGATTCATAGTTTCTAATTTCAGTAGTAGAATAGTTGATAGTTTAGATCTGATTTGATTGTTTGGATATTGGTTTGATGTTTGATTTGGATTTATAAAAGTAATCATTCGGTTTGATGTTATTTTGCATTATTGATGTTTGGATGTGTTTTGATTGTATTGGATTGCTTGTTTGCTTCTGAATTCTGAATTTAGTTTCTGATTTCAGTAAGGAACTTTAGTCTAGGATTTGATTTGAGTTAGTTTAGTCCATGTTTGATTTGGTTTTGGCACTTGTTTTGGTATTGGGTTTTTGTGTGATTTTTGGGAAAGTAGAAACAATACCGCTGACTGTAGAGTGACACTACAGTTGGTATATTGTCGTCTTGTCTTAACCACCAAACTCATGTGGATCGACCCTGACTACCACTGTACTAGTGTATGTTAGGTTATTTTTACTATTTTTGACCGCACGACGACCTAGGCGAGTCAGTGACACCAAGTCAGATTCATTACCAGGCACGATTGTTGTGTTTCCAATATGAGCAATCGGCAACCGGGAGTTGTTAGCTGTAAGTACCACACGACTCCCTTTGTACTCCTTCAAGTTTCATAATTTCTTCTGATCGCCAGTCATGTGGTTTGAGCAACCTGAATCAATGATCCAATCTTTCTCATAATCAATATGCTCTCTCATCGTTGCCATGAGTGCTAGCTCATTTTCTTCCATGGCATATAGGGCCTCAAAGAAGAATGATACGAGACTATTCAGGACGTGAAGACCACAGTCGAAGAAGAGATGTTGGAACATATTCGGGACATGAAGACACCGAAAGAAGCATGGGACACGTTTGTGAGACTTTTCTCAAAGAAGAATGATACGAGACTACAACTTTTGGAGAACGAGCTATTATCAATCTTGCAACATGACATGACAATTGTTCAGTATTTCCACAAGGTCAAATCTATATGTCGGGAGATTACTGAACTAGATCCAAATTCTGTCATCGGAGAATCTCGAATGAAGAGGATCATCATCCATGGACTGAGGCCGGAATACAGAAGCTTCGTTATTGCTGTACAAGGATGGCCCGTTCAACCATCTCTTGTAGAATTTGAGAACTTGCTAGCTAGTCAAGAAGCCACGACTAAGTAAATGGGCAACATCACGTTGAAGAGTGAAGATGAAGCGCTCTACACAAGTAAAGTCGGAGAAATTTCAAGCCGATTGCTAAAGGTGGATACAAAAATACTGACAAAGGAAAATGTCATCAATGAACCACACAACCATGGAGAACTCAAAAGACCTACCATAAGAGTTCTCGGGGGAAGAGGTTCGAAGGTAATTGCAATAATTGTGGAAAGTGGGGCCACGTGTCCAAGGATTGTTGGTCCAAGAAAAAGTCCATCGAAAGTAATACAGCAACTTCGAAAAAGGAAATTGAAGATGAATGGGATGTTGAGACCCTTAACAACGCCTAGTGATATTACATATTTTAGTCGTTGTTGAGCCCTATTCTTAGTGAAATTGTATCATATATATCGTGGTATTCTCACTTTTCATGTCAGTACTTGTTTGGAAGAAAATAATGTAAACAGGGACCAAAAGCATACAAATTGGAGGAAGTTTGGAGAAGAAGGAAAAATCAGGAAAATACGTACGCGCGCCGCGGGAATCAATAAGGCGCGACGCGGATACAAGGCGGTGGAAAAACGACCTGAAGGCTCTTTGACTCCGTGATTAAGCATCAGCAACCTCTCAATTGGTATTTTATGTTTTAGAATTTAATGTCATTTTAGTTTTAGTTAGCAATAGTGGCTAGGGTCTTTGGGAGTGACAACCACTGACCTTGAGTACTTTGGTTTACTATTTTTCAGTATTGGTGACTGTATTGGATCATTGTAATTCATTTTTGGTTAATGAGAAGCATTTGGTTACAAGTAATCTTTGTTTTTCGGTGTTTTGATGATTGTTATTGGTTTTGCATGCTTATGTTGTGTTTGGATGTTTGATTTGACCTTGTTGGACTGTTTTCCTTTGCTGATTTCAGTAGCCAATTAGGTTAGTCTTTTAGGTTTGAACTTTAGCCATTGACTGTCCCATTGGACCTTAGTTCTTGGTTTAGTTTATTCCTTGTGTTGGTTTATATTTGGATTGTTGGATGCCTTTGTTTACTTCTGAATTAGAGATGCACTTCTGATTTCAGGAAGTAACTAGGTTTGGTTTGAAGCTTAGCTTAGTTTATGATTGTTGGGGATTGTTTAGTTTAGCATTTTCTGAGTTTTAGTGGCAAGGGTTTGGAAACTGAATTCCTCCGACTATAGCGTGACACTATAGTTGGTAATCTGTCATCTGGTCTGACCACGTAGCTCCTGCGGATCGACCCTGACTACCACTATGCTAGTGTGTGTGTTAGGTTTCTCTTATTTTTGACCGCACGACGACCGCTGCGATGTCAAATTTTGGCGCCGTTGCCGGGGAGCTGTGAGCTTAGATTAGGTGATTAGTAGGAATTCCAGTTTCTTGATTTTCTTTGAGTTTCATTTGATTAGTTTTTGGTTTTTGATTTTTGCGGGCGTGTTGTATTAGTGCATGCGTACCCGCAGGGGTGAGCAATTATCCCCTTTGCGTTTTGACTCAGAGATTGAGCAAATTGCATGCAAAATCCGTGCACGTTGGCGTTTAAATACAATGAGTTTTAGTCATGTCAGTAGTAGTGCAGTAAGTGTTGCCCAGGAACCATCAGGTGAGGCAACGGGGATGTCTTTTATTCCCCCGGTTTCGGAGTTTCAATTCGGGAGCACGAGTGCTTCTGGTGGTGCAGTTTCAGCCCCTGTACCCATACCATCATGCAGTCCGCCATCGATTCCACTATTTCCACTAGTATCACAACCACAATCCACCAATCCATTCACATCTGCAATGTCTTGGGGAGAGCCGACCCGTGATGGCACCCCAGTCTCTAGACAGCAGACACCAACCTCTCAACCATTTTCTCAACCACAACCAGTTCTATTTAAACCTCAACCCACATTCCAACCTACACAACCACAACAATACCAACCACCTCTTCAGCAACAGTACCAGTATCCAGAGGAAGAGGAGAGATATGATGAAGAAGATGAAGGATGGGTTCCACCAGCACCACAGCAACCCAGGAACCGAGGTCGAGGACCTCTGAGAAGAGCACCACAGTATCAACCACCACAAGGTCAGCAGGAATATAATGGTCATCACCCTTATGGTAATCCTGCCCAACCATTATATTTTGCACAACCGAGAAGGCAATCGGTTGCATCACATTTCCAGCCACAGGAATATGATGTCTCGTCGCCAATTTACATTCCTGACAATATTGAATTTATAGCAGGATGACCCATACAACCACTTGTATGAATTTATAGCGATTGCCAATGCTAACAACCCTAGGAATACTAATAGGAACATCTTTAGGCTTAGGTTATTCCCATTCACTCTTAAAGACAAAGCCAAATACTGGTTTACGTCTTTACCAACGAACAGCATCACCACGTGGGACCAGCTCAAGGCCAAGTTCCTACAAGAATTCTATCCGGCAAGCAAGACAACGGAGATCAGGAGGGTCATTCAGGACTTCCAGCAAAAGCCAGGAGAGGCTTTCCACGAAGTATTCGATCGACTGAAGGAGTTACTGCGATCCTGCCCGCACCACGAGATTCCCAAATGGCAGTTGGTCAAGTTGTTCTTTGAAGGAGTCAGCGAAACACACCATGCGATGATAAATGCCTCGTCAAGCGGGACATTTATGTGGCAAGACCCGGAGAAGGCCTGGCAATTCTTGGAACAATTGACCAATGGCTCCAAAGCAAATTTTTCTACAAGAAAGAATGTAGGCACAGCAGCAGCAGTGGGAGCTGATGCTGATTGGAAGAAGGAGGTAAAGAAAGAGATAAGTGAATTAAATAAGAAGTTTGACAGGCTCATGTCAACGCTGCAGAATGGACCTCAGGGTCAACCACAAGGAGGTCAAGGAGGACCAAAAACTCAGGAGGTAAACCAAGTTTATGGCCAGGGTCAAGGTCAGTATAATAATGGACGACCCTACAGAACATATAACCAAGGGCAGCAGTAGAACTACAACAACTAGAGGCAAAATAATCACCAAGGTCAATCATCTAATCAGCCTAGGTCATACCAGCCCGTGAATAATAATGGAAATGTGAACGGGGGTGGTAGCAACAACAATAATAGGGGGGCCGACACTGCTGTCAACAATGCCCCAGGAACTCAAGAAGACCTAGTGGCAAAAAATGTATGAAATGTTCAATGCTACTCAGCAGCAGTCCCAGGCCAATGCAAAAGCTATCGCAAACATGGAAAGGCAAATTGGACAAATGGCCGAAGATCAGCGAAAAAGGGACAATGGAAAGTTGCCAAGTGCTACGGAGGTTAATCCAACCCATAATCAGAGAGCTGGGAAGGAGCACGTTAATAATGTCGAGGCTAAATGGAGAAAGGTCACTTTAAATGACTTATTGGATTCAGGAAGTGAGGCAGAGCTTAAGGAAGAAGAAAAAGTTCAGGAGAAAGTGGAGGATAAAGGAGAAGGTAAGGAAGGAATAAAGGAAAAGGAAAAGGAAATTCCTGTTGAGGAGGGAACTCAACCAGAGGTGGACACGGAGGTCCAGGAAGAAAAGCAGTCAGTAATAGCAGGAATCAAGCAGAAAAAGAAAGATAAGAAAGGGAAGAAGAAACAAGAAGCACCCAAACCAATAGGGCCATTGATAAACCAACCTCTGTGGGATGAACTTAAGGATGCTCCTGAGGATACAAGAATTCTTCAGGAGATGTGTGATAGAAATGGAAAAAGTAAGATTCCCACACCAGACACCGTTAGATTGACTATCAAGGCCAGTGAGGCACTTTTGGGAACACTGCCAAAAAAAGAGAAGGATCCTCGATCACCATTGATCACTACTACTGTAGGAGATGTGGTCATTCGGAACACTTTGATGGACTTGGGAGCAAGTGTAAATATGCTATCGGGGTATTTGTATGACAAGTACAAGAATGAAGAATTAGAGCCAGCAAAGGTTGTACTGCAGCTGGCTGATCAATCAACAAAAGTATCCCGAGGAAAATTGACTAATGTCATAGTCAAGGTTGGAGATTTCTTCTATCCTGTAGATTTCCTAGTCATGGAGTATGAAAGTTTGGATGACGCGCCTACGCTTATTTTAGGACGCCCATTTTTAGCTACAGCTGGCGCCGTAATTGACTACAAGACGGGGGATGTGGACATCTCCTTTGGGACGCGAAAAAGAAGGCTGAATGTGTTCGGAAATCCTGTATCCTTACCTTCAGAGAGCGGTGACAAGCAACTGGACAAAAGTGTGTTGACGGAGCCTGGGATTAGGAACAAAGGAAAAGTATGGACACGAACAGGGGAAGGAGGGAAGGAAGAGATTTTGAAAGGAACAAAGGATCATCCATTGGCCACTATTGATAAGGAGCAGTTGCTGGATATGATGGAGATGCTAGAAGCGATACATCAGCAATATGAAAAAGAATCAAAAGAAAGGGAAGCAAAAGTCTTCAAGCTTCTGGAATCACAACAGCAATGGATTAGTGGAGTAAGCGATAGGATGACCCAACTCACATCCTTAATGTCGATGATGGCCCGTAATTTCATACCAGGATTCAAGCAAATGTCATCAGAAGTCTAAGGAGACGAAGAATAGGAATAGGAGTTTCACGTCTGGCTGAAGACGTTAAACTTAGCGCTTGTTGGGAGGCAACCCATCGTGTCATTGGTTAGGTTCTGTATTTCTTAGAAATAATTAGGAAAAGTCTTATCATTAATTGCAGGTACTAGTGGTCCAAGGCAAGTATGGGGTCGTGTGAAGAATTTGGAAATTTTTAATGACCGCGCCGCGGGAATAAAGAATGCGCGATGCAGGCTCGTAAACCAACCCGATGCGCAGGGGTTGATTTGGTGACACGTGCGACGCGGGTTGTGCATTTGCGCGACGCAGGAAACGATCGGACGGTTTCCTTCGATATTAAGGTAAGCCACGACACTATTCACACACAACCACGACTCGGAGCTCTGAACACCAGAAATTTCTCGCATTTTTTCTTGCTCTTTTCTTTCCTACTACTACGGTACGTCATTCTAACTAGCTATTACTCGTTTAAACTAGTGATTAGGTAGTTAATTTGGATGATTTCTCCAAAAAGGGTCAAAACCTAGAAATCGCCAATGCTGACTCATAGGGTGTTTGTTGTGCCAAATAGACACCCTAGATGAGTTAGTCGGCACCTAGGCTACCTTATGGTGTGTTTGGATTGAGTTTAAACAGGATAGAATTCAATTTGGTTCGGATTTTTGGGAGCAGGCGCTCGGCGCGACGCGCCTGGTTCTTGGGCCGCGTCGCGGTGCGGCGGGGAAGATAAGGACTAAAATTGCAATTTTTTTGTTTTGTGCAGATGACATTCATGTTGAATCACCAGTTCCTCCAGTTCCCCGTTGAGCTCGACAGCTTAGTGGAGTATATAGCACGGAGGGAAGCCCTCGTCAGTCGCCGAGTTCTCGAGGCGACTGTCATCGATCGAGACATCCTACGGGACGCCGAGCTCTGGGGAGAGATCGAGCCGTTCCTCCATCGCACCTGGACCCACGAGGACGCTTCTTTCACTTGCCGAGGTTGGGAGATGCTCATGGCCACTGACGAGGATGTTTTGTACACGTAGCTCCTCCTGGAGTTCCTTTCTACTGTGCGCTTTGCACCGGGGTCTCAGGAGGCCCGTTCCAGGCTTGTTCGTTTCAGGCTGGCGGGTGTACACAGGGAGTGTAGCCTCCGGGAGTTCGGGAGGCATACAGGGATCTACACAGAGGCGGATCTTCAGCACCGCCATTTTGCGCAGTTCTTCACGGCATGCATTCAGGGGCAGCCCGAGAGGGCCGCCAACATGGAGATTTGGACACCGCTGTCCAATGTACTTTACGAGGCAGGGACTTCTCTGGAGAGCCACCTCCGCGACCCACTCCACCGCCTCATGCACCGCATTGTCTCCACCTCCATCATGCAGTGGGAGGGGGGCGAGAAGGTGTCCGGGGAGGACATGACTTATCTCTGGGTCCTCCTCGACCCATCCAGGTTCCTCCACCTTCCTTTTGCCTTAGCCGTGGCTTTGACCACCCATGCGACTGGCGCATCTGCCAGTAGTCCCTTGGGCCGGGGGTATTTGATCACCCGCCTGACCCGGTCGTACCGGATTCTCACTGCCCTGGTCATAGCATCTTTGACCACCCTTCCTCCGGTCCGCACTACAGCGCGGGCACTGGAGAAGATGGGCTTTATCGAGCAGCAGCGGCCCGGTCAGTTCGTGAGGGCGACGACAGAGGCTGTCCAGCCCCCCCAGCCCGTATATGCCCAGCCTGGCAGGAGGCGCAGGAGGCAGCATGCACCAGCAGAGCCAGCACCGGCAGAGCCCCAGCAGGAGGAGGTGTCCGAGCTGTGGTGATTGGCGACCAGGGTCGCGAGGATGGAGGACCAGCTGGAGTGGATTGGAGAGATGCTACTATAGATTGCATCAGCACAGGGCCAGCAGACCCGCCCATTCCCAGCTCGAGCCCACGACCATGAGGCCGAACCCTCCAGGCCACCAGGTGGAAGTTGATGTATTTTTTTTCTTTTTCTATTATATTTTTGGGATATATGTACTGAATTTATGACACATTCTATCTTTTGCTTATGTATATTTTATTTTGTTTGCTTTTAATGTTTTGTTGAGTTATGCATGTTATACCAAATCGGGGAGGAGTTGTCTCAGACAAGTGTGGGGTCACCGTGCCCCCTCCACTTGTCTTGACCACCGGCGTGTTCACTGTTGCGCCACAACTCCAGATGCGAAATCAATGACACTTTTTGTTCGAATTTGTACCTGTGATACCGAATACCAACTAACTAGTCTACCGTCCAAAGGGGTAACTCTTTCTCCCTTGTTCTAAAATATTTTTATGTACAACGGGGATGTTGTACGGTTTTAAGTGTGGGGTGTGGACGGTAGAAAAAGTAATTTTTGAAATTTTTGCAGAAAAGACCAATTCTAAAATTTTTTTTAGCAACTTTTTCAAAATTTTTACTAAATCGTAATTTTGAAACGAATGGTTTGTGATTGTGATAGCATTAGTATTTTTCAAGAGATACTCTTTAGTTGTGATCATGCTATTAGTTAGTCAAACAAGTTGAGTTTTAGGAGTTAGACGATTGGATTGTTTTAGGATTGGAATTTAGGAGGGAAATGTCAATCTGTGGCCTTTGTTGTTCGAGCCGGTAGGTCCGAAAAGGGTGGCCTCGAAGAGGCACTTATGCACCTTACCACCTAAGATCGTCTGGTTTGGGATGGTATTTCTGAAAGCTCGTTACACGGACAACATCGAAAGTCATGGACAATTCCTTAATGGCCTTTAGAATCTGAATTAGTAAGTACACTTCATTGTGGACAGAAAATTCGTAATCAAGGGTTCTCTAGAAAGCCATGAATTCCAAAGCACATTCTGATTAGGTTTCCGTGAACTATTTCACTCTAACTCTTGAGGCAATAAGCTTTGAAACTGAACACAGTCAAAAATTGTTTGAGTCTTAGTTAGAATTTATTAAAAAACTCTCTTGCTTGGGGACAAGCAAGGCACAAGTGTGGGGTGTTTGACAACGCCTAGTGATATTACATATTTTAGTCATTGTTGAGCCCTATTCTTAGTGAAATTATATCATATATATCGTGGTATTCTCACTTTTCGTGCCAGTACTTGTTTGGAAGAAAATAATGTAAACATGGACCAAAAGCGTACAAATTGGAGGAAGTTTGGAGAAAAAGGAAAAATCAGGAAAATACGTATGCGCGCCGCGGAAATCAAGAAGACGCGACGCGGACACAAGGGTGTGGAACAAAATTCAAAGTCCGAAGAAACGGGGATAAAGTCTTACGCGCGCCGCGGTTTACTTAATTGCGCGGCACGGCTGCGGGATAATTGCAACTATAAATAGAGCCATTTACAGCCGAAAACCCTAGCAAAAACCCGGTGGAAAAACGACATGAAGGCTCTTTGACTCCGTGATTAAGCATCAACAACATCTCAATTGGTATTTTATGTTTTAGAATTTAATTTCATTTTAGTTTTAGTTAGCAATAGTGGCTAGGGTCTTTGGAAGTGACAACCACTGACCTTGAGTACTTTAGTTTACTGTTTTTCAGTATTGGTGACTGTATTGGATCATTGGAATTCGTTTTTGGTTAATGAGAAGCATTTGGTTACAAGTAATCTTTGTTTTTCGGTGTTTTGATGATTGTTATTGGTTTTTCATGCTTGTGTTGTGTTTGGATGTTTGATTTGACCTTGTTGGACTGTTTTCCTTTGCTGATTTCAGTAGCCAATTAGGTTAGTTTTTTAGGTTTGAACTTTAGCCATTGACTGTCCCATTGGACCTTAGTTCTTGGTTTAGTTTATGCCTTGTTTTGGTTTATATTTGGATTGTTGGATGCCTTTGTTTACTTTTGAATTAGAGATGCACTTCTGATTTCAGAAAGTAACTAGGTTTGGTTTGAAGTTTAGCTTAGTTTATGCTTGTTGGGAATTGTTTAGTTTAGCATTTTCTGAGTTTTAGTGGCAAGGGTTTGGAAACTGAAGTCCTCCGATTATAGCGTGACACTATAGTTGGTAATCTGTCATCTGGTCTGACCACGTAGCTCCTGCGGATCGACCCTGACTACCACTGTGCTAGTGTGTGTTAGGTTTCTCTTATTTTTGACCGCACGACGACCGCTGCGATGTCAAATTACGCCATGGAAGAAAATGAGCTATCACTCATGGCAACAATGGGAAAGCATATCGACTATAAAAAAGACTGGATCATTGATTTAGGTTGCTCAAACCACATGACTGGCGATCAGAAGAAATTATGAAACTTGAAGGAGTACAAAGGGAGTCGTGTGGTACTTACAGTTAACAACTCCCGGTTGCCGATTGCTCATATTGGAAACACAACAGTCGTGCCTGGTAATGAATCTGACTAGGTGTCACTACAAAATGTCTTTCATGTGCCGGATATGAAGAAGAACTTGTTGTCAGTGTCACAACTAACATCATCAGGAAACTACGTCTTATTTGGGCCACAAGATGTGAAGGTCTATAAAGATCTTAAGATCTTCGAAAAGCCAACAATAGAAGGACGGAGAGTGGATTCTGTTCATTCCCATAGATTCTCAGAATACAATTGATAGGATGATCTCTTCCAAAACAATGCTGGTCAACGAATGCTACGGATTTGGCGTCAAATTCAATTCACATGAAAACAAAATCGGGTAGAAGTGGAACTTTTTAATTAAAACTAGTGATAACCGTCCAAATTACACAACCAAAACCTACATAATAAGAGAAAATTTAAACGCGCCTAAAAAGCCATGGACCGAACAAGAGGCCGAAAAGAAAAACCCAACAAACATGGAAGTGTTCATAACTACATATAGAAAGGGTTTTTGGGACTCAAATATGGGAAAGGTTCTTTTGGGTCCTTATCATGGCGTACTCCTCGTTTCAAGTTTCATTTCGATAGCTTGCAAGCCTAAAACGGAACTCCGTGGACGAAGTCACGACCATTTCCATGTAGTACCTTTGGTAACCCGATCCTAAGCCTCTAGGAACATAAGGGTCAGATCCTCCATGTTAGGGCTCGTATAAAAAATCCTCAAACAAAGTTTATGAAAATAATTTTTTGATTTATAGAATAATGAAGTACAAAGTAGTTCATGAATACTTTTTTTCCAACAAACTATTACAAATATGCAACCCAAATGTAATGCAGAATAAGTAAAAGTTTAAGGGAATGCAGAACACAATGATATATAGTGGTTGAGCTTTAGACCGAGTGTTTCTCCACATCTATAGAGATCCTCTCTCGGTCTCTACAAACTTCATGCATTGTGCATTGATGGTTGATTTGGTAAAACACTCGAGACTTCAAAGGTAGTCTTAAAAGCATGTATACAAGCTTTGCAAATACGACTTCCCAGAGATGTAGAAGGAGATTGGACCTAAACTCACATTAAGCTCAAATACTTACATATGATAATCTTGAATGCAGTCCTATTGAACCGGAATATGAATTGAAGCAAGTTAGTGGAGAAATATAAAGAACTTAGAGTGATGAGTTTGATTCGTGAAACCTTGAAGAACACTATAATGGTTTTGGAGAGAATCTCGTATCATTGTTTTAAGTAAAAATGAAAACAAGATGTAGAATACTAAACCTTGAAGAGGATCTCGTATCATTGTTTTAAGTAACCTTGAAACCTTGAAGAACAATAAAGCTTGCCAGCAGCTAATTCACCTATAGCTATAAGCGGTTGACCATATTATTGTGGGCACAGCAGATAACAATATACATTCAATCATGTAATTCCCAAAGTGTTTATACCCATATGCTATAAAAGTTTAACATCATTTTGGGGAAATGAACTATTATCAACTTTTTTACAAATTTTTACACGTTTTACAACTTTTTTTCGACTCTTTTTACAACATTCTTTTACAACTTTTTGTGCAATTTTTTAGAACTTTTTTATAACCTTATTACAATTTTAGTTTAACTTTTTTTACAAATTTATTACACCATTTACAACTTTTTGTGCAGATAACATTTTCTGGCAGTTGAAAGGGAAACACATTTTTGTTTCTTGGATCTCCAACTAACTAGTCTTCCTCCTAAAATTGACAACCTCTTGAGGGTACTCTTGCGGTCGAGTTTGCATTCGGCATGATCAACATCTGTGAATGCTTATAATCTGAAGTCATTCTGTACTGGATACCAGATTCCATGTTCCTTGGTTCCCTTAAGACATCGAATATTTTTTGACTATATTGTGGCGGGACACTTTTGGAAATGCTTGATACCTTGCATAGAGACATGTGGCAAACATAATATCTAATAAGCTTGCTGTGAGATAGAAAAGAGACCCGCTCATCCCTCGATAGTTCTTGTGGTTAACAGATTCTCGGGATAGATTAGAAGTTAGTTTGCATCCAAAGGGAATTGGAACTTTTGCAGAAGAGTAGTGGTCCATCGAGTATTTTTTTCTACAATTCAGGTATGCTTCTGCTGATGAATAAGAATGCCTCGTTCTATCTGATTAACTAATTATTTGGACAGATCAGAAGTTAGTTTGAAACCAAAGGAAACTGGAACTTTTGCAAAAGAGCAGTTGTCCATCGAGTATTTTTTTTTTTCTTCTACAACCTACTGATGAATAAGAATGCCTCTTTCTATCTAGTTCACTTGAATACCCAACAAGAAACTGAATTCTCAATTCATACTTATTTTAAATTACTTGGTCATCAGCTTAATAAAGTCATCAACCATCGTATGATCAGTTGAGGCAAAGATATTATATTCCATATAAATTATATAAGCATGAGATGCTTTCTGTGAGATTTGGCGAAGAGTGTATGGTAGCTGATACCTCTCCTGAATCCAGATTCGATAGAAAAAACTCTAAAAGATTATCGTACCATGTTCGTGGAGCTTTTTTGAGGCCATAGACAATATTGTGAAGCTTGTAACAGTATTTCTGAAAGGGAAGTATTTTTGAATCCAGGAGGCTATTGTAAATACACCACTTGTTCCAGTTATCTATTGAGGAATGGACTTTTTTTGTCCATCTAATAGACTTTTATATTCTTGTGCACCGCATATGCTAAGATTTGTATGGACTCGATTATGGAAACTGAAGCAAAGGTTTCCTCATAGTTAATACCTTTTCTAATTGACCATAGCCTTTAACAACCAATCTTGTATTGTTTCTAATTTCTGCGCTAGTATCATCCTGTTTGTTTCGGAACACCCATCTAGTTCCTTGTTACTTTTTGGAGGAGGAACCGGCTCATATACCTTATTCCTTTCAAATTTTGGTAATTCGTCTTACATGGCTTGAATCTAATCGGGGTTATCCATCGCTTCAACAATATTCTTTAGCTCACCAAAGGAAACACTAGCAGTATATTTGTAGTTTTCGTCCATAGCTTTAGAACGTGTTTGAACACCTGTTGAAGGGTTTCCTATAACTTGATTAGGTGGATACTTCTTGGTCCAGAGGTGCACTATTGGTGTTTGATGATCAACTGCTACCGTTGAGTAATTAATGACTTCAAATTGTTGCTCTTGGCGAACATCTGTGAGATGCTCCCCCTCAACTTGTGAGCACTTAGCAGATTAATCGTCGTCATTAGGAATTCTAAGAGTCAAGAGATCAGCAGTTGAGTGAAGTTGAATGATAGGTTCTACGTTGAGGCTTCCCCTCAACATTAGAAGATGTGCTTCACTCCCCCTCGATTGCTGCAGATGTGCTTAGTGCAGCAGTGGATGGATCCTATTGAATGGTTGATTAAAGAACAGTAATATTAGCAGAAGGAGACGATCTAAAGGTGGCAGTATAACTGTCAGGAAAGAGATGACGATTTTGGCATCGTCAATAGCCTTTCGAGGATCAACCAACGCAACATAGTCAACTTTAACTATGTTGATAGGTTCACAGTTGGGATGAATATCACTTTCGAGAATGAAGCTCACCTCCTGATTGCTTTTTGTCTTCCAAACGTATCGATCTTCAAACTCTACATCTAACGTTTCTTCCACAACTCTTGTGTGCATATTATTCAAGATGTACGTAATGAAGAACTGCAACTACTATTTCGTCTCACAAGTAAGATATATTTAAAGAAAAAACTTTTCTTATATAAACTTCAAGAATGTGACAATCTACTCAACCATATTTTTTATTTCAAATATCATGTCTGATTTGGCCACTTTAAGAATCTAGTACTCTGAAGAAGACTTTGGTTTGATTCTCTTATGTTCTCTTCCGAGCTCCTATTCAAATCTAAGGGATACTATTCTTTATAGTCATGACACTCTTACCTTACACGGAGTTTCTGAAGCCTTGTACCTCAATGAAAAGATGAAACAAATGGTTTCTAATGATTGGCCAAACAATTTTCAAGGTGAATAGCTATTTGCTCGGGGTTATTCAAATAATAAGGAATTTTTAAGGAAAAATAGTATATTTAAAACTCAAGGTAAAAACAAGTATTGCCAATTGTAAAAAAAAAAAGATAGTCACGAGATTTCTAAATGTTACAAGTTATAGAATAAAGAAAAGAGGAATGTCTCAAATAATTCAAATAGTAACGATAATTCTACAAAATATGCTCTTGTCTCAAATAATTCAAATAGTAACGATAATTCTACAAAATATGCTCTTGAAAATAACTGTAATAAAGAGGTTCGTACTATTTTGTTGGAGTGTTAATGTAATACCATATTATTAAAATTAAAGATTTTGAGTTAATCTTAGTGTAATTAAGATTAGTTAGATTATTGCATGAGTTTGGGTAGTTAGAATTTCATTTGAAAGGAGTTTGAGGTTGAAAAATGCTAAAAGCAGGTTACACGGGTCGTGTAGGAGTTACACGGGTCGTGTGGGAGATCTCTTTAGAATGGTTGGGCATACCGTGTGTTACACGGGTCGTGTAAAACATGCAGCACGGGTCGTGTATTATGGACACGGGTCGTGTAGCTCTGCAGACCAAACTCCAATTTCATACCGTGAGTTACACAGGCCGTGTAACTTTAACACGGGCCGTGTTATGCGCAGATTTACTTTTTAAAGGCTGATTTTCTTTCATTTTGGAAATCAAACACTTCGACCAAAACCCTCCCAAAACCCTAGAAAATCGATTTTGACCCCTCTAAGTCGAGATTAAAGCTTATTGACCACGAATTGAAGCTAGAGATTAATCCCTTGAGCTTGAAAGGTAATCCTCTTTGATTTTGATCTTGTTTTAACGGTTGAATCGTGGAATTGAGATGGTTCCTTGTGGTTTTGATGAACCACCTGAAATTAGCTAGAGTTAGAGTGAAATTGTTTGGATTAGTTAGTGTAAAAGAGTTCTAACTATGAACCCAAGCTAAAAAAGTGTTGATTGTTGCATTTCTAGGGTTATATGTGTTAAAGTGATGAAATTGAAAGCTACAACTTTGATATTGTTGCTATCTTTTGATTGTAACTTGCTTCAATGATACAAATTCCTTGATTATGATGAATATTGAGTGTGATTAAGATTGTTCTTAACTTGAGTAATGAAATTAAGCTGTTGTGCTACAGCTAAAACTAGACAGGGGTGTACACGAGGTGCAGGAGTTCCACATATTGATTCCACATCAGGTGAGTAGTTATTAATAGATTAATTATGTGTTGGCTTTAATGTTTATTGTAGAAAGGAGTATGATTTGAATTGTTTTGAAATTGGTTGAGTATACCAATTATGAGTATTTGGAAGGACGAATCTCATTATGAGTATATATATTAAGGATCAAGATGGCTTATCGAGAAAGATGTGAATGAGATTATGGACAATTGTTGTCCAGTTAAACTTTAATTACTCATAGAGCTCTCAAAGCTTATATATTGTTTGTTAATGTTAATTGTGTTATGTTCTGGAAGTGCAGATCGTGGGAAACACATCACGGAGGGTTAGCTGGAAAGGATATGGACTTTGGACTTGGACCTTGAACTTGGACTAAATTGTGGTTTCTGAAACATGTAATGAACCCGGTTTTTGTATAATAGTTGTTAGTACTTGATGTAAATAGTTATAACTTAAACTATGTTTCTGAAACAACTTTGTATACTTGTTGCTCATTTTGGGGTTACACCATTAATAGTATTATGTTTGATTAATGTAATTGGTGTATCCTATAAATTGAGAAAGTGGGTGTTACAAGTTGGTATCAGAGCTGTGGTTTAAGGGAATTAAACCTTGATATGGGTTTAGACTTAAACTAATGAGATAGAGAAGTCTCAAAGAGTCCCGAGTAGTTATCCTCTGTGGTGTACCATAAATAGTGTTGATTATACACCATATTGAGTATTATGGTGATATACAAATTGAGTTGATTATACACCATATTGAGTATTATGGTGATATACAAATTGAGTTGATTATACACCATATTGAGTATTATGGTGGTGATTACTAAATGAGTTTATTTTCTTTTCAGTTGAAATGAGCACTGGAAAAGAAAAAGAGCGAGGTGATCCACCAAGAGATAAATTGGGATCACGAGATTCGGGTAAATAGTGTCAACCCGAGGGAGAGCGACCTCCCGAGATACAGAGTAATATGCAGGCGATGATTGCAGCTGAAGTAGCAAAAGCAATCAAGGATATATTACCAACTTACTTGAAGCCTCAAGCAGAGGCTACAACTGGAGGTACTTCGGGACCAACCCCGGTCCATCTGAGCAGAGAGAGGGTCGCGAAGAGGTCTTTACTGAGGCAGATAGAGCTGGAATACCCGAGAAAACGAGAAAGTGCACTTACGATGTTTTTCAAAAGTGCAAACTATACGATTTCTATGGGAAGGATGATCCCATAGCAGCCAAGAATTGGTTAACACATGTTGAAAAGATGTTCCGCACTAGTAAATGCGACGAGGCGGATAAAGTTGAGTTTGCAACAAATTTGTTAAAGGAGGATGCACAGTTCTGGTGGGAGAATACGTGTATGGAGATAGGAGAGAGCTTGGCGTATACATTGAGATGGGAACAATTCAAGTTGAAGTTCATTGAATATTACTGTTCCAATAATGCTATGATGGGAATATAAGAAGAGTTTTTGAAGTTACAACAAGGGTCGAGAACAGTGCAACAATACACACTGGATTTCAATGAGAAGGCAAGATTTGCACAACATCAAGTTGATACAGAGGAGTGTAAAATGGATCGTTACTTGTGGGGTTTAAAAACCCAGATTCGAGAGTTTTTGCCGAGTTCAAGATATACTACCTTTCAACAAGTTGCCGAGGCAGCAAGATCAAGGGAAAGGGAATTACAGAGACAGGAGGAGGAAAGAAGAACTGAAAGAGAAATAGGAGGATCCAAGAGAAAATGGGAAGGTAAAGCTAGAGATACTTCTCAAAGGTCTATTACCACGGGTTCTCAATTCTGTGGTGAACCCAAGAAGAATGAGGAGATATGGTGTAAGAAGTGTAGGTGAAAACACACTGGGGAGTGTGATTCCCGAAACCCTCCATCAGTTTGTTTCCAGTGTGGAAAGACGGTACATATGGCTCGCCAGTGTACCGAGAGTCGCCCCGTTTGTTTCAATTGTGGGGAAAGCGGGCATATTCGTCCTAATTGCCCGAAGATAAGGTCTGAGCCATAGAGAGATTTTCAAAAGACTGGACGATGAGGAGGTCGAGATCGAGATGATCAAAAGGACAGGAGTGGCGGTCACGTAAAAATGAGAGCTTTTCAATTAACTGTCGATGAGGCTCGAGACCAAACTGATGTTATCACAGGTATATTTAGTCTGAATTCTTCTCAAGCACGAGTACTTTTTGATTCGGGTGCTGTCGTGTCTTTTATATCGGTGTCTTTTGCTTCTAAACTAAATATTTCGTTAGTTGATTTATATGAGAAAGTAATAGTAGATGTAGCAGATGAGAGATGTGTTTTTATTAAGAGTCATTACGAGCAGTGTCGGCTTGAGATCTATGGGGTTACGTACCTTATTGATCTGAAGCCGATCACTAATCAGGAGTTTGATGTGATAGTCGGGATGGATTGGATGGATGATAATAGATGTCAAATGGATTGTCATGAGAAAACACTTTCAGTAAAAACACCGAGTGGTTCCCGAATTTTGATACGAGGTGAACAACGTTCTCGAAAGGTACCGATAGTGTCCCTTGCAACGGCTCGGAGATATATAGAAAGAGGGGGTGAGTTAATCATGGCACATGTGATTTGTATTGAGTCAAAACACCCCAAACTAGAGGAAGTAGAAGTGGTTTGTGATTATCCCGATATTTTTCCCGATGATCTTCCAGGTTTACCCCCAGACAGACAGGTTGAGTTTGTGATTGACGTAATACCGGGGGCGAAGCCGGTAGCTCGACCACCGTATCAATTGGCACCTTCTGAGATGGAAGAATTAAAGAGACAATTGCAAGAGTTGTTAGAACTTGGGTTTATTCGTCCGAGCTCGTCTCCGTGGGGTGCACCTATACTTTTTGTGAAAAATAAAGACGGCTCTATGAGAATGTGTATAGATTACCAAGAGCTTAATAAGATCACGATAAAGAATCGTTATCCGTTACCACGGATCGATGATTTACTTGATCAATTACACGGAGCCACGTATTTCTCGAAGATCGATTTGAGATCTGGTTATCATCAATTGAGAGTACAAGAAGTTGATATCCCGAAGACAGCTTTTCGCACGAGGTATGGTCATTACAAGTCCTTAGTCATGCCATTCGGTTTGACTAATGCTCCAGCCGCTTTTATGGATTTGATTAATCGGGTTTGTCGTCCTTTTCTTGATAAATTCGTAATTGTGTTTATCGACGATATCCTGATTTATTCAAAGAGTCGAGATGAGCACAGATTTAATTTGCAACAAATGCTAGATCTTCTCCGTGACGAGAAGTTATATGCAAAATTTTCAAAATGTGAGTTTTGGTTACGGGAAATTCAGTTTCTCGGCCATGTGATAAATAAAGATGGCATAAAGGTGGATCCGGCAAAGATCGAAGCCGTGATGAGTTGGGAGCCACCAAAGAGTCTGATGGAGGTTCTTAGTTTCTTGGGGTTAGCAGGCTATTATCGACGATTCGTTGAAAACTTTTCTCGTATAGCTACACCCTTAACCAAGTTGACCAAGAAGACGGAAAAATTTAGTTGGACTGAGGCGCAACAGTCAGCCTTTGAACAACTACGAGATGGTTTGTGTAAGGCTCCAGTGTTGGCATTACCGCAAGGAGGGGAAGACTTTGTTCTTTACAGTGATGTCTCTCTAAGTGGTCTTGGATGTGTGTTAATGCAAAGAGGACGAGTGATAGCCTATGCCTCACGACAACTAAAACCACATGAGATAGCCTACCCGGTGCATGATTTAGAGTTGGCGGCGATAATTTTTGCATTGAAGATGTGGCGACACTATCTTTATGGCGTGCGATTCCAGATTTACACAAATCACAAAAGTTTAAAATACCTGTTCGATCAGAAAGAGTTAAATATAAGGCAGAGACGGTGGATGCATCTGCTAAAAGATTATGATTGTGAGATACTTTACCATCCTGGTAAAGCTAATATGGTGGCGGATGCACTGAGTCGAAAAGAACCGCCTATTCGAGTCGTATCGGCTCGAATGGGAGTTGTGAGTCGGTTGCCAGAGATGATACGAAATTGCCAAAGAGAAGCTAATGATTTGAAGAAAGAGAGAATGATTGGTTATGTAGAAAAATTGGAAGAAAATGCACAAGGAATCAAGACTTTTTGAGGGCGAGTTTGGGTTCCGAGGCATGGCGAGACGAGACAATTATTGCTAGATGATGCTCACTGTACCAGGTATTCGGTTCACCCTGGTAGTACGCGGATGTATAATACTCTTAAATCGTACTACTGGTGGCCCGATATGAAGCGAGATGTAGGACGCTTTGTGGAGAACTGTTTGACGTGTCTTCAAGTAAAAGCCAATCATCAAAAGCCATATGGAGCAGTTCAACCATTACCAGTACCAATGAAGAAGTGGGATGAAATCACTATGGATTTCATCACAAAGCTGCCTCGAACTCCACGAGGATATGATTCAATTTGGGTGATTGTTGACAGGATAACAAATTCGGCTCATTTCATTCCAATCCGAGAAGATTACCAAGTGTCAAAGCTAGCTGAGATTTATACCAGAGAAGTAGTGAGACGACATGGAGTGCCAACTTCAATAATTTCTGATAGAGATAGTCGTTTCAATTCACATTTTTGGCAGAGTTTCCAAAAGCATTTTGGTACTAAGGCCTTATTGAGTACTGCGTATCATCCCCAGACAGATGGACAGCCGGAAAGGACGATACAAACACTTGAAGATATGCTACGAGCCTGCATCATCGATTTTGGAGGCAGTTGGGAAGATCATATGCCTTTAGTGGAGTTTGCCTATAACAACACTTATCACTCCAGTATACTGATGGCACCTTTTGAAGCCTTGTATGGTGCACTGTGTCGGACCCCGACTTGCTGGACAGAGACTAGAGAGAAACCATTGGCGGGACCAGAGATTATAGCCGAGACCGAAGAAAATATACAAAGTATTCGTGAGCATATGCGAGTAGCCCAAAACCGCCAAAAGCAGTATGCAGATAAAAGAAGAAAGTCATTAGAGTTCTGTGTTGGGGACATGGTGATGTTGAAAGTGTAACAGCCCAAGTCCGCACGTACCAGATATTGTCCGCTTTAGGCCACCCAACGTGAAAACTTCCCAGGGGGTCACCCATCATGGGATTTCTCCCACCCGGGCACGCTTAACTGCAGAGTTCTTATGGGATCTGCTGCCATCACGGCTTTAAAACGCGTCTGGTAGAGGAGGTATCCACATCCTTTATAAGGCATGTTTCGTTCCCCTCCCCAACCGATGTGGGATCCGGGTGCGCTAACCCTTCTCCTTCCTCATCAAGGATTCGACGTCCTCGTCGAACACCATCGATCCGTGCCCTGGCTCTGATACCATTTGTAACAGCCCAAGTCCGCACGTACCAGATATTGTCCGCTTTGGGCCACCCAACGTGAAAACTTCCCAGGAGGTCACCCATCATGGGATTTCTCCCACCCGGGCACGCTTAACTGTAGAGTTCTTATGGGATCTGCTGCCCTCACGGCTTTAAAACGCGTCTGGTAGAGGAGGTATCCACATCCTTTATAAGGCATGTTTCTTTCCCCTCCCCAACCGATGTGGGATCCGGGTGCGCTAACCCTTCTCTGCTCAAACTTGTAACGCCCCAAAATTTTAACCCTTTTTTTTTAGAAAAATTGCAATTAAGCCAAAAGCGCTTTTCGCCAAAAGCGCATTTCGCCAAAAGCGCAATACGCCAGAAGCGCATCTCGCCAAAAGCGCATTTCGCCAAAAGAGCATTTAGCCAAAGGCGCATTTGCGCTAAAAGTGCAGAAATGTTATTCCATAAAGATGATAACACTATTGCTGCACAGTAATACTAAAAGCACAATAGCGCTGTTGTTTAAGCATAGTTGTCATACTTCATGTCTATAAGACATGAATATCAAAATATGGTCCAACAAAACATTTGGATTACAAGTTTACAACCATGGGCGTTACGAATTTATATAAAAACAAACCATAGCAAGCAGAGAAGATTAAACCATAAAAATCAAAAAATGAGAGATATGCTTAGCTCCACTCCATCTAGTCTTCCAAAACATATCTAGCATATCATTTCATCACCCTACTCTTGCGAACCTGGACCTGGGACACATGGCATGAAACATAAAATACGTAAGACAAAAATGTCTCGTGAGCTACATGGGTTTTAGACTCAAAACATTTAAAAACATAATATATATATTTTTCCAAAACATTTGTAACCAAATCATATCATATCTCTTGTTGAAAACATTTAAAAGCATAACATATATCATTTTCAAAGCCTTTGATAATAAGTTGTCATCATAAGACTTTCTTTACTCAAACTTGACTGGTATTCATTCGTGTTTGGATTTTTATACTTAGGGCCTAATCACCTTTGGTGATACCCCAAGTCTATACTGAAATGGTAAGAACGTAATCAAACCATCTCAGCATCATATCACATGCTTTGACTGGTATCTCCACATGCTTTATTTTTATACTTAGGATAATCACACATAGTGATTTTCCCAAGTCTATACTAAGATGGAAAGAACAAGATCAGTCCATCCTAGCATCTTGTGTTTTAGGACATCTACTTCGCGAAGGGGAAGGTACCACCCCAGTAGACTCCTCTATATTCCCTTACGGGAATATCATGGCCCGGGCAAAAGTGGGTAACATACTAACTTGCATTGCTGTATTCATTCATATCTCAAATACCAGTCATAAAAAGGAAAACATAATACGATTTGACATCAAATTACTTGCTGAAATCACATTAAGGCTAGTGCCAAAACAAACTTTTCAATTCCGATTCGGTTTGATGTCAAACCACACTTTTCAAAACATATTAGGCTTAAAGCCAAATCGTATTTTCATCTCATATCGGCTTAATGCCAAAACTTGCTTTCAAACCGTTATAACCTTGTGCCAAAATATACTTTTCAAATCACTTGGGCTTAATGCCAAGACTTGCTTTCAAATCATTGTACAAGACTTTTATAAACAGGTCATAAGTAAAATAAACTTGCATATTATTTCATAATTGAAATTCACATAAACCATAAAAACATTTTTGCCATGTACCCCAAGGGGGAAAATGCCACATGTACTCACATCGGTCCGCTAGTCTTTGCCTCTACTTGCTTCTGCGCACTCCCTAGCTCCTATATTGGTAATATAGAAGGTTAGTGTTATATTCAAATATTAACATACTACGTATGTTAAACAAGTCTAATTCATATAAGTCTTTTCAAACTAGTTCAAACTAGCGTTAGGAATATTCAAATTTAGTCAATTAATAAGTAAAACATTCTTTTACGTGTAATAATCTAACATTTTCCAATATTAATTAGATATCGATAATTTCTCCTTTTTATGGTAAACTTTGACCAAATCCGTCAAACCAACAACTTTGTTTCTCATTTTACCCAAACTCCAAGTCTATAAACTAAACGTCAAACAATTACTTTTTATTAAATATTTTATACTTGTAGCGTACTTGTGTTCTTAAGTCCACAAGGTATGGATTTTATGAACTAATTATTCCAACTTTTCAATTTATCGACCTCAATATATGTCTAACTAAATTCTCAGTTTTGACATGGTGTGTTCTTCACACACTTTTGATCTTTAAAAGATTACAATTCCAACATGAGTTAATTCCATTCCAATGTTTTCCAATTCCGATGTCTAGCACCAATATTCCTTAAGGTTTTTGACGTATCTAGTTAGTAACAAACTTGCATCTTCAAAATAGGAGATTATTAACATAAAAACCCCATTATAATATATAAATATCTCATGATTCTTCATCAATTCAACCATTTGCTAACATGCATGTGAAAATCCAACCAAAATCAGATGATATCTAACAGAAACTCAATCATCAATGTTATAGAACCATAAATTCTTCATCTTTTCAACTTTTCTCAAACATGCAACAATGATTTCAAATCCAATACTCAATACTTTCATTCCACAGGAAGTTTCTGACTCATAATCGTGATATAGACCAAGATCCAAGCTCAACTTCAACATGCATGAGCAAATTTTCGGATTTTAGGAGCTAGGGTTTATCAAGAATCAAGTATACCTTTCTGATTTCTGTCCAAGACTTGATTTTTGCTGAAATTGATCAAGGGATTAAGCAAGAAATCAACTCAGAAGGTCTCCCGACCTTCCTTAGCCGCCGTCGACCACCGTGGGTGCCGGAATCGGCGCCGCCGGCGCTGCACTTCGTCTTCCTTGCGAGCTCCGGTGACCTGCTGCTATGCAGACTCGAGCTCTACACTCTCTTGCTCAGCTGCTACTCGACCTCGCCTCTCCTTTCTTCCCGATTTGAGGTTCACGCACACACACAGTTGGTGTGTGTGTGTTTGCTTCTCGATGTCTCTTTTCTTGGGTTCTGATTTGAATCAGCGTAAATGGGAAGTGATCATAGCCTACAAAGACAAGAGGGAACTAAAGGCTGATTTTTAATGAGAAATGACAAAAATGCCCTTAATTCCAGACTTGGCTAAATTTCCAGCTTTTTCTTTTTATTTTTCTTCAACTTTACAGGGGCATAACTTCTTCGTCTGAAATCCAAATCTTGTAAACCTTCTACCTTTAGAAAGGTGGGACCGAGCTCTACAACTTTCCCCTACTGACTTTCGTCTTGATCTTACTGGATTTTCAGTTATTAACCCTCAAAAACGACTCCTTGTTCATTTTTGTCACTTTTGAGCCATTTTAAAACCTTCATATCTCATTCGTTACAACTCCAAATGGCCCGATTCTTTTTCCTAGACTTTTGTTATCTCAAATACTACCAAAGTCACCTTAATGACCTTTTGCTAATTCCTTTTATATTTTGAGATATTAATTTTTAAAGATTACTAAATAAAATTTTCACTTTAGGTCCTTTACGCAATTTCATTTCTACTTGGGTTCATATGTTATCATTATTTTACTAAAGTTACTTTCTTATTACTATAAAGTAATTATGACACTTTTATGCACATATAAAATATTAGGTTTATCGAATATTAAATTCATATAACTCAAGAAAATTTTAGTTGTCACAGAAAGTGTCCCCATGGAAAGGAGTAATCCGATTTGGTAAAAGAGGGAAGTTGAGTCCACGATTCATTGGACCCTTCCGAGTCTTAGAGAGAATTGGAGCAGTTGCATATAATCTTGAGCTTCCAGACGAGTTGTGGGGTATCCACAATGTTTTCCATGTGTCACACCTTAGAAAAACATTGCATGACCAATCCACTCAAGTGCCTTTGGCCGAAGTACAATTAGACGAGAAATTGAGATACCAGGAGATGCCGGAACAAATTCTAGATAGAAAGGTCAAGAAATTACGAAACAAAGAGATTGGGATCGTAAACGTACAGTGGCGACATCATAGAGGTACAGATGTCACTTGGGAAGCCGAAGAGGAGATGCGGTCAAAACATCCCTTTTTGTTTCAAGAGATTCCAATGACGGAATCTTTTGAAGGGGGTAAGAACTTGTAATACCATATTATTAAAATTAGAGATTTTGAGTTAATCTTAGTGTAATTAATATTAGTTAGATTATTACATGAGTTACACGGGTTGTGTGGGAGATCTCTTTAGAATGGTTGGGCATACCGTGTGTTACACAGGTCGTGTAACACGGGTCGTGTAAAACATGCAGCACGGGTCGTGTATTATGGACACGGGTCGTGTAGCTCTGCAGACCAAACTCCAATTTCATACCGTGACTTACACGGGCCGTGTAACTTTAATACGGGCCGTGTTATGCGCAGATTTACTTTTTAAAGGCTGATTTTCTTTCATTTTGGAAATCAAACACTTCGACCAAAACCCTCCCAAAACCCTAGAAAATCGATTTTGACCCTTCTAAGTCGAGATTAAAGCTTATTGACCACGAATTGAAGCTAGAGATTAATCCCTTGAGCTTGAAAGGTAATCCTCTTTGATTTTGATCTTGTTTTAACGGTTGAATCGTGGAATTGAGATGGTTCCTTGTGGTTTTGATGAACCACCTGAAATTAGCTAGATTTAGAGTGAAATTGTTTGGATTAGTTAGTGTAAAAGAGTTCTAACTATGAACCCAAGCTAAAGAAGTGTTGATTGTTGCATTTCTAGGGTTATATGTGTTAAAGTGATGAAATTGAAAGCTACAACTTTGATATTGTTGCTATCTTTTGATTGTAACTTGCTTCAATGATACAAATTCCTTGATTATGATGAATATTGAGTGTGATTAAGATTGTTCTTAACTTGAGTAATGAAATTAAGCTGTTGTGCTACAACTAAAACTAGACAAGGGTGTACACGAGGTACAGGAGTTTCACATATTGATTCCACATCAGGTGAGTAGTTATTAATAGATTAATTATGTGTTGGCTTTAATGTTTATTGTAGAAAGGAGTATGATTTGAATTGTTTTGAAATTGGTTGAGTATACCAATTATGAGTATTTGGAAGGACGAATCTCATTTTGAGTATATATATTAAGGATCAAGATGGTTTATCGAGAAAGATGTGAATGAGATTATGGACAATTGTTGTCCAGTTAAACTTTAATTACTCACAGAGCTCTCAAAGCTTATATATTGTTTGTTAATGTTAATTTTGTTATGTTCTGGAAGTGCAGATCGTGGGAAACACATCACCGAGGGTTAGCTGGAAAGGATATGGACTTTGGACTTGGACCTTGAACTTGGACTAATTGTGGTTTCTGAAACATGTAATGAACCCGGTTTTTGTATAATAGTTGTTAGTACTTGATGTAAATAGTTATAACTTAAACTATGTTTCTGAAACAACTTTGTATAGTTGTTGCTCATTTTGGGGTTACACCATTAACAGTATTATGTTTGATTAATGTAATTGGTGTATCCTACAAATTGAGAAACTGGGTGTTACAGTTAAAGATAACTTGATTCTTGATTCAACTTGCACTTATCACATGTGTTCTCACAAAGATTGGTCTACTACTTTTGAACCAATTCATAATGCCAAGCCAGTTCATCATTTTGATGGTTCCAAATGCAATGTTGAGGGTGTCGGCAATATCCATTTCAAGATATTCGATGACATGACTGAAACTTTAACCGATAATCGGTATATTCTTACGATGAATAGAAATCTCATCTCCTTGAGCGTGTTTGACTGACAAGGGTTACAAATTTCTCAGTGGATATGGTGTGTTGAAGTTCACAAAAGGTTCCTAAATTAGGATTAAATTCGATTTGATGAAGACTAACATTATTTACTATGTTCAAGGGACTACAATTACAGGTTATTCTAAACCTAGATATTTATAACCTTTGACATGTTCAACATTTAACCATTGAATTTTAACAAAGTCAATTTCTACTCCCAAGATTGTAATTTAAGTTCAAGTCCTTTGGGCTTTTGGCACTACCTATTTTTTTCCTCCAATTAAAGGTTGGAGATTTTTGTTATTGAAGAGTGATTTAGTCTCAAGGTGGAGTGTTTTTTTAATGATGCTCTTAAACGCTTCTATTGCATGGAGTGATCTTTTTGTCGAATATGCAACTTTTTCCGAAAATGTTGCATTTAAGTTGTAAATTTTTTTATTTACCGTAAATTTTTTTATTTACTGTTCTTTTATATGCATATTTTATTCCAACAGTTTATGCATATCTTTTATTTATCATTAATTCTGAAAATATCTTTATATTGGTGTTTTTAGATGGTATTTAGAAGACCTTATAATTTGGTAAAGTATTCTAATATTAGGAGGTTCTCAGTTTATTTAGGATTTTTTTTCGTACTCCTTCTACACATCACCAAGTTAGAGTTCTTGTACTCCCCTTCATAGGGGTTTATTCAATATTAATAAGAAGTGTCATTTATGAGATTTTTTTGAAAGGGTTCCTACTCAAAGATTTGGCATTTTGGTTGTGGTTGTTTTTGTTCAAGCGTCTATTGCTCCTAAGACCAATGAGTGTGGATGCACTGTAGGGTGCGGTGAAGGTGATATGTCACTTCAGTGGTTGCAATAACACCTCTCCAAACTCCAAAATCGCCACAGTTTAGGAGCCCATATGGTGAGAACTCACAACACTTCACCCAACTTCTTCTTCTTTTATGCAACTTTCACTTGGACAATACAAGAGTTTTTTGCATTAAAAGTGAGAGGTGACAATTTTCTAGGTGAAAGGAGAATTGAGTGGAAAATAAGAAGAGATAACGTGGCATTAAAATGGTAGAAAAAAAGAGAGAAGTACGATGAAACAACACCCGCTTAGTCTAACAAGTTGAACATGTTTAAACGACACCTTTTTTACTATTAACCTATAGGAAATTCATCACCCGGATGTCGTGTGCTAGTTTTGAGTGGGAATAAATTGAGTTAGTTAAACGAGTCACGAATTCTATAGTAGAAAGGATATTGATACAAAACTCTGAAGATTGATAGAAAATATGACAGTTTCTCGAATAACACTCTTTTATGCGTAAATACCTAAAATTTATAAGTTTTTTTTGTTTTTACTTTTTTTACGTCTTTTTATTCGATCTAAAACTAGGAGAGCGTGGTCCGAAAATCGAGCTGAATCGAACCGAACTGAAACCGAATAGGTTTTTTTAAAACCGAAGACCGAACCGAATATGTATATTCGGTTCCGGTTCGGTTTGGTTATGCCGCTTTTCGGTTCGGTTCAATTTTTCATGATCAAGAGTAGTGTTAGGGGTAAACATGGTCGGAGGACCCGACCGAAACCAAATTAGCATTTTTTAAAAATCGAAAACCGAACCGAATATGTATATTCGGTCCCAGTTTGGTTCGGTTTTGGTCGATTTCCGATTCGCTTTTTTCTGATCCATATGCTCGTCCCTATCTAAACCTAAGGCTAAGACTGATCGGTGTTGTTGCCGCAGACAACTTCACCATATCAGTAAAGAGAGGTGAGAAAGGAGTGAGAGAGAAGAAAGAGATGAAATGAACGCCGACATATTGTTACCGGTGGAATTCAATGTCGACATCTCTAACATCAAACCTCCACGTGAACATACCGGCGACATCGATCCATCATACCGTGTAGCCGTAAGCCTTCCTCGCGGTTTTGAATCACATGAGACCGGTTTATGCGTTGATTTGATTTGAGGTTTCGTCAATACCCCTCGATTAGCACATTGTAATAATTGATGATAGATTGAAAATGATCACGTTTGATATGGAAATAGATTCTTTGTAACCACGTGGCACATCTTTCTAGTGACACACATAAATATCTTAAAGACAGCCGTTACACATACCACGTATAGCCCTCTTTCCAGGGAGTAATTTACGAAATTAAAACTTACGTACAACTAACGCTACATAATGTACCATTCTTAAGAAAAACATATTTCTGCTACTAGAAACTTGAGCCTTGTAAAAGGCTTTGGCCTACATTAACCACTTCTCACTTCGGTGGAAATCCCAAAAAGTCTAGATTTTTTCTAATTAACCTTCTCCTCTGTATAAGTAGCAAATGAAGCTAATTTCTCCATCCCACCACCCACCACAGACTAGCAGAGTATACAAAAAAACCAATACACTTTATAAAATAAGAGAGAGAGAGAGAGAGAGAGAGAGGGAGGTAATGAAGAAGATGACGAGGATGCAAGTAGTGACGGTGATGGTGATGGTGTTGCTTCTATCACAAAAAATGGTGTTCGCCATGAAGAAGAGGAACATGATGATGGGTACTGATGTTGATGGAAAACCAAACTCCATGGAACAGGATGAAGCGCTCGAGCCCAACAATCACCACTCGATTCCAAGAGGATCATGGCAGAGTGGTCAGGGTCAAAGTGGTCAATCTACTTCTAATGATAGTCATGCTTAATTAACTTTATATGTACTGACTACTGATTTGTATTAGAAAATCTAAGAAGTGATTAAAATATACGTACGTGTCGTTTTGGTCAAAAAGTTTACTTATATCACTAAAAACACTAACTTAGATTTCAAACCGGTCGAACGATTGGCATACCTAACCCGTTTTGATATCATCAACAAGCTTTCAACATCGATAATTTAAATTGCATCAACATCAGTTTCCATTGTATTTTTCGCATAAGAATAATCATTAAATTGTTGGAAGGCATGACGACCAGTGTTCATACAGATCTCTTGTAGAACAGGAACAGTTTCCATGGAAATCAAAACAACCATACGGAAAGAAAGAGGTTGCTTGCATTCTGAAAGTCTGGTTAATAACTTCGAACATTGAAATTTGTGTAGTCCAATGGAATTAACTTTCGGAAGGGTACAACTCTTCAAAATCGTATTGATAGAAAGTTTACTGATTAAAGATCTCAATCGGAAAAACGTAATCAGATCTTTTTTTTTTTTTTTTTTTTTTGAACGGCAAATCTATCCTACTCCTACTCCTAAACTACTCCTTGTTATGTTAGTGCCAGGGTTTGAACCCATTACCTCCTTGTTAGTAATCACATTGTTAGCCAAGTGGGCTAGCCCCAGCTTGTAACGTAATCAAATCTTTGATACCAGAAAGGCGAGTATCTTAATGAAGATGTACGATGGGATACGGCATTAGCGCGGATCACGTAGCTTGATCTGCTTAAAAAGATCTTCTTGTTATTTTGACATGCTTCAATGTTGGTCAATAATATTTGACAATGTGCAAACAACGGTGCCAGATTAAAAAGGTCAAATCGCTGGATGCACACGATAGAGATTTGGAAAAAACAATAGCCATATGGAACAAATAACTGACAACAGCAAGAGCAAATGATAAATGATAATCTATATCTATATCTATATAACTCTTATAACAGATGTCATTCAAATCATTATAATTTAGGCCATTCGGAGTGCAGCACGAGAGGGTGCCTGAGGTCGTGCAACGTCGCGAGGAACACCCCCCCCCCCATGCGGCGTCGTCGCAATATTGACTTTGCGCGGGTTGAGCACGTCGTGCGGCGTGTGACCATTGGGACTCAACGGCTATGTAGCCGTTTGATTTAAAAAAAAAAACTTTTTTTACCTATATATACACATATCTCACTCATTTTAACTACACAATATATACATACCACACTACAACTAAAAATGGATCTAAGATTCGAGGTGTTATTCGATTCGTCATCTTCGTCAGAAGACGAGAGTTGGTTGCTTGAAGCTACCATGCAGGCGGCGTCATTGCTTCGTCAAGCTGCCCAGATAACCGCCGACGCCACAGAAAGTTCAGAAAATCAACGTAGGCTAACAAGACGGGCTACAATAAACAGAGATCGTGAAGCTGCGCACAATCTCCTTATCCACAATTATTTAGCAGAATACTCGTTGTTCTCGACGTACGAGTTTCGGCGACGGTATCGGATGAGCAAACGACTATTCTTGCGTATAGTTCGTGATGTGAGCGAAGTCAATCCGGTTTTGCGATTGCAATACGATGGTAGGGGTAAAGGGGGTTTCACGGCACAAAAATGTTCCGCTGCGGTTCATCAAATTGCAACCGGCACGGCATTTGATTTATGGGATGACTATTTAGGATGTCGGAGCACACGGTTCGGGAAAGTGTTTACGAGTTCGCAAATACTATCATCCATGTTTATGACAAACGTTATTTGCGTAAATCAACGCTCAACGACATTCAAACGTTGTACGCCGCACACGAAAGCAAACATGGTTTTCCCATAATGCTAGGGAGCGTTGACTGTATGCATTGGGAGTGGGTAGCTTGTCCTAATGCATGGCGTGGCCAATTCACACGAAGCGATCATCGGCACCCTTCCATCATCCTCGAGGCAGTGGCGTCCTCTGATTTATGGTTTTGGCATGCGTTTTTTGGCGTTGCGGGGTGCAAACAACGACCTCAATGTTCTCGACCAATCGCCGATATTTAATGACATTTATAGAGGCGTTACCCTTTTTTGTCCGTTTCAGGTCAACGGAGCGTACTACAAACACGGGTATTATCTAGCCGATGGAATATATTAGGATTATTCCGTGTTTGTGAAGTCATTCACATGTCCAATGGATCCAAAGCGTCAAATGTTAAAAGTCGCACAAGAAGCGGCTAGGAAGTATGTGAAGCGAGCATTTGGAGTTCTTCGACAGCGCTTTCACATGATCAAATACCCATCACGGGCTTGGGATCCGAGGAGAATACGAGACCTTATGTACGCATGCATCATATTACAAAATATGCTTTTGGAAGACGAGGGGAAAACGATATGTACGTTTGATCCAAATGAAGTTATGCCAACATACGAGCCGCTACCGCTTGGCTCGGCGGCATATCTAAAAAACAGAAATGAGGTCCAAAGCAAAGAAACGCATAACAACCTTTGTGCGGATTTGGTCGAGCATATCTATTGGACTAGAGTTGTGCCGACGCTGGTGACCGATATCGAGGAGGAAGAATGGGAGTGACGATCCTAGTTTTTATTTAGAATATGTAGTTTTTTTTTAATTGTAATTTTAATGGTTTTTTTAAATTTTTAGGTTTTATTTTTAATGTAATTTTCGGTTTTAATTTTTATATTTTAATGAATTATCTTATTTTGAAATTATTAGTTTTATTTTAATTTAAAATTAGTTTTTAAATTAAAAAGTGATAGGTAGTGAGAGGTGACCATTTCCGGGGGTAAGGGGAGGAGAGAGAATTGAAGACTTGATGCTGAGGTGGCAGGCAAAAAGTAAGTTCAGGAGAGAGGACACTCCTGATAGCACTGTATTCATTTGAAACTCCTTCAACACTCCAACTTTCAATTAATTAACATCTATCACTCAAGAGTTTCTCTAACTTATATATTAAATTCACATTAATTTGAAAAACAAACTTAATTACATGAAAAACTATATTTTAATATTAAAACTCTTCAAATTTCATCTAATTAATCGTTATCTCAAAAGTTTTATAACTTATGATATTGAATGGGTACTTATGACCTATTACTTAGTAGATATATAAATAGTTGACATAGCTAGATGATGTTGTTAGAGTTTAGAGAATAGCATGGAGGAGCTTATGACTTGATAACACATAAAACTCTATATTGGAAGGACGTGTGTGTATTTGTATGGAACAAGAAAGAAGTACGCGACTTTAGAATATATAATTTTGTATAAGTCAACATGTTTATTAATAGTTTTTGTTATTGTTCATGTGGTGTTCTTATGAGCTACGATGAAGATTCCAAGTTCGATGAATGTATTTATGAAAAAAGACATATATATATATATATATATATATATATATATATATATATATATATATATATATATATATATATATATATATATATGAATTATGAAGATGTTAAATATAGGTAAATATGAGCTTGATCATTGTTTTTATTTCTTATATGTATTGTTTCTTGAGAAATACGAAATAAAAGTTGAATTTTATTTTTTATTTGTTACAAAGATAAAAAATAATTAACCTTATACTATATTAAGTTGATTTTTTAATATGTAAAACTTCTTTATTATTCCACTTCCAATGCCAACACTTAATTTTTAACACAATATACTTTTTTATTAGTTTAGATATGTCGTTGTATGTAAACATTTTTTCTAATAATAATTGTAATATAAATATCTTCATATATATATATATATATATATATATATATATATATATATATATATATATATATATATATATATATATATATATATATATATATATATATATATATATATATATATATATATATATATATATATATATATATATATATATATATATATATACTAAATATTTATCAATTAAATGCTTTTTATTCAAAAAAATTGAAATATTGTTTGTCGACTCAAAGTGTACCTCATGAAATTATTAAATGATATTATTACACTTTAAGCCTCACAGAAAATGATCGACAACAATACATTTCTCATAGACTACATATCAATTATTATTACTATCTATTATTTTTATTTTTATTTATCATATAATCATTTAAATGTATTTCCTTATATTTTTAATGTTGGCCCGTCTGTAGTAACTGGCTTAGAAAACATGATTATGTTTTTTGCTCGAATTTTTCTCGAATTTTGGATGATAAATTATTATTGTTACATATGACATTATCGGTTTATATTTAGTTTTGCAATTTTTTTTTCAGATTTCAATTGTTTATTTTGATATTCGATCGATCAATATATTTTGTCATTATAAGTTTATTCATGCGCAACGCACAAAAATACGCCTAGTAATAATAAAATACAAGAATATATGTCATACTAGAAATTAAAGCTTCGTTTTGGTTTCGTTATGCGCAGAGTTGTTTTGATTTTAGTTTGTTGTAATTGATGCCTCCAACTAATGTTTTAAAACACTGGTTTTTAGTTGACGCGGTGTGGTGACCGGATCACGGGTCAAACGGTCTAACCGGTTCAACCGTCGAGTCAACCCGGTTTTTACAGTTTGCATACGTTTTTTATTTTTCAGTATAATTATATATTTATAAAACATAAACAATATAATTTCACATTTTTTGTACCAAAAAATAGGGTTAATTACACTGTAGCCCCATGAGGTCTTCTTTGTTGGTCGATTTGATCCCTAAACTTTTTTTTTGGCGTTATAAGGGCTTGAATTGTTAGATAACCGACTAAAAACGTCCTTGACCCATTATAATGGGTTGCCCCGATTCCAGGTGGATATGCATAGGGTACGTGGCAGTTCCTGTAATGACATCATCTCTCCCACGTCATTTTAACAGGCAATCTGTTACTGTGGGGCGTGGGGATGAAGGGTAACCGGGTAAAGCCGGTATAAAATCGAAGGCTCAGATCGAGCAAAACCCAAGCTTTGAATACCCTAAATAGCAAAAAAGATCATATCGATATCCTTGTTCGGTGATTTCGCAGCTGGTAAGTGATGGATTCGGCAATGGAGTTTTCGTTGAACGAGTATAACGTTCACGACATGTTAGCCAACAACATGTCGCTCGAAGAAAGTTTAAATGTCACTATACAACTGGAGATAGCCTTGATGCGTGAGGAAGTTTACGCAACGATGTCACAGATGGATGCGGAGAATGAACTTCTGAGGCGGGAAGCTCAGCAGCTGAAAAAGACCATGAAAGCGATGATTTGGGGGGGAGTTGTCGGGATTGTTGCAATGGGTATGGCATTCGCTTTCAGTAAGTAAGGTATTGGGGTGGGTATGGGTAGTTGAAGTCTAGGTTTAAGATTAACGTATTGTGGTGGGTATGTGTAGGTTTATCGTGTAAAAAGACCTGTGATGTTTGAGGCATTTTGTTTAAGTTAGGGATGGATATGAAGTCCTGTGATGTTTCCAGGCATTTTGTTAAAGGCATTTTGGTTGCCTTTGGTTAACGTATGGATGGATCCAATGTATGGGATAACTATAAATCGCAATAAAATTAGTAAGTTTAAGTAAAGTTTATCTGTTATTGCTTCGTATTTTGCAGAAATGGCAATATAATTAGTAACGTGTGGATGGATGGAACACAGATCTGTAAACAAAATATCATCGAAACTGATAAAAGGACTTTGAAAAAAATGGTAATGGTACACTAACAAGTGTGTTTGGGATGCAGATCTGTCATTAATGGCAACGTAGTTTGAATAAGTGTCTTTTAATAGCAACATACTTCCAACAAAATGGTAATGGTACACTAACAAGTGTGTTTGGGATGCAGATCTGTTATTAATGGCAACGTAGTTTGAAAAAGTGTCTTTTAATAGCAACATACTTCCAAAATGTCATACTTCCAATGGGGTCCTTTTGTCTGAAAAATTAGATGGCTTGATCGAAGTAACCATCCAAACAATACAATTCACAGATGGTCCTTTAAAGTACAATGCTGATCCATTCACAAGAGCTGTTTGTTCAACTGTTGGTCCTTTTGTCTGAAAAATGCAGCACATGAATTTCATACCAACGTACTTTGAATATTTATTACAAATTGGTCCTTTTGTCTAAAAAATGCAAATGAGCTGTTTGGTCGACTGGATAAATTTTGTTTTCAGTTTTAGTCCCTGTTTAAAAGTACATTGCTAAATTTGGTCCTGTTTGAAAGTACAATGCTAATGTTGTGTTTTGTTTGAAAGTACATTGCTAATTTTGGGTTTTTTGTAAAGTACAATGCTAATAAACACAAACATGTCATTTAACAATCATTCAAAAGTTCATTCACTTCATAATTTCAAACCACCAAACATGAAATTAAACATCCAACATAACATAGCAGTGACAAATTGTTATGTAAAACTCACTGAAATACTTTATTAAACCAAACATAATTGTTAACTAATCCAATTCCATCGGCTTGCCAGAACTCATCCCTTCACCCCCAGGTACCTCCACTGTTTTTCCAAGCTTCCTTTTAAGAATTCTTTCTGATCTTTTTGGCCCTGCCTTCTGCTTACACACACTCTCTTGAGTCCCTCCAGCTTCCCCTCCCACAGGCTGTTGAATTTCTGAACTGGTGCAGTTGCTAGATGTGGCCATTTTCCTCTTACCACTTTTAGAAGTACTGGACTTTGCTGATGTGGCTTTTTTCTTACATGTTAGCTTGTTGTGACCAGGCTCTTTGCAAATGCCACACATTAAACTTTTACCCACTTTTGAGACAGTGTGCTTCTTGCTTCTCTCAGATGCATCCTTCTTTCTCCTTATGGTTGGCCTCCCAGGCATTCTTCTTCTTATGGGGGGTAAAGGTGGAATAAATTCAGTTTGTGGCCACATGTCTGATCCATTCATACCTTTTATTGGATGTTTGTAAGTGTTCTTATAAAATGTTGCAAGATATAAAGGATGCACAAATTGTTCGATTGTCCCATTCACAAATGAAATTGTTGCCAAGGAATGCACACATGCATAATTATTGATTTCCCATAGCCTGCAAGTGTAAGTCTTCTTCTCCAAGCCCACAGCATATGCCTCACCCATATTCCTTGTTTCAAATTGCATCAAACCACAGGGCAACAGTTGCCAGTACCTGGTATTTAGATCATTAGTGAATTGAATGTACACATTAAGAAACATTAATAAATTTTACCTTTGCTGCACTTTTAAGTTATTTATTTTCTGTCGAAGGACTGGACAAATCTCATACTCTGGCCAATTACTGCCTTTGAGTTGCATCCTATGCATCCTGTCCATCACATACATCCTAATTTCTTCTAACATGGTGATGATAGGTTTTTTCCTAGCCTCAGTAATGACACTGTTAAATGTTTCTGAGAATCCATTTTCCACTGCATCACACATACTCCCAAATCTGAAGAAAGCCCTTGACCATGTTTTAGGATTCTTCTCCAACAGAAATTCATGTGCTGCATTGCTCAACTGTTGGATTTCCTTCATTGTTGCATTGAAGTGGGGTTCAGTTATTGCCTTACATGCTTTCCAAAAAAGGGTTTCAAATTGAGCCCCTGTAAATCTCTTTTTGAAGTTGGCATATATGTGCCTTGCACATTGCCTATGCTCAGCATCAGGTAACACTTCTTTCACTGCCTCCAACAGACCCTGCAATATTTGATTAATCGATTAATTGTCAAAATGTAAAACTTTTTTATAAATATAAAAGTTCAAGCAGATATACACCATACCTTATGCTGATCAGACATAAGTGACACACTAAGACCTGTTTCCAAATGCAGATCATCTGCAAGATTCTCCAAAAACCATTTCCAGTTTTGTTTATTCTCAACACACACAACAGCCCATGTAATTGGGAAAAACTGATTGTTTGCATCCCTCCCAACAGCACTTAAAAGTTCCCCACTACATAACCCCTTCAGAAAACATCCATCCAAGTTAATGATTCTTCTACATCCACTTCTCCATCCCTTTTTTAAACCATCAAAACACACATAAAATTTACTGAAGTAATTCTTCCCATCTGGCATGCTATTAACTTGAAGTTTCATAGTTGAACAGGATTTGATCTTTTAATCTCCTCACCATATGACCATAGCTTTGCATAGTGTTCAACAATGGTTCCTTCAATTAGAGTTAATGCATATTTCTTTGCTCTACGACACTGGCTCATACTAACCTCTATACCAAAATCCTTTCTTACCTCTTCCCTTAATAGTCTAACACTCATTTTTTGTTTGTGTAGTATCTCATTAGTGTAATGACTACCAATCCAAGCATATGTGACAAGGGAACCCATTCTATAATTCCTAGCACAATTATGCTCTTCTTTAAGGGACTTAATTTAAAATGACATTTCCTCACTCATCCAAGAACCCCATAACCTAAATGTGCAAGCACCATTACAACATTTTACTAACGACCTTCTACTATCATTTTTTTGTAGCATAACTGATAACCATTAGCAACAGCATAATTACATAGCATACTTTTGAGTTGTTTAGGATTCTCAAACCTCATACCTAAAACAGGAACTTGCTTCTTCCATTCAACATCTGGATTGAATTTTGATGAACAGTCTTTGGATCCTGTGTTTACATCCATATCCATTTCTTCTGCATCATCACCCACCTTTTCTTCTGCTTCATCAGCCACAATTTCTTCTGCATCATCACCCACATTTTCTTCTGCATCCTCAGGTTCAAATGTCGGCTCTTCATCCACTCTTTTGTGTGACCCCATAACTCTACCAGGATTTTCCTCATCTGGACTTATAACTACTTCATCGTCTTCATCTATCCAGTCTTGTATCATAACTCCTTCATGATCCATGTAAATTGGCAGTAGCACTCCACAGTGGTATAAAACCTCTATGAACTCCACATACTCCATCTCGTCTGAAATCAAACGCAACCCATAAGGTACGTCATGGTCAGGTACACAATAGTAGAGGTTCTTGCATTCCCTTCCAGCAAACCTTTCAAGGAACTCAATACATTCCTTCAACTCCATCCCCGAAAAATCAACGTCGTCTAGGTACTGCTGCATGCCATTTATGTAGCCAAAGGGTTCCCGATTGAAGATTCCTTTGAAGTGTAACTCGACGACAACGTTCGATCCCATGGTTTAGATCGACTGTTAGAATTTTTGGCCGAACTGGGGCTACAGTGGATTTTTAGACGAACTGGGTTTTCAATTTCTTTGGAGGAGGGTTTTTTGCTTAGTTTCTTTGGTATGAATAGACGATGGGTTTTAAATTCTATCAATTCCTTTTCGATTGCCATGTAAGCCTTTTCGAGTGACATGTGAGCCTAATCATCAGCTGGCTAGGTTTGCAACCGGATTACCCCTTGGTTTTATAGAAGTGGGACCAAATGGACCAGCAAAAATATAATTCAAGCCCTTATAACGCCAAAAAAAAAGTTTAGGGATCAAATCGACCAGCAAAAAAGACCTCATGGGGCTACAGTGTAATTTTGCCAAAAAAATATTTTGTCAAGTATTTATAGGAAATTTTTACTACATTTGATGAACCAATGGTTGACTAATTTCAAAAGTTTGAACATTGAACTCTGTAATCATGTTTTTAAAGACCAAATTCTAATTTTTTGTTTCAACCTCCCGATCAACCCGGTTCCGGGCACCGGTCCAACCGGTTTTTTGAAAAAATGGGTCGGTTTAATCCGATTCAGAAATTAGCAAAATCTCATTCATAATTGACCCGCTCTCTTCACTCGGTCACGGTCCAACCGGTTCGACCGCCCGGTTCAACCCGGGTTTAAAATGTTGCTTCCAACTAACAGGTTTAATCCCCACTTTTTTTATTTCACCTTATTGTTATTTTTTTCCTTTTTAAAATTGTTAGACATCAAGTATCCATCACATGGTCACATGTGATGGATGTCACCTCACCTCCACATCACCATTACACTACATCACATTGTAACAAAAACATGCTAGACCTATCACACCACATCATATTTTCTAATTAAAAATAATTCAATAATTAAATAGAAATGCTAGATTTTTTATAAAATTAAAAATTTACATTTAAATTATCTTAGAAAAACATGCGGAAAATTCAAATAATCCTAAAATAAAAGTTCGATAACAAAATACATAATTCAATGATAAAATTACTCATCGTCATTCAAACTGTTTTGATAAACATGCTCCGCTAGGTATTCTCGAATATATTGACACGTTTCAGAATCTTGAATTTCTATTACTCGTGCTAAGTATTCAGACGAACCGGGAATGAATAGTTGATCGGGGTTAACTACGTCGGTCTCGTCATAGTTGCAAATTGCTCTACCTTTTTGCTCAATTATCATATTATGTAATATGATGGATGCATACATAATTGTAGTTATCTTTCCGTTGTCCCAGAGTCGTGTAGCGTGTTTCATCACATTTCATTTTTGCTTGAGAATCCCAAACGCCATCTTTAAGTCCTTCATAGCAGATTCTTGTCTTTCTGTGTAAGACCTGTATTTCAGTTATTTCATTTATTTATAATTATTATGAATTCTATGATTTTTGGTAATTATAAAATTAAGAAAAACTTTAGTTACAATTTCATATGAAAATCAGCATTTTGTGCCGTTTTTAGAAAAATCATAATTAATTATAGGAACATCGTTTGGACCTCAAACTAGTGCACAAAGTTTAAAAATTGAGTCTAGTACAATTATTAAAAATAATTGTAAGATTGAAAATGGCATTATCTATGGTAAAAAATGCAATCTTCACTGATTAGTTCGAAATTGACAGATTAGATAGTCTGTTTTTAAAAAATTCATAATAAATCATATAAAAATCGTATAAATACGTACTATACGTCCCTGGAAAGGTATTGAGATGAATTTTCTAAATATCAAATAAAAACGTGAATTTAATGGGTTTAAGGTCGGTTAAACCAGTCTTGAACAGACTGATTCTAGAAGGTCTTTAATTTCAACAAAGTTATATTATTAAAATCTTTTGTCAAAAATGTCATGCCATTTTTTATTCAAGAATTCAAGTATAAATACCCCCCCCCCCAAAGCATCTCATAAACCACACCAACAAATCTCAATCCAATATATAGAGGTTTCTAAGCACTAGAATGTAAGCAAGTGAGCGGAAGAAGCTCGAAAGCCTAACGAAGGAGTTATAGATCCCGACGAAGGGTCATAAGGTAACTACAAACCTTTCTATAGCTTAATTATGTATTGTAAAATAATTTGTGTTAAGAGTAGAATATTTAATAAGTATAACATATATACTCATTTCCAACAATAGTAAACAAAAACCTTAAAAACGTCGTTATTATATCAATTCGTAATTTCCGAAAATAATACCAATTGATTTACTTACGAGGACGGTGACTAGGCCGATTACTTGGGATCTGGTTGTTGGATTTTCCGAAAGGCTAAAATGCTGAAAGGATCCTGTCACCCTATCTAATCTTCTACCTGGCCGTTCTTTACTTGATAACTCATGAAGTATCATATTGGAAATTAATAAAGGATTTAAGTTGTTCAATAGTATGACATATGTTGGTGTTATAGTAATTAAGACTTAATTATATTAACAGTTGGATGAAGAAGTCTTAAGCCGTAGAATATCCGGAAAGAACTATACTCAGGTGAGTGGCATAATCCTGTTACTATACATTATCTGCTTGTTGCTGTGTAATGTATAAATGTCAGGTAACTCATGGACTGTATGGGTCCTATCATGATATTGTATGGATCTCTACCACGTGGACTGTATGGGTCCTATCATGAGATTGTATGGATCTCTACCTGCTGAACTGTATGGGTTCTATCATGAGATTGTATGGATCTCTACATGCTGAACTGTATGGGTTCTACTATGAGATTGTAAGGATCTCAATTACATGGACTGTGTGGGTCCTATTTACTCAGTATCTCTTTGATGAAATGTTGTTATATGAAACTCTATTGTTGATGTTACTCACTAAGCTTTAATAGCTTACCCGTAGTATGTTGAATTGAGTTTCAGGTCTTAGTAGTTCAGAAAGAGGTAACGAGATGCATGAGGATTAAGAATTGAAGAATTGTAATACCCGGCTTGATCTTGGGAAAATTCTGTATTGAGTAAGATCTATTGATAACTACTTGTATTCCGTTTGTTTAATATAAATGTACCCCTACTTTTGTATGAAGTATTTCGGGTGTACTTTGTGTTAAAAATCTGGGTGTTACAAGTTGGTATCAGAGCCGTGGTTTAAGCGAACTAGATCTTAGTAGTAAGACTCTAGACTTAAACTGTGAGAGTAAAAATAGTTGCTTAAGTAGAATAGTAGCTATAATTATTGGTATATTCATTGTTAGGATGAAGCCTTTAAGAAACATTCAAAGGGCGACTTGTCATCATTAGAGAAAGTTTCGTAATACTTAGAGTAGGAGGATCAGGATGAGAGTCCTGGTATTCTAGGAAAGTGTTGGCATATGCTTTGTAAGGGCATATGTGTTGGAGATACCAGTGAGAAGCGAATTGGAGATTTATGGACAAGTCCTGGAATGGACATGGATGGGTATGGAAGATTGTAGTAGAGCTCCTACTATTGAAAGCACAGGATCCGCATTCGAATCAGGAGTTGGTCATGAGGAATCCAATTAAATAAGGGTGTGGTTAGTTATGACAAAAATAAAAGTAGTAACACGTCGATACATGTGAACTATTACTAAAACTTTATCTTAATACATTAAGAAAAGTTTACAGAACTACTAAACTGGAGAATCAGAAAGAACGAGAGAATATCTTCTACACTCCACTCTTTGTCATCATTAGGTTGACTTGTACCTCTCGAGGATTTAGAAGTGGTATGCTTTCAGTTATTGGAGGAGGAGCTCCAAGGTATGGGGTCTCGATAGGGTTGGAACCTGTAACCCTATGATTAGGGGCTAAATATTGACTCATTTGGGGCGTGTGTAAGTAGGGCAGTGATGAGGAAGGGCTCTAATTCGGAACGAGTTGGGGGTAGCTATAAGAAGGAGGAAACCAGGCTAGGTCACCTACAAAGCCTCAAAAATTCTCCTCACTCGAAGACTCGAGTAAACCAGGGTTAATACTACTCATACCAGAATTAGATGGCAGAGATTGCTGCTGTGTATGAGTTCTTGATGAAGTTTCCCCCTTTTCCTGAATTTTTCTTTTCCTAAATACAACCTTATAAGCAGCTTGTATTAGCTTCTTAGTGCCGTCTGTTAGACCCAATTGTGACCCTTCAATTATCGCTTCTTTTTCTTTTTTTAGGTTGGGTATTAAATCTCCCGATAATTCTGTTGCCTCGATAAATTCATTACCAAATTCCTGTGGCACAAATAACTTTAGTAATTTCAACCTTATGATATAAAGGAATTAAAAAAAATGTAGTTCTTTACCTCAGCACGATCAATAAGGGTTTGCAAACTCGTAAGTTGTCGTTGGGGCCAATGATTGATACCTAATTCTCTACAGCGTTTTTTTAATTGTGTCGTTCCAATGTTGAGTTCCTTCCCAGCTTTCTCAATTGGTTCGTTAAAGTGTTCAGCTATTATTTCCCTACTTAATAAATGTCTGAAACCTCTTCCACTGCCACCTGCTATGTTTTCTGAACTAGAAGGTTCAAATCCAATTGTATTGTTATCATTCTGGATCATTTGAACATGATCCTGATTTTCTGACCCAAAGATGGACATTGATTCATCAAAATTAGTGGCCTCTATCGGTAATAATTGTTGGTTTTCAACTAAAATCTCAGGATTTTGAAATCCTTCTAGGTTCCTTTGAATCACTTGAAGGTGATTTTGGTATTGAAAACCAACCCCAAACTCGGGATTCATATCAATATTGATGTTATCAATCGTCTGTAATTGATTGTCATTTTGAATGTCAGCCATGAATCCTTGATTCATGGGGATGATCTCACTGCTCATTGAGGGTACGTCTATGAATGGATTGTAATCGGATAGATCATCCACAAATGGGTCTACAAATAACAATTGTCAGATGATAAAACAAAATTGAATACTCATAGAAGCAATCATTTAAAAGAATTTAACCTGGTAGAAGGTATGGATGATAAGTACAAAGTCTAAAGATGCATGCACCAGATCTTCTGAGTTAATGTTCAGCTCAGGAAAAATTTCTGGCTCACCGTGGAGTTGCTCTATTGGTAGTATATCTGGAAGACTGTAACATAATTCAGAATCAAACAAAACATTAAAAGATAAACGAAATATGGACGATAGATGTCTAGAATGTTAGAGTCACCGAACTCTATTAAGAATGTTTGGTTTGAAGTACCCTCTCCTTGCGGAAAACCAGGTCAGGGTTCGACAGATCGCTTATTGAAGATCTGTTTTCCATGACTCAACTTTAAATAAGAGTTCGTTTACGAAAAAAAACTAGTGATAAGAGAGGATGAGACTGAAAATGAATGTGGAAATGAATGATATTACATACCTGTATATATATAGTATATTGCAGCTGGAACCGAAAGGACAATCCATGTTCTTATTACCAAACAAAATTCAAACCATCTACAGTAGGTGCGAGTTTTCACTACCTAAGTGACATTTTTTCAAAATTCGCTGCTTGACTTCGGTTAGAACGAGATAATGAAAATACTTTTGAAATAAAAAGTATATATTCTGAAAGCAAAGATAGTTGAAAGAATTTTTAATGCTAGAATTGAATTTCGGGGACGAAATTCTTATAAGTGGGGGAGACTTGTAAGACCTGTATTTCAGTTATTTCATTTATTTATAATTATTATGAATTCTATGATTTTTGGTAATTATAAAATTAAGAAAAACTTTAGTTACAATTTCATATGAAAATCAGCATTTTGTGCCGTTTTTAGAAAAATCATAATTAATTATAGGAACATCGTTTGGACCTCAAACTAGTGCACAAAGTTTAAAAATTGAGTCTAGTACAATTATTAAAAATAATTGTAAGATTGAAAATGGCATTATCTATGGTAAAAAATGCAATCTTCACTGATTAGTTCGAAATTGACATATTAGATAGTCTGTTTTTAAAAAATTCATAATAAATCATATAAAAATAGTATAAATACGTACTATACGTCCCTGGAAAGGTATTGAGATGAATTTTCTAAATATCAAATAAAAACGTGAATTTAATGGGTTTAAGGTCGGTTAAACCAGTCTTGAACAGACTGATTCTAGAAGGTCTTTAATTTCAACAAAGTTATATTATTAAAATCTTTTGTCAAAAATGTCATGCCATTTTTTATTCAAGAATTCAAGTATAAATACCCCCCCCCCCCAAAGCATCTCATAAACCACACCAACAAATCTCAATCCAATATATAGAGGTTTCTAAGCACTAGAATGTAAGCAAGTGAGCGGAAGAAGTTCGAAAGCCTAACGAAGGAGTTATAGATCCCGACGAAGGGTCATAAGGTAACTACAAACCTTTCTATAGCTTAATTATGTATTGTAAAATAATTTGTGTTAAGAAGTAGAATATTTAATAAGTATAACATATATACTCATTTCCAACAATAGTAAACAAAAACCTTAAAAACGTCGTTATTATAACAATTCGTAATTTCCGAAAATAATACCGATTGATTTACTTACGAGGACGGTGACTAGGCCGATTACTTGGGATCTGGTTGTTGGATTTTCCGAAAGGCTAAAATGCTGAAAGGATCCTGCCACCCTATCTAATCTTCTACCTGGCCGTTCTTTACTTGATAAATCATGAAGTATCATATTGGAAATTAATAAAGGATTTAAGTTGTTCAATAGTATGACATATGTTGGTGTTATAGTAATTAAGACTTAATTATATTAACAGTTGGAAGAAGAAGTCTTAAGCCGTAGAATATCCGGAAAGAACTATACTCAGGTGAGTGGCATAATCCTGTTACTATACATTATCTGCTTGTTGCTGTGTAATGTATAAATGTCAGGTAACTCATGGACTGTATGGGTCCTATCATGATATTGTATGGATCTCTACCACGTGGACTGTATGGGTCCTATCATGAGATTGTATGGATCTCTACCTGCTGAACTGGGTTCTATCATGAGATTGTATGGATCTCTACGTGCTGAACTGTATGGGTTCTACTATGAGATTGTAAGGATCTCAATTACATGGACTGTGTGGGTCCTATTTACTCAGTATCTCTTTGATGAAATGTTGTTATATGAAACTCTATTGTTGATGTTACTCACTAAGCTTTAATAGCTTACCCGTAGTATGTTGAATTGAGTTTCAGGTCTTAGTAGTTCAGAAAGAGGTAACGAGATGCGTGAGGATTAAGAATTGAAGAATTGTAATACCCGGCTTGATCTTGGGAAAATTCTGTATTGAGTAAGATCTATTGATAACTACTTGTATTCCGTTTGTTTAATATAAATGTATCCCTACTTTTGTATGAAGAATTTCGGGTGTACTTTGTGTTAAAAATCCGGGTGTTACATTCTGTGAACTTCTTTGCTTTTTAAGTTAAAGGTACAGTGTATACCTTCACAAAGGTGGAGCAACATGGATATATCTCATCACAAAGGTGTTAACCGTGTTTGTATTCATGTTCATTCACTATGAAAGACATATCATGTTGGACACATAGCTTTTGAAAGTTTTTGGAAACTTTTAACTTTTAAGAAAAGAAAAAGTAGAAAAAAAAAACTTCGTTCGACAGCATGAGTTTTTAACTTTTATTTTAGACAAAAAACTCCTAATCCAAAAGTTATTTCAAGTAACATTGAGAACTTTTAACTTTGAACTTTGATTTTTATATTATTTTACACTTTTAAAAACTAACACCTATTTTTGCCAAACATTTCTGCAGGAATAAAAGCTACCTGCCACCAGCTTCAAGTTACCAGCTACAAATTTACAGTTATCAGCTAGTTTTGTAAAACACACCTAGTTGTATGTTACGCCTTGCTAAGAAATAAATTTTAATAGCATAAATACCGTGTATCAAATATGAACCTTGAAATTTTGGACATAGTTGAAGTATGTCAAATTAATTATAAAATAGTCATTTTATATATATATATATATATATATATATATATATATATATATATATATATATATATATATATATATATATATATATATATATATATATATATATATATATATATATATATATATATATATATATATATATATATATATATATATAGGCAAAAGTTCAACAAGGGACTAATATAAACCATGGTACCAAGGGACTAATCTCATCCACACGATTATACACTTTACGGTGGACATGCATCTACCGGATTATAAAAAAACCCACTTCGTTTTTTTCATTTTTTAATTTTTAGGGCTTATTTTTTATCAAAAAAAAAAATCTGAATATATAGGAATTTATAACTTTTTATCCTCTACAAATAGAGATCCATATTGATATACAAAAAATGATTTTTTTTTCGAAATTTCCGCTAGTTGAGATTCACATGTGAATCTGAACTGTTATTCTGTCAACTGTTGACATACACAATTGCATATGATATGCATATGAATTTGAATAAATTTTTGTGTGAATGTGAATGGAATTAACTTATGAATCATAATATATTTATTATAAATGATTAAAATGTTGAATTGTTAAAAAATTTCTAACTAAATTAATCATATTCATATTTCGGAGTATATTTAAAATATCATATGATATTGATATGTGAATCTGAGTAAATTGTTGTGTGAATGTAAATAATTTATATTGTGAATGAGAGTAAAATCATTATAAATGGTTAAAATGTTGAAGTAGTAAAAAAGTGTTAAGTAACTTCTCAATACTATATGATTTTGATATGTGAATATGAATAAGTTTTCGTGTAAATATGAGTAAATCCATTTGTGAATCAAGTATATTACTTATAAATGGTTATAAAATTGAAATATTAAAAGTTATAAAAGTAAAATAATTACTCATATTCAAAATTTTACAGTTCAAATTCACATGTGAATCTGAACTGTTATTATGCTATTCTGTGTTGACATTCACAATGACATATGATATTTTCAAGTGAATCTGAATAATTTTTTGTGTGAATCTGAATGAAATTAACTTATGAATCATAGTAAATTCATTATAAATTATTAAAATATTGAAGTGTTAAAAATTTCCTAAGTAAATTAATCATATTCATATTACAAATTATATTTAAAATACCATATGATATTGATATGTGCATCTGAGTAAATTGTTGTGTGAATGTAAGTAAATTTAATTGTGAATCAGAGTAAATTTATTATAAATGGTTAAAATGTTGAAGTAGTAAAAAACTTATTATTAAATTCTCATTAGTATATGATATTGATATGCGAATATAAATAAATTTTCGTGTAAATATGAGTAAATCCACTTGTGAATCAAGTACATTACTCATAAATGGTTATAATATTGAAGTGGTAAAAGTTTTAAAAGTAAAATAATTACTCATATTCAAATTTTTACAGTTCAGATTCACATGTAAATCTAGACGAGCTGTACTTATAAAAAAAATTATTTTTTATATATCAATATGGATGTCTATTTGTAGAGGACAAAAAATTATGAATTTTGGTATATTCGATTTTTATTTTTGAAAAAGAATAATGTCGAAAAATAAAATAAAAACCAAAAAATGAAGTGGGGTTTTTATTATAATCCTCTACATGTGCGTCGACGTAAGAAATTTACAACCTATTTTTTGGTCGTTGATGATTTTGATTCCGACGATCGAGATTAGTCCCTTGGTACCATGGATAATTTTAGTCCCTTATAGAACCCAACCCTATATATATATATATATATATATATATATATATATATATATATATATATATATATATATATATATATATATATATATATATATATATATATATATATATATATATATATATATATATATATATATATATATATATATATATATATATATATATATATATATATATATATATATATATATATATATATCCTAATAAATAAGTAATTCTTATACATTTGTCGTCACCATACTGAATTTGACACATGTCATTTTATCGTAATGTTGACTAGAATATTTTGATTTTCTAATGAAAAAATTGATCAGTTACTCTTATCTCCTTGTTGGTCAGTTACTCTTATCTCCTTGATTATCGGTTTCTCTTAATTCTGAGTAGCACCAACGATTTCCAATCTTTACTCACCAAATTCGCCTTCTTTTTCGATCAGCCTCTTATATACTCCACTATTTTCAATTTGACAAAATCCTAATACTCCCATTTAGCAATCACATCAATTCCTAGCAATTGATATCATCCGCTCCCCTTATTTACGCTCCATCTCTTCCGATATTCATCCCCTAAATCTCGGCATTCACAAATTGTTGGTGCTACTCAGAATACCCCTCTCTCTCCAGTTTATCTCTCTAGCAAACTTGTTATTGTAACCAATTATGGATGCGATTAGGGCATCACCCAGTTTGATACAAACGGGTTTGGATAAATGCTTACGGTTGCTCCAAGTATCCGAGAGGACCAAGTCAACTATTGTTGCTATTAATTAAGTTAATTCCACTAGTCCACATTCCATGCTTTTCTCCTCTTTTTCTTATGTTTGTTTGCAGTTGTTGTTGCACGTAGGTTAAGTATATTTATTCACTTGTAATGGTAGTTTGGAGTTATGCAGAGAAAAATTGTTTCAATTTACTTGTCTTGTTTTAATTTCATTCTTGGAGATTGATCATCTCGAATTGATCGTATCATTTGGTGCTTTCATCGCTCGTCCTCATGCCTCCTAAAGCGGAATCAAGCTCCACCTCCGACAACACCAATACCGTCCTACATGATCAAATGCAAACTCTCATCTGTATCTCCACCGCTACCGCCGCCAAATTTGAGCAACTCGTCAACATCCTTGTAGCCAAAGAACCGCCACCGCCGCCGCCGCCACCACCGAACCACATTCTCCGTCCACCAAAAATTCACCTACCAACATTTGATGGCTCCAATCCTCTTGATTGGATTTTTCAAGCCGAAAACTACTTCACCTATTATTCCGTTCTACCACCACAACGCCTTTCCCTTACCGTTTTTTATTTTACCAGTGACGCGCTTAGTTCGTACAAACACATGGCCAACAACAATCTTTTAGGCAATTGGCCGGAATTCACCCGAGCACTTGAACTCCGCTTTGGCCCGTCCACGTATGAAAATCACCAAGTCACCTTGTTTAAATTACGCCAAACAACATCGGTCTCCGCTTATCAAACCGAATTCGAGAAGATAAGCAACCGTGTAATTGGCCTTTCACCACCGACCTTACGAAATTGTTTCATCTCCGGTTTACGATCCGACATCCAAACGGAACTCACACTCTACAATCCCGAAACACTTCATCGAACTTTGTAAACAACCAACCAGCACCATGTACAACTAACAGATCACAAAGTGCAAACTTGTGTGCAGGAAAATATCAATGGGAAACAACTTGGAACGTAACAGTGGAAAAAGAAAGAACAAGAAGGAAAAACTTACGTATTCTATAACTCTCTTTATTGCTAAACTTCTTTAATACCTAAAACAAAAGCCCTATTTATACTAATAAAAATATCCTAATCTAATATCAAAATCGGAAGATTCAAAAGCACTTATCTAACCTATAAACCGATAACTACTAATATTCAAACCGATAACACTTATCCAAATTCAAAACAAATCAATTAATCCAACAATCACCCCCTTAATTGATTTGATCATACCACTTGCTTACAGCAATGCCGGCTCCTCTTCTTTGATAAGATTTGCTTCTCGGTCTTTCTCGGATACCCGACCTCCACCTCGGTCGCATCCAAGTCTTCTTGATTCAACCCGAATCAAATTCACCGCACTTGTAACATCTAACATGGCATTCCACTGGAACCGTTCATTACCATCCTGACTTTTCCCGGATCCCCGGCCACGTCCAAAGCCATCCGATTTGAACTCCAATGCCATAATGTTCACACCGTGTATGTAGTTTCTCTAATATCTTCCTTTTTCCGATCACCCTTGTTTAAAGAGGCATCTCCACCGACCAAGAAAACAAAGCCACCCGCTTTACCGTTTTCTTTCACCCGCAACACGAACCAAATCCAAAGCCACCTGCTTTGACGGATCTTTTCCGTTCGTTTTTCATGCACCTCCGCCGGTCTCCCCTTATTAGAAACAAGCCGATCAATGACTTCTTTCAAAACAATCTCGAAATCATCACAAACGAACCGCCTTTCTTCATCACCGGTCACCCCCGTAGTCTCAGACGGTACTCCCCGTCTCCCTTCGAAAGTCGACTCTCAAACCGGCTTCCTATGTCTTCCCGAGCCCTAGGCTCTGATACCAAATGTAAACAACCAACCAGCACCAGGTACAACTAACAGATCACAAAGTGCAAACTTGTGTGCAGGAAAATATCAATGGGAAACAACTTGGAACGTAACAGTGGAAAAAGAAAGAACAAGAAGGAAAAACTTACGTATTCTATAATTCTCTTTATTGCTAAACTTCTTTAATACCTAAAACAAAAGCCCTATTTATACTAATAAAAATATCCTAATCTAATATCAAAATCGGAAGATTCAAAAGCACTTATCTAACCTATAAACCGATAACTACTAATATTCAAACCGATAACACTTATCCAAATTCAAAACAAATCAATTAATCCAACAAACTTATGGTCTTGCAAAATTAATTGAAGACAAGCTTCATGCCCAACTTACCACTTCGGATGTTTCCGTCGAGCCTCCACCAACGAAACCGCCATTAGTGGCCGCTTCTTCACCATCTTCTCCAACACTTCCGATAAAGCGATTAAGCCCCGCCGAGATGCAAAAACGCCGAGCCGAGGGTCTTTGCTACAATTGCCCCGCAAAATACCAACCGGGTCACCAATGCAACCCACCAAAATTTCTCCTTCTTCAATCGGAGACCGATCCACCATGGACGTCCATCGCACAACATCATATCGGCCTTGAGGACAAGGCCATTTTTCAGGGTGGGAGTATTGATACAAACGGGTTTGGATAAATGCTTACGGTTGCTCCAAGTATCCGAGAGGACCAAGTCAATTATTGTTGCTATTAATTAAGTTAGTTCCACTAGTCCACGTTCCATGCTTTTCTCCTCTTTTTCTTATGTTTGTTTGCAGTTGTTGTTGCACGTAGGTAAGTATATTTATTCACTTGTAATGGTAGTTTGGAGTTATGCAGAAAAAATTTGTTTCAATTTAATTGTCTTGTTTTTAATTTCATTCTTGGAGATTGATCATCTCGATTTGATCGTATCACAGTTGGTCCAATGCGACGACGGATTTTGACCCCATGGTGAAGATTGAATTGGAGGCAGCGGAGGCTGTAGCAGGATTAGCTCATTTTCCGGCCAATATGTCCAAATCTCGCGGCAATGACTCAGTTGCTGAACGAGTCAAGGACGAGTGCATCAATGTTAATTCGTTGTTTGACACATTTCCGAAGTGCTCTATTAATTTGTATGAGGTTTGTTACTAATCGAATCTAATTCGGCATCTAGAATTGTTGGTGGAACCTAATATCCCAAGTTCCCAACTATTCGAGATTTAGGGGTTTTTCTCCTTTAAGAATACCCAAATTCGAAATTTAGGGGCTTTTGGACATCAACCGTCAAATTTATTTCAATTGGTTGGATTGGTGCCTCATAAAGCCCATTTAGTATTATACATAAGCCAAGTCAGACTCTACTCCAATCTAAGCAGAAATCCCTACTATATTTGGTAATACTGCATCTTTATAATATCAAGATACATTAAAGTATTCATAATGATTGAACATTTTTAATAATTATCACGAGAATATGGAACTTATATGTTGTTGGTATTCATGATGGCAATTTAAACCAATACCTGATCTTAAATCACTAAACATTTACTTTCCATTCAGCTTGTGAGGAAGGTTATGACTTTAGTCTTTGTGGTATAAGAAAGGTTTGTATTTTAAAAACTCTTGAGGTTAAGTTCTTATCATCCATGTTATTTATGATTTATTTTATTATTTGATTATTTTGGGTTTGTTAGTTAATTGCAGAAGAAGAATGTAAGTGCTATCTCAAACATATATTTGGGAAAGGTTTCTTATTGATTTTTGTGGTTAAAGTTATGTCCACAATGTGTTTGTTAAAATGTAAAGGATATTTGTTTTACCTTTCTGACATTTGGATTTTACATTTTCTAATATATCTCTTTTATCCCACATTACATAGCATTGTTGTTATTTATTGTTAGCTTTATTGATGGATGAGGTTTTCATCAGTTAATTAAGATGATAATTTTTGAGAACATATCAAAATGAAGCCTCAGATCACTCTGTCAAGGCTACAATATGTATAAAATTTTCAATTTCCATGAAGAAATTGACATTTTTTTCTTTTATGGCTAAGCCAAATTTTCTTATTTTCCACAGGTAACTAACTGAGCCATTTTCCTTCTTTTCCACAGGCACTTCCTTTTTCTTTTTAAAATTATTGTTGTTAGCTGTCTTTTTAATTTTTTTTCTATTCCGGTGTGTTTTTTGTTTGAAATAATAGAGATAAATCTGGTTTAGACTATTATGGGCCTATATAGGTTTAGCAGGTTAAGTTCCACAAATTGGTTTGATTTTCTATTTTTTGTTGACATTTGAGTTCCTATCTAATCTTACTTTATTACTTTGATAAAATTTTAGCAGGATCCACAGTCTGAAATTGAAGATATTGACCGTGCAATTGCAATATCACTTGCAGAAGAAGAAGGGAGAGGGAGACATGTAATTAGTAAGTGATGTAATTATCAATTCATATTGTGTCTTTCATGATAAATATTTGTAAAGCTATAGATTCAAGATTCACATGGACATGTTAATATCTACTGAAAGTCATTTGTTATCTTTGAAATTTGTTGGTTAGGTTATGATTCTCAATTGAAAAAAGATGAACAGCTTGCAAGGGCATTACAGGAAAGTATAAAAGTTGAGTCTCCACCCAGAAATAGAAATGTAAATGTGAATGTAAATGGAATCGGAAATAGAAATGTACTGGTGATTTCTTGCAGTACTATTGTGATAAAAGGTCTTGCAGTACTAATAGATTAAATCTAGGGCTTTTGCTTTGTTGTATAAACTTAATTGGTCCCACCATACTTCTTGGGGTTGTTTTATTCTTATACTATAGATTGTATAGCTGATAAATAAACACAAGCATGGTTCATTTATCAGTTTATAGAAAATTTGTCTTTTGTAATTATTAATGTTTAGATATCCGTATTTAACAGTTCTTTTATACCATCCCGTGTAATACAATGGTCTCACAATTTTTGTGTGTGTGTGTATATATATATATATATATATATAATATATATATATATATATATATATATATATATATATATATATATATATATATATAGAATAATGATCAATTGAGGTCAAAGAAAAGGTTGAGATCGCGAGACCAGATCTCAACCATCCATTATTCTAAATCAATGGTTATAATTAAAATGAAAATTATATAATTATTAATAGTTTAAATTTAATTAATTTAATTTAATAATAGAATAAGGGTGTTATGGTCATTAAACCCTAATTTATTTTTGTCATCTCCTAGAATCTCTCTCCTCTCTGTTATTTATTTTGATCCCCTCTCTTAATGTATCACGTTCTTTTTCTTTTTCGTAACCATAATACCCTCCAACCCATCGCCGACTTGTAATTACATAATCCTGTAGTTACAAGCTTCTCATCTTCTCCATTGTAAAAACCACGTAGCTTCACCAAATTCCGGCACCAGAATTTTTTCAATTACCCTCGTTATCTTCTCAAACTTCCTAAGCTTCTATACAACACTCTCTCCAATCCTCTAAACAACAAATGCCATCTCCCCAACGCCACTGATCTCATGGTTGTTCATGAGATTATTATTACTGTTGTCATGGTCACCGTCGGCTTCAGTTTCTATTGCCATTTCTGATTTTTTTTCTGATTATGCAGTGAAAGAAGGAGCAGGAAGTGGGGGAACCGTCTGATGAAACGTTTGTTGGGATTGAATGTGATGAAGGAACTGTGCACATTTTCTTGAGCGGTGGTGGTGCAGAAGGCTCCGCCAGTATTCCCTTTAGAAAAGTAGCAACAATTTTGGCAAAAGGTGTTCTATTTTTTATTAAAATGTTTTAATTTGAACCGATGATATTTTTTCCGAGTATTCACTTCCTTTTTGTAATCAGACTCACTTAACAGGCGAATGGGAGTCTTTATAGAGCTTGGTTGATAAAAAAGAACCAGCTTTATATTATATGTTGTACCTGGTAATTAAGCTTCATTAATTTTTCTAATCGATAACTTTCATCCCCTTCTCTAATTCTTTTATTTATCAAATACACATACAGTAGGTATGATGCTAGGATCCATGGCCCCACATATAAACCATGAGGTAACATATTCGTTTCTTTCTTCTATTCATGTTCCTGTTATTCATTAACGTATATAATCATCTTCTACTAGGTTTTATTTTCAAAATGTGACTAAAATAATACAATTGAAATTTGTATCTTTATGATTATCTTATTTATAATCATAATTGATTACATTACGAATTTGGAGTATTCATGTAATTTAGTTATTATATTAGTATCAATCATTAGTGAATATAGGAATAACAAAATTTCGTATTTTAGTAATAATCATAAATGATTATATTAGTGAATAACCGATTTTAACCATAACTGAAATTTGTATCTTTATAATTTTCTTTTTTCACTTTTAACCATTAATGAATAACCAATTTTAATCATTTCTGATTATAACAATGATTGTACAAATGACTAAAACATAAGTTATAATCATTGATGATTACAAGTTTACAACTATGTTTTGTATAAATGACTACATAAATGATTAAATATTGCAAACTCACATTTGATTACAGAAAGTATAGTGTTAATCATTGACGATTACCACTTTAACAACCACTTTATATTAATTGTTAAAATATGAGCATATAAACTCTATTGTTAATCATCAACGATTATAACTTTTGTGCAACTTTAATATAGTTTCTACATTATTTTTTTAATATCTTTGAACTTGATTTTGCAGGTGTGAATCCAAGAATAACAATGATCATAGGTGCCCACTATTTTTTTATGATTAAAATTTCATTGTATTTCTTGTTTACATTGTGATGTAATCATCAATGATTAAAACAACATTGTACTTATTATCTACATTGTATTCTATATTCATTTATGATTACAAATGTAGTTGTTTTTTTAATTTATACATTGTTCTTTATTCATTCATGATTACATACGTATTTCTTTTATATCTACATTGTGATTTATTCGTTCATGATTACAAATATATTGTGTTTTTTTAACTTTGCATTGTGTTTTATAATCATTTATCAATGAAATCGTATGAATCAAATGATACAAGAAAAAAAAAAGTATTTTGACGGAAAATGATTATTACTAAAAAAATAAAAATAAAAAAAGTATTTTGACGGAAAATGATTATTACTAAAAAAATAAAAATTAATTTATTAGTTTTTTTGGTAACTAACAATCAATTTCCTAGATTTTAGGAAACTATAATTTTGTTATAATTTAATTAAAATACATAATTACTAATATGCGCTTATAATTTGATTGGTCCAGAATTGGCCTCGCGATCTCAACCTTTTCTTTGGCCTCGATCGAACCTCCCCTATATATATATATATATATATATATATATATATATATATATATATATATATATATATATATATATATATATATATATATATATATATATATATATATATATATATATATATATATATATATATATGAAGAGGATCAACATAAAACCCCTATTTATACCCCCATTAGATTAAATGATTAATGTCCATGATTAAAGATGGTAATTAATATTTTTTTTATTAATTAAAAAAGGTATAATATGAACACGGAAGGATCAAATCGTCATTTTACAATACAAGATTGGTTTGAAATATCTTATTCTTCAAATCAACAACGTAAATCTCGTGATCTGATATTAAGCTCTCATTCATCGAATCAATTCCATATCCCAACCCTATTATTCTGATTGCAAAAATCAAGTGATATTGTTTATCGATTCCTCCTGTACCAGAAGCATATTCAATTACAAATCAGCATATTCAATTACAAATCAAAGATCGAGAGGTGATGTAAGTGAACGACCATCGTTTTTTCAAATTTTGTACAGATCGCTAATTGCACCGGATAGAAGTGTGTCGATTACGATATTACCACTCTTGTCCAATTGAACAAGAAATCAACTCCACTGTCAGATTGGATTTTGTTACAATCAACTATCGGCTTCACACTAGAAAAACTTTCATGTAAATATGAATTTACTGTAATGTGAAGTTTTGTTCATATATGAACATATGTTCATACATGAACATATGATCATATTAAGGTGAATCTGAATATGCTCTGTTTTCATGATTTTTCAATTTCAGTACAATGTATGTTGTATCAGTTATTGATTTTTATAAAGTTCTTACATCTCATCCCCCAAAATCACTGTACTCAGAGTGAATATACGTTCATTCATGAACATATGTTCATCTATGAACATAGTTCATTCATGAACATAGGATGCTGATATCGATGTTGAAATGTGAATCTACACATTTTAATCTGCTTCTTTATGTTCAATTAAATAATGTATTCGATTTCTTCATCTACGTTTTAGTTTGGAACCAGTTATTACTTAATTCTAATTTCATTCGATCTATTGCTTTTCTCATATCCTCATACTGTCACGGAAACTCGGAAACTGGTATGATCCTTCTATGATATGTTCATTAATGAACATATGTTCATTAATGAACATATGTTACCAATACACTGTAAACACAATAACCAAATCAAAATTGGGTTACCAATACATATAAACCTACACACACACAACACACACACGCGCGCACACACACACACACACACACACACACACACACATATATATATATATATATATATATATATATATATATATATATATATATATATATATATATATATTAGGTGTATGTTTTGGCCATGCAGAGTAGAATTTAATAACAAAATATAACAATACAACTTTATTTCCTACATATTCTCCTATTTCCATTTCTATTGGTTTTTTCTTCATTTGGCATGTTTGCACCGCCGAGCCCAACTTCAGATTCAAACAAAGATTCATCGACTCTATCATATGCTTATTTCATCTTGATTATGAACGATCTGTGAAATCATATTGGAAAAACTTTACATGTTGCAATAATCATCCAACTTAACAACATTGTTATTAAAATATCTATTATGGCTCAGCATCAATTTCATCAATGTGAGAGTTATTACAAACCCCTACCATATTAGTACATCTCTCAAATAGGTCAAATAACTTATGCAAACCAATAGGAGAATCTGCAGAATATATTAAAAATAATAATATTAGTGTTGTTAGTTATATATATATATATATATATATATATATATATATATATATATATATATATATATATATATATATATATATATATATATATATATAAGAAGTGAGAGAGAAAAAAAGATCATGTATAAAAGTATAATTATTGTGTGAATGTATGACCAAATATGGTCGAATCATTTTGTAAGGTTAATTTTGCAATTTTGCAATGAATTCAATTATTATAAAAATTTAACAAACTTATAATTAAGGCTTCCTCAAATTTAAAAGACCTATAATAAAGTGAAATGCATATAACCAAGGAAGACTTTAAACCCTACCATTATAACCTCTAGATTATTAGTTGTCTCATTGACTCTATTTGACAACTTCCTCAACTCTACCACCTCTTATCACCATCATCATCCCTCTACTATGCAGCTTGTTAACAACAGTAATGACATTGTGACCTCGTGTCTTCCTTCAACCATCACCACCGGAACAACTCATCCTTCTGGCCAACACCCTTCTAGATAACAACACTTTAACCAGTACCATCATAATCACATCATCAGCCTTGATCATCTTATACACAGCTACAACTGTCACCTACCTACAATCTAACACCATGATATTCAAGCAACCACCACCATCTTCTTTAACCCAACAACCTTTATCATCATAATATTGCTTTAGAATCATGTCACCGACCTTCATCATCAGAATATTCATTTTGAATATTCTTTCATTCTATTTTGCCAAAATATTCTTTCAAAATACATTCTTGATGATTCTTCCATCCCTATTTATGTTCGTTCCATTTATCCAAAAATATTATTAAAGAATGATTATCTATGTTTCAAAATTCCAATTTAGTGTAAATGTTGTTAGATTTGTACAAGGGCAGAATAGAGGAAAAGAAAGGAGGCTCATTTTTAAATTTTGAAGTGTTGTTTTCTTAAGGATGGTTTACATGCACATAGAGAGAATAAGTAAGTATCATTTTTTTAATTATGAAGTTGTTGTATTCATTCCCATGTTTTTTTAGATATATAGTACTAATTTATGTTCATTCTCATGGGAATAGGAATATCATAGTTACAATTGTAAATTATGTTTATTTATAAAAGAATGTCATTATATTTCCTTATAAGTTATGTTCATCTTTTATTTCATGTCTTGTTATTTAAGAATATACATTATTATTTTCAGAATGTTAATATTATTATTCAAGAATTCTAGTAATGTACTTGTAATTCATGTCTTGTTCTTTAAGAATAAGAATTATAAGAATGGAAATCGACATTAAATGTTAAATTTCAAAATCTTAATTTATGTTTGAAATTTTGATTTTAAATTTTCCTTAAAATTTTAATTTAAAATTTTCCCTGAAATTTTGGTTTGTATCCATTAATATCCGAAATTTCGTAATTTGAATTTAAACAAAGTGTCCAATTACCCGTATTTGGTTTTTAATATAAAAAGAATTAATTTGTTTCCCATTTAATTACCATCGTGTCATTGTTCATCATAAGGACTCATTATTTTAGTCTAATAAGAGAGAAATGGTCATACAGTTACATTGTATTTACAATTCAAAGTAAGTATTTAGAAAAAATAGTTCATGTGAACTTAGCACTATAATTTTGCAAGATTAGGGGTCATTTCTTAATATCCATACGATATGTGGTTATCTTCAAACATGAGCCCTTCCTTTATGACCACTTTAATGGATAACTCTGATATTTATCATAAACTGCATTTTAAGGAGTACTTCGGTTAAAAGATACAATGTGAAAGCCCCTTCATTACACATTACTAAAAATTAATAGTTAAAATATTAGCAAATATATATATTGGTGTAACTAAATGAATCACTGTTATTAAATCATTGTTATTAACTATTATGTTTATAAAATAACATTCAAAGTAACATGCTTTTTGTTTAACAAGAAAAAGTAACATGTTTTTAATAGTTTCTACCTGCAACTTGCATGTACATTTTTTTAGGTAATATAACTTTTACTATTGCTATAGTTAAACACATTCAAACTACTACCTTGATCATTTTCAATTTGATCATGATGGTTTATTTTCAAATAAAAACCTTGTATCTATTTTAGGATCACTTACAAACACCTTATATAATCTCAATATTTTGAGTAAAATGCAAAACGCAAACAAATACATTTAAATCATCGCCATAAAGATGCAAAATAACATACTACTCAAAAGCCCCTTGAATCTTGCCTCTGTCGGGGTTTAGTTTGATCAATACAATAGAGATACATGTAGAAATTAAATAAACTCGAACTCGAAAGCCACCCCCCTTTGTAACACCACATTTCACAAAACATTTTCTTACATAAATTTTACATCATAAGGTGGGTCCAACCCGACCATCCAAAATGTGTTAAAACAAAAATCATGGGTGTTATCAACATTGTACCATAATCCATAGCTAGCAAGATAGAATTGCATCATAAAATATTGCCTCATTTCACAACAAAGACTGTTTCGCTACTTCAAATCTTTCACTTTAAGCATCTAAGCTTTAGAACTAGTACCTAGAATACATAACATAAAAGGAATACGTAAGACTATAAAGTCTTGTGAGATACATAGATATAGATATATAGCATTCATATCATGTTTTCATCACTAATTAAAGGCCTTTACATTATGCATATACATTCATCAAACTTTCATATTCTTTCTCCATTTAGGCCTCATATTTGTCATCATATCAAAATTGGCTCTATACTTTACATAACCTTATTGTTGATTGGTCTTATTTATACCATCACATTTCCTTTCTTGGGACTTAACTCACTACACGGTGGTTCTACCCCAAGTCTTGTACAAAAATGGAATAAACTTGATCAGTCCATCTTAGTACCATGATCTTAGGACATCTATCTCGCGATGAGAATATTTACTAACTCGATAGATTCCGTAAAGCCTTGGAGACTACATATGCCAGAGCAAGCTTATTTATTCATACATTAATTTATTCTTTGCATGCATTTCTTTCATTCATTCTTTTCTCATATGCCGATAATTTAAGCATTTTATAGATAGAAGCCAATACATTACTTTCCTAAATAGGAAAGAATCAAGTATGATCAATGCATAGTTCTTATAAACATATTTACATTTTACATACACACACACAGATATATATATATATATATATATATATATATATATATATATATATTGTTGGATTAGGTGTCTAAGCCATGACTAATAATTAGTATTTATCTAATTAATAGTAGCATAGTCCATTTGGGTTGCCCTCATAGCAGGAGGTTTGGTAGAAAGTTCAATAGAGAGAAAAATTGATTTATTATCTGATTAATAAGTCAATAGAAATTAAATATATGGTTTATTAATATATTAAAGTGATAATATATTAATTAGAAACTATATTAATTAATTAGAAATTAATCTGGAATTAATTGGAATTAATTTGGTGATTAAATTAATTAATTAAAGGTGCAGGGACTAAAACTGTAATTATTCAATAGTTGAGTAAGTGACAGTTTGAGTGAGTGTAGTGACCAGCGAAATATATATATGGAAATATATAGATTTCGATCTATATATATATATATATATATATATATATATATATATATATATATATATATATATATATATATATATATATATATATATATATATATATATATATATATATATATATATATATAAGAGATAATTATAGTTTGAATAATTAAGATAAAGGTTTATCTTAATTTGAATTCAAAAAAGCTTATCTCTTAAGGTTTATCTGGTCATCTGCTGGAGGCTATAAATAGGGAGCCTCATAACCCTCTTAGTCTGCGATTTTTACCCTCTCTCTCTCTCTGGAATTTTCGAGCCCCTCCTGCTCCCTGGGTGTGAGTGTGACTGCATTTGAGGTAAGATAATTTTGTTGCTTCGCTTCCAAGAAATGCTAAAAGGTTAGTTTTTCTATGTTCTTTCTTTTAGTTTATTTCTTCTGGCCTTTAGGATTTTGTTATATGTTTAATTAGAATAAAACTTAGATCCTCATAGGTTGCATGCAAACTTAGGTTATTTAGTTCATAGTTGCAGAAAATCTTTCAGTGGTATCAGTCTATCAGAGCTTTTTGGTCGTTTTTCTTGTTAAACTGCTATAATTGTTATCCTTAAAATTAGGGTTTAATGCCTTTAAACCCTAATATGGCCAAATCGAAATTAGGGTTAGGGTTTTGAAAACCCTAGCCCCTCCCCTCTAGTTGGCGATTGCCTATTAGGGTTTTTAGATGATATTCTATTTTTGATAACTTTAATTTGATTAATTAAATGGATAACCTTAAACCCATTATTTGAAATAAAAAATTAGGGGTTTAAGATAGGTTTAAATTAATTTGATTAATTTGGTAAAACCTATCTACATTTGAATTAATTTAATTAATTGGTAATTAAAAGATAATTCAATGATTTAATTTAATTTAATTTAATTGTTTTAAATTGGCGAAAAATTAAAAGATAAATCCTAAAATATTTTAAAAGGTTTAAAGTATCATATTTAATTAATTTAATTAATTTGTTAATTAAAAGATAATTAAATCGATTTTTAAAGGTTTAATTTAATTTTAAATTTAATAGTTTAAATTCCAATAAATTAAAAGATAAACCAAAAACATTTTAAAATGTTTAAAATTCATCTTATATACTCCCTCTGTCCCAAAATGATTGTCTATAGACAAAAAACACAGAGATTAAGAAAACATTAAATGCATTTTACTTTTTCCCACAAAATGACTGTTATACTCTTTCTTTGCATTTAATGCCGGCACTAGATGTGTTGATTGTTACAATTACAGTTAGGGGTATTTTGGTAAAGATGTCATTTATATTTATAAGTGGACTAACATTTTGGGACAAACTAAAAAGGAAACATGGACTATCATTTTGGGACGGAGGGAGTATATTATAATTAAAAGTTAATATTATATGTATAAGATTTAATGGTTAGTCAAATCAATAGTAGGCCTCATTCATGAAGCTGATCTATAAAGTGGGTATAAGGAGACTGCCTATAAAATGGCGGTCTAATGGGTGTCCACTCTCACCCACCGCTCGCCTGATGAGTGGAGGGTCGTTAGCCGAACGGGTTTGATAGGACCGCCTAATCTCATTAAAAGTATAATGATATTATTCAAAGTACTAGAACAATTTAATAAAATCTCAATCTAGTTACTTTAGGAAAAATGTGAATTGGTGCTAACCCATGAAATTGCACATTGCACTTTATGAAACATTGGTGGAGCGTGTGTGGTTTATCGGCACGCCAATTGGGGCTCATAAAGAGTTGCAATGGGTTTCTCGGGTGTTGTCATTATTGATGGAGCGTGTGTGGTTTACCGGCACATCAATTAGAGATGACAACTGACCCCGAGAGTATCAAGCTAATTTGCATGGTTATTCACACCCGGTTTGTGATCCTCGGTATCCCAGTCAGAAATAGTGGGGCACATCCGAGATTAAACATGCTATTGAACAGTTCAATAAATCTCAAAAGAAACTAGGAATTCCATTTTTAATAAGATTATCTTTCCGCGGTGGAATTTGCTGAATCGTCATTCGCCTACCTTATAAAATTTACAATATTGATTACGGCATCCCTCTTCGAGATTGTAAATTGTTATTGTAGGATCCTAGCCTTATAATTATTATTAGGTTATTATAAGGATTATTATATACATCTAATTAAAACTATCTTCTTTTATAGATGTCTTCTGCTGATCAATCCGCCCCCCACTCCAACTCCAATGTTACCTCTATCTTGTCATTGTGCTCCAAAGTGACGTTGGACGGCACTAACTACAATGACTGGATCCGTAACATCAAGATGGCTCTAAGGTTTGAACATAAAGAGTATGTTCTAGAAACCGAGCTTGTTGAAATTGACACTGATACTGCTACTCCCGAAGAACTCGCCCAATACACAAAACATTCAGATGATGCAACCAAAGTGGCTTGCATCATGATAGCCACTATGAACCCAGAATTGCAGAGAATTTATGAAGACTACTCGCCCTACGAGATGCACAAAGAGCTCGCGGAAACGTTCCGTAAGCAGGAGCGCATCGAGAGGTGCGAGGTAGTCAAAGCCTTCACCAACGGGAAGCCAAGGGATGGAGAGTCCATCTGTAACCACGTGCAGAGGATGCAAGGATACGTGGAGAGGCTTAGAAAGCTTAAGATGCCAGTCCACGAGGATTTAGCTGTAGACATAGTGCTGAATTCTCTACCTAGTTCATATGACCAGTTCACACTGGCGTATCATTTAACAACTCTCAGGCCACTATGACCGAGTTGCATCGCATGCTCTGTACTGCTGAAGATGGGATGAAGGGTAAAAGTGTACCCTCAGTTAGCCAACCCGTCTTGGCAATTGGTGGTGGAAAGGGGAAGAAGAGAAAGGGCCCTCCCAATCAGAATGGGAGGGAAAAGGTCCATGCTGGGTCATCCAGCAGTGGCTCAAGACCCAAGGCTTCTGGCGTTCCTCACAATGCCAACCCTAAGGAAGCTGACTGCTTCTACTGCAAGGAAAAGGGCCATTGGAAGAGAAGCTGCCCGCGATACTTGCAAGATTTGAAAGATGGCAAAGTGAAGCCGTCTTCAGCAGGTATATTCAGTATCTCTAAAAACTCACCATCTTCCAGTTCTTGGGTCCTTGATACAGGATGTGGTTTTCACATTTGTTCTGATTTGCAGGGCCTAAAGGAAAGCAGGGAGGTGGAGCACGGTAGATTGAACCTGATCATGGGAAACAGGAGATCGTCGCCTGTCACCAAGATCGGAATCTATAGTTTAGTGCTTAGTAGTGGTGTTTGTTTAGAACTTTTAAATTGTTGCTATTCGCCAGAAATGGCAAGAAACATTATTTCCTTTCATGCAATGTTTAGACAAGGTTTCCAGTTTTCTTTTGATAATATAAATGGTTCTATTTCTGTTTTTCAAAATGGTACTTCTATTTTTACTGCTTTACCTTGTAATGGTGTGTATGAAACGATACAATGTGTTGACAATTTAGGACATATTGTAAATTATATTGATTCTTCTAGTGGTGTAGAAAATGCGTGCTTGTGGCACTATCGTCTTGGGCACATTAACAAGAAACGCATCGCCCAACTCCAAAAGGATGGAGTGTTGGAATCATTCAACTTAAAATCGGATGATGTATGCGAATCTTGTCTTTTGGGCAAGATGACTAAGTCACCGTTCAAAGGGTCCTTTGAAAGACGTGAAGGTCTGTTGGACATCATACACACAGATGTGTGTGATCCCTTCAGATCAACCACAAAAGATGGCACACGGTTCTATGTGACCTTCACTGACGATTATAGTAGATACGGGTATATCTACTTAATCAAGCACAAGTAAGACACCTTTGAAAAGTTCAAGGAATTCAAAAATGAAGTTGAGAATCAATTGGGCAGGAAGATAAAGATGCTTAGATCCGACAGAGGCGGTGAGTATCTTAGCATCGAGTTCCTAGACTATCTAAAGGAGTGTGGACGGGGAAAGTTCCCTCGTTAGCACATATCAAAGTCTGGGGTTGTGAGGCTTTCGTTAGACGAGAGACTCACGACAAACTCGCAGAGAGAAGCGAGAGGTGTATCTTCATTGGATACCCCAAACAGTCTTTTGGATACTTGTTCTACAGACCAAGCGAGGACGTGGTCTTTGTAGCTAGACGAGGAGTCTTTCGAGAGAGAGAACTCATATTCAAAGAGGACAGTGGGAGTACCATTGATCTTGAACAAATTCAAGAGACACCAGATAATGCAACCTTAGGAGAAACTAGCAACCAACAAAAGGAAGAAGTTCATGTTGGTCCGACTGATATATCCTTACCTCTTAGGTGTTCTAGTAGAGTTAGCATGCCACCCGAGTTTTATGGATTCCATATAACTACGGATGGGGACACGTTTGTCAGTGATAGGGCACTGACAAATCTGGATGAGCCAGCTAACTACAGGAGTACCGGGAAGCAGTGGCAGGCCCTGAGTCTGCCAAATGGAAAGAGGCAATGGACAGCGAGATCAAGTCCATGTATGACAATCAAGTTTGGAACTTGGTTGACAATGTACCGGGTCGAAAGACAATCGGGTGCAAGTGGATCTTCAAGAAGAAGACCGACATGGATGGAAAGGTACACACTTTCAAGGCAAGACTGGTTGCGAAGGGCTTTACTCACCCCAGGGATTGACTATGATGAGACCTTTTCACCAGTGGCCAAGATAAAGTCTATTAGGATTATGTTAGCCATAGCTGCATTTCATGATTATGAAATTTGGCAGATAGACGTCAAAACCGCTTTACTTAATGGGAAGTTGACTGGGGATGTTTACATGAATCAGCCAGAGTGTTTTGTCGATGCAAAGTATCCTAATAAGGTGTGTAAGCTTGAGAAATCAATCTATGGATTGAAACAAGCTTCTCGCAGCTGGAATCTTTGTTTCCATGAGAAAGTCAAAGAGTTTGGTTTCTCTAGAAGCGAGGATGAGTCCTGCGTATATGTCAAGGCTAGTGGGAGTATAGTCACCTTTCTGGTGCTGTATGTTGATGACATACTGCTCATGGGAAACGACATTCCAGCCTTGCAAGATGTCAAGTCTTGGCTTGGGAAGTGTTTCGCCATGAAAGATCTAGGAGAGGCTGCCTATATTCTCGGGATAAGAATATTGAGAGATAGGAAGAAGAGATTGATTGGACTCAGTCAGGGTATATACTTGGAAAAGGTACTGAAGAGGTTTAGTATGTAAAATTCCAAGAAGGGAGAGCTACCTATCCAATGTAATGCCAAATTGAGTAAGACTCAGAGTCCGAGTACAGACGAGGACATAGCTGACATGAGTTGGGTACCTTATGCTTCGGCTGTGGGGTCGATCATGTACGCTATGACATGTACTCGACCTGACGTGGCCTTTGCCTTGAGCATGGTCAGTCGGTACCATGGAAACCCTAGAAGGACACATTGGACGGCTGTCAAGAACATACTCAAGTATCTGCGAAGGACTAAGAACTTTGTTTTAATCCTTGGTGGCAGTGATACCTTGAGAGTTGACGGGTATACAGATGCCAACTTTTAGACAGATAGAGACAATGGTCACTCTCAGTCAGGCTGGGTTTTTCTTTTGAATGGGGGAGCAGTGACTTGGAAAAGTTCTAAGCAAGAGAAGGTGGCTGATTCTACTTGTGAATCAGAGTACATAGCAGCGAGTGAAGCGGCAAAGAAAGTGGCTTGGCCGAAGAACTTTATCGGTGACCTTGGAGTAGTCCCGAGTATTCAGGAGCCCATGGAACTATTCTGCGATAACGAAGGAGCGGTTGCTTTGACGAAGGAACCGAGAGATCATGGAAAGTCCAGACACATCGACAGAAAGTACCACTACATAAGACATAGAGTAGAAGAAGGTCACCTCCTTGTGAAGAGGGTATCATCAGAAGATAATCCTGCAGACCCCTTGACAAAGGCTCTGAGTAGGATTAAGCATAATCAGCATGCGCGGCGCATAGGATTAAGAGATGATATTAGTTTTTGTAATTAGATAGGATTTGAAACTTATTTAAATATAAATGTAATTGACTTTGGTGATTTAATAATATAGTTTTGTTGATGAGTATTTGGTACTGCCTTTTGTCGATTGTTTATTATTGTGTTTCAAGTTTGCATGTTTACTTCCTGAGTAATTTCTTTAAAATTATTCAAATGTCCACAGTCGCTCATACTTTTAGGGAGTAAGTATGAATGAAGGATGTCATAAATTGTTTTGTAGATTGTCTAAGGAGTTAGACATAGCAATATGATTGCTACAATATTCATGAGTATCTAGAAATAGGGATTTAAGTATTGGATAAACCTACGCTCAACAGATTGCTTCATGGATTACATCACGAGCAATGTTGAGACGATAATATCTTTTGATCTTTAAGTAGAGACATATAAGTTATGTTTTACCAAGCGGTTGTTCATTGACAATGCGAAAACGCATCGGTAACACGATGTTATAAAACATGTTGTTGTGAATGATTTGACTAGTAAAAGACATAAGTATATGAGTCAAAGCTTATTCGTCCCTTGACCCTATCGGGAAACAGATATCTGTAGGCCTCTCGATGATTTTGAAGTTGGCTGAAAGGGTTGGCCAACCAGGACTAAATTGATATGCTCAATTGGTAGTCTTAAAGTCATATGCAAATCAGAGATTGGGAAATAGAGAATCAGACCAGGATTGATCTTAATCCATGTCCTGAGTCTGAAAAGATCTTGTTGGACGGAGGATCATCTGATCACTTATCTATGGACAGAACTGACTAGGTCAGAGTTCGGCAGCCGTTTCTAGGAAGCTACAGTTGCTAATTAATTAGAGGCTAAATTGGTAATTATAGTCATTGACAATGCAAAAACGCATCGGTAACACGATGTTATAAAACATGTTGTTGTGAATGATTTGACTAGTAAAAGACATAAGTATATGAGTCAAAGCTTATTCGTCCCTTGACCCTATCGGGAAACAGATATTTGTAGGCCTCTCGATGATTTTGAAGTTGACTGAAAGGGTTGGCCAACCAGGACTAAATTGATATGCTCAATTGGTAGTCTTAAAGTCATATGCAAATCAGAGATCGGGAAATAGAGAATCAAACCAGGATTGATCTTAATCCATGTCCTGAGTCTGAAAAGATCTTGTTGGACGGAGGATCATCTGATCACTTATCTATGGACAGAACTGACTAGGTCAGAGTTCGGCAGCCGTTTCTAGGAAGCTACAGTTGCTAATTAATTAGAGGCTAAATTTGTAATTATAGTCATAGACTTATCCAAGTGGGGGACTGTTGGATTATGTGTCTAAGTCATGACTAATAATTAGTATTTATCTAATTAATAGTAGCATAGTCCATTTGGGTTGCCCTCATAGCAGGAGGTTTGGTAGAAAGTTCGGTAGAGAGAAAGATTGATTTATTATCTGATTAATAAATCAATAGAAATTAAATATATGGTTTATTGATATATTAAAGTGATAATATATTAATTATAAACTATATTAATTAATTAGAAATTAATATGGAATTAATTGAAATTAATTTGGTGATTAAATTAAAGGTGTAGGGACTAAAACTGTAATTATTCAATAGTTGAGTAAGTGACAGTTTGAGTGAGTGTAGTGACCAGCGAAATATATATATGGAAATATATAGATTTCGATCTACATATATATATATATATATATATATATATATATATATATATATATATATATATATATATATATATATAAGAGATAATTATAGTTTGAATAATTAGGATAAATGTTTATCTTAATTTGAATTCAAAAAGGCTTATCTCTTAAGGTTTATCTGGTCATTTGCTGGAGGCTATAAATAGGGAGCCTCATAACCCTCTTAGTCTGCGATTTTTTCCCTCTCTCTCTGGAATTTTCGAGCCCCTCCTGCTCCCTGGGTGTGACTGCATTTGGGGCAAGATAATTTTGTTGCTTCGCTTCCAAGAAACACTAAAAGGTTAGTTTTTCTATTTTCTTTCTTTTAGTTTATTTCTTCTGGCCTTTAGGATTTTGTTATATGTTTAATTAGAAGAAAACTTAGATCCTCATAGGTTGCATGTGAACTTAGGTTATTTAGTTCATAGTAGCAGAAAACCTTTCATATATATATATATATATATATATATATATATATATATATATATATATATATATATATATATATATATATATATATATATATATATATATATATATATATATATATATATATATATATATATATATATATATATATATATATATATATATATATATATATATATATATATATATATATAGAGAGAGAGAGAGAGAGATAGAGAGAGAGAGTTAGGATCAACTACAAACAACAATTATTGTGTGAATGCAGGACCAAATGTAGAGTGTCCGATCGAAATGATCAATGGTGTTAGATTCAAGTGGCTAATTGTAAATTTATGACAATTAATTAATCAGATTTTACAATTAAACTCTTATAAAGGGTATTTTAGTCTATTAATAAATATTTAAAAAAGTAAATACCCTGTTTGTGCGATTTATATTTAATATGTATTTATCTTATTATATATAATTTATAATTGTATTACGTGATGGATAATAACTGCACATAAAAAAAAACTGCACTTAAAAAAATGCAGATGATCACATAATGCATTGTAATTCTTAAATAATACAACATCATTTTTGAAAGAAAAAAAATACACTGTCATTCTATAAGAATAAATTTCATTCTTGACGTAACATACTACAATTCTCAAATAATACACTTCATTCTTCCCCCTCTTTCTTTCTGGATCATCTTTGCAACTAAACAATTCTTGAAGAATGGAAGCATTCTTGAAGAATTCGAGCATGTGTTCTTCACATTCTTGAAGAATGGAGGCATTCTTGAAGAATTTGAGCATGTGGTCTTCCAAAATCGATTACAAGTCAGGTCCCCTCTTTTCTGGATCGTCTTTGCAACCGGTATTTCTTGAAGAATGGAAGCATTCTTGAAGAACTCGAGCATGTGTTCTTCCAAAATCAATTACAAGTTTGTTCCCTTCCTTTCTGGTCCATCTTTAGAACTAAATAATTCTTGAAGAATGTAAGTATTTTGAAGAATTCGAGCATTCTAATGTAAAGTAGGTTGTCATTTCTCACAATTTGCCAAAGGTAATGCCTTTCTGAAAAATAATAGTCCAACATATAATAGACAATTTTTCCACCAAATACAACATAACATCCAAATAAAAGTCTAAAAAAGGCATTCTACCATAGTCTCTGTGGACTTAAAATAAAATATACAAAGTTCATTAAATAAAAAGGTTGTATAGGTGTGTTTAGGGATGAGCATGGGTCGGTTTGGGTCGGTTTTAACTCTAAACCGAACCCAAACTGAATATCTTCGATTTTTAAATATTCAAACCCAAACCCAAACCGAAACCGATCGGTTCAGGGGCTCGGTTTTCGGTTTTTGCCCAGGTCTGCTTTGGGTTTACTGGTTTCAAACCGATACACTCAAAGCATGTTATGTTTATGACACTTGAAAATTTGTTATATAAAGAAAGAGAAGGATGAAACTTCTATCCCACCAGCGATGTGGGACTCCTCATAGTTGTTATAAAAATCCATCCAAAGCTATCCTTTATATAAGAGATCATAAAGGCCTTTACTTCTATACTGGCAGCGATGTGGGATACATTTCTCATGTAGCAAAATGAAACTGCAATGCACTGGCAAAAAGATTCAAACTTGAGACCACAAGTTCACACTAACAACGCCTTATCCGCCAAGCCAACACGCCTCACTTGATCATAATGCACTGACTTCATTTTTATACATACGTACAACGTATATTTTAATATTCCATACGTATCGATTCGGTTCGATTTTTATTTGGTTTTCTCGTTTTAGAAACCGAACCCAAACCGAAAATTTTGGTTTTTGAAAATAAAAAAACCACACCGTCGGTTATATGTTCGGTTTCGGTTTTTTGGTTTCCGGTTCGGTTTTTGCTCATCCCTAGGTCTGTTCATGATTTCCGAATAGTATATGCAAAACCTAAAAAATGACTAAGAACCTACAAAGGATATCCAACAATGATCATGAGTGCCCCTCTTTCTTTTATGTGTGATGGTAGCAACAAGAAAAATCAAAGCTACATTGTTTTGATCTCTGTAGTCGTCATCCAGAAGTGAAGTGGGCTCAGTTTTGATCTATGTAGTCTTTATTCAAATTATAATTATGGGCATATTTAATTTGACCTAAATATTTTTGCATAATAATTAGAACATCAGTTATAATCATTTATGATTATAACAATGACTGCATAAATAAACAGAACAATAGTTATAATCATTTCTCATTATAATTTTCAACAGATTTAATATGTTTATAATCATTTATGATTATAACTAAGGTTGCATAGATGATTAGAACACCGATTATAACTTTTGTGTAACTTTAATATAGTCTGTAAATTACTTTTTTTAATATCATTGAATTCAATTTTTGCAGTTGTGAATCCAATTATAACAATGAGCATGTATGCCCACTATTTGTTTATGATTAAATATGCATTGTATTTTTTGGCTACATTGTGATGTAATCATCGATAATTAAAACCGCATTGTGTTTTTTCTCTACATTGTGTTGTAATCATTTACGATTAAAACTGTATTTTATTCTACAAATATTTGCATTCTTTATCTTTACATTGTGTTATGTTCATTTGATATTTACAACTATATTCATAGATGATTACAATGTATTCGAAGTTTTTCACGTCTACATAAAAACTAATTCAGTGTAAATATAAAACTACATTGTGTTTTATAATCATTAATGATTGAAATCGTATAAATCACATTATACAATGAAAAATATATTTTGACCAAAAAATGATAATTATTATCTATTAATAAAATACAAAACTAAAAAATATGTAAAAAAAATTGACGTTATATAATCTGATATTATTAAAAAAATAAAATTTAATTTATTAGTCTTTTGGTAACTAACAATTAGAATCCTAGATTTTAGGAAACTATAATTTTGATATAATTTAATTAAAATCCATAATTACTAATATGCCCCTTATAATTTGATTGGTCTAGAACTGGTCTCGCGATCTCAACCTTTTCGTTGCCTCGATTAATCTTCCATATATATATATATATATATATATATATATATATATATATATATATATATATATATATATATATATATATATATATATATATATATATATATATATATATATATATATATATATATATATGTCAATTTGTAAAGCATACAACCTTTCACAAGTATTCAATCATATACAACCTAAATGGGAATAGCTACATGTACTCACATTAGTTACTTAGAGAAATCTAACTAGTCATTCACTAAACTCTTGCCCTTTACTTAATTTAAACCTTACTCCTTTAATACCTAAGAAGTTCAATAACATTAATTCATATTAACAATTTGCCAATACTAATAACAAATAAAAGTTCCTTGATCTTAGACTTTGATAATTCATCATAATTTCGATATATACTAATAATGTCCCACAATTGGTGTGAGTTGTCACCGGGCCTTCATCTTCATGTTCAACAACTGTTTGATTAAGAATACCTTGTTAGACGTCGACGATTTTTCATACATATCATATATCCCCATGATTAGCCCAAACATCGTCTTCTCACTGATAATGTTGTAAGCAATGTCCTTTTCAATGACAACCTGACTCTCCAAGGGTCTGCCATTCTACTGATCCCAATCCTCTTGCTTCATGGCTTCTGGTTTATTTCCATTCAATGGTAGTCGTAGCTTCTTCCGGTAGATGTAGTCTTCTATCTATATCTTCCAAAATTCAAAATCGTAATCTTCAAATTTATCAATCTTAGTCTTCCCATCTTTAGTCATAGATCTAATACCAGTCATTAGGATTAAGAATACTTGAATAATTTCAAACATGATAATAAAGATATGAATAACAAAAGAACACAAGGATTTGTTGGGATTTGATCATAATAACAAAACAATTTGTGAAGCGGAAGATTTAACAAGATCAAATCACACAATTATTCATGAACATAGTCCAGGATCATGCAGTTCATAACAATTATTGAAACTCAGAAAATGAGCAGAATGTACCTCAATGGATCTCCTTCTTTTGATTTATGGTTTATAGCACATTGCATTGGATGAACAGGATCCAAAGTAAAATCCCTCTGATGATTCACACCTAGGAACTCCAAAAAACCAGACAGACAGAACTTTTTCTTGGGAAGGAGACAAAAATCTCAAAACCCTAGAGAGGGATTGAGATTTCGCCAAAAGGAGGAGGGAGGAGAATGGCGGCTCACTTGGAGGCTTGGGATGCCTTAGGGTTTAACTCCAAGGTCTCTATTTATACCGGAGGGCTCCTAGGGTTTCAAACTTTAGTAGCCTCCATACACTTAGGCCACTGGACTTGTTTCCATTAATTAATACTTTAATTAATTACAATCGAATCTCTTGCAATTAATTTATCCAAATTAACTTGTTAATTAGTTGCCAATTAATTTCTAATTAATTTATCATATCTTTGATAAATTAATAAACTAATTTCCCTTTTCCTTTTATGTCACTATTTGTTTTTCTAGGTCTTGAGGGCAACCCAAAAGGAACATGCTATTATTAGAAATATTACCATTAGTTAATGACCTTGGACACTATTTCCAACAGGATTCAAGTGGTTCACATGATCAGAGTAATCAAGCTACATCTACTGTGGTACTAGAGAAAGGTTTTATTGATAATCTTCAATATACAAATTTCGACATGCATTAGAGTTATAATCAATGGACGTATTTATAGAGATCGGTTGGCCTAATTTCTTCTAGACTAAAGTCATGGGCCCATGACGTCACCGACATACACCGACCCTTGAACGTAGATGACTTGGTTTGCAAGAAAGTAGATGAACAGAGGTTATGCTTATGATAGATGTTCGCCTAATGGCTCTACTGCCAACAGCCTTTGTTTACAATTGAAGCCTCTATTCATACAATTTAATCTATTGTCCTTAACCGTGATCTCTGTATTTGACCGTGACCTTTGTTTATGACTATGACTTATGTCCTCGTTTGCAGCCTCTGCCCACACACCAAAGACTCTTCTTTTGGCGGAAGCTTTGCTTATTGTTAGAATCCTCTCTCTTCTAATTATAAGCCTATCTTCTCATCAGACACCACATCTCAACAGTTGTGGCATTGGTTAGACAAGTTTTGAGAGGTACTTGAGTCTGGTTGGTTGTCGGTGTAAATAACAGTTGGCTAGGAAGCGATAACAGAGTGAGATCCTAAGAGATGACTTAAACATGAAAGTCGTTGTTCTTCATAAAATGTCATGGAACCTGATTGGAGGAAAGTGAAGAGCGAGTCTCGATGAGGAATAAGTATGCCAATGTTATTGAATCTCTTGAGGAGTCCATTGATCATGTGGGTAACTAAGGTATTTTGGGAAATTGGAGCATCAATATTAGAAAGAAGATTGGAAGTACTTTGAATTTAATGATACTACTCGATGATGAATAAATCACTGAGAACCAGGTTTCGAAGTTTTTTGTCCAATTGTATTTCCTGGACAACTTTATTTTCACAAAACATATTTTAAGGTTTTTCAAAATGGAGTTTGCAGATCCTCCCTTCTAAGCTCATCTGGAAATAAAGATTTGGAAATGGTTCCTTAGATCTATAGCTTGACAAGGGAGTCAAGCTTGTTCCAGCTATGATCATTGTTTAACTCCGATTTCGAAGAGCCGTTAAGGTGACCTAGTACTCCAAAACTCATACAGTGATTCTCAAACAGATCTTGCCACACATCATAATTGAGTTCATCAAAATTAAGGGTCAAGGGAATTAAGGTCGTGATGTTTGTAATTCAAAAAGATTTCTCTGAGGTAGAAGCCATAGTGGACGGTTAAGGCACTGCCTTCAAGGAGAGAAAAGGGAGAAGTTGCAAGAAAGAAGGAGAGAAAAAGGGAAAGAGATCAAGTCAAATATGGCCTTGATACCATGTAATTGGAATGAATTCTCGTGTTTGATCTCGTTGATGATTAAGATATAAAAACAAATACAGATGGGCCAAAAGGTTGAGATAATTTAAACTAACAATGTTCCTATATGTGCAATATCAACTTACATTAATAAATGATGGTGCTTTTTCTTCCTCTACATATATTCACACTCTCGAAAACATGAGGGAGAAGAGTCAATAAATGGAATTTCTAGAGTTGTCTTCTAAATCGGAAGGAATGAGACTTATGATTTATGGATAACAACTACCTGTCTACCACATCGTGTCCTTGTGACAGACCTTTGTAGGTGTTTAATGTCGTTATCTTTCTCTTGTTCAATTTTTGTTTTGAACATTAGATTTTTCTTTTCAAAAGCTTCATTATAATCATCTTTATTTTTTACTTTAGAAAGCTACGATTACGGTTTATGAATGGAAGCGACAAGTTGATTTCAACATCTTCATCATATACTTTATCTTTTCTGTTTGTTTTAAAACAAATTTTTTGGATTTCCCCGGTCATTCTGCCATTCTGCCATTTTGTGGTTTTTGTATTTGTTTCAAAAATGAAAAATGAATATTTAGTGCTCAAGCATCCAATTTAATTTTCTTGTATCGGTTTTCAATTTAAAGATCTGACTTTGGGATTAATTTCAATTTGCGAAATTGTTGTTATGTTCTTGTTGTCCTTTTCCAAAACATCAAATAGGATGATATAATAAAAAATTAAGAAAATACGTTTAATAAAATAAATATTAAAAACTCATACAATGGAATGGATGTAATAATTGAGGTACGACTAAAATCACCCAATTTTTATAGGGGGTTTCTTTATGGGTTTTTTTATTGGTTTTCTTTAATCTTTTTGTTGTCTTTTATTTTTTTGTTTCCTATATGTTATGTTTTGTTATGTTTTTTATATTATTATTAAATATTATTATTATTATTATTAAATTAATAATACATTTAATAACAGTAATAAAATATAAATTTTTTATTAACAATAAAATAAATAACAATAAACAAAGTATAACTTTTTTTTATTAATTATCTGGTACATTAACTATATCAATTACACTATACCAGATATAAATTTGAAACCATTGTTCTTAGAAATTGTTTTATAAATTCGAAATAATGATATTCATTTTTAACTTTTTTTTTATTTTTATGATCAACAAAATACATGATTAATAATAATAATAATAATAATAATAATAATAATATAAGACAAAAATCGTAAACGTGAGCAACAAAATATAAACAACTTAACACACAACTTTTTGAAAATCACAGTGACTTATGTGGTACATCAACTATATCGATTATATCGTACCAATTAGCAATTTGAAGAAAGATTGATGTTTGTACAAATTTATTTTGCAATTTTGAAATAATGGTTATTCATTTTTAACTTTTTAAAGTTGTTATGGTTAGGAAATACATGGTTAATACAATAATAATAATGATAAAAAAGAAAACAGTCGTAACATTTTGTCAAATAATAACAATAATATTAATAATTTAAAATTAACTTACAATTTTGGTCCCTGTGGTTGACATGTTTTTTTAGTTTTAGTCAAAGTAATTATTTCCAAAATTTTCGTCCCGTGGTTGACATTTTTTTATAGTTTCAGTCCCTCCTGCAGCTACCGTTTAATTTTTTCTATTAAATGGTTGTAAATTGACTATTTTTCCCATATTTTTATTTTCTAATTCATATTTAAAAGAAAAAAACTCTCTCTCTCTATATATATATACTGAACAAGTTCCATAAATCTCTGTTTACAAAACATATATGTTTTCTTTTGATAAATTGGACTGAACACATCACTACATAGCGTTCGTGGGGAGTGGTGATCAGCAGCACTGCATACCACTTTAGCACCAGTCATGGCTGCTGCTCCTTCTATCCCCTGTTTCTTAATGCCTTGTATCTCTGTTTCTGATTTTGGCCTCAAAGAGCTCTATCGGCGGCATCGGTAGGTCTTCCATCACTATCAACATACACACCGGCAGCCATAACAGAAACAGGGGGTTTTGCAATCGGCTTTATAGCGAGAATGGTATACGACCATACAACCCAACCACCGTCCAACTCGTTGTCTTTCTCTTAATATAGACATTGCCATGCACATAACACATTAACATTGCTAATAGCCACCACCGGTTTCTATTTTGAATTCGATTTGCATCTTTCATGTTAAGAATTTGGTCTGACATGCTAGGTTTCTTAAATGCATATAAGATCCTTGTTGGAAAGGGTTTACGAAGCACATGAGGTTGAAGCACATGGTTACTGAGGGAGTATGGGAGGGAGAAAGAGAGAGAGTTTAGTTTTCTTTTAAATATATAATTAAAAAAACAAAATTAGGGGTAAAATAGTCGATTTACAATCATTTAACGAAAAAAATTAAGTGGTAACGGTAGGAGGGACTAAAACTGAATGCTAACCACGGAGACCAGATGTGTGAAAAAAATACTTGAACTAAAACTGAAAAGACATATTAACCACAAGGACCAAAACTGTCATTTACTCATAATTTAATAATAATAATAATAATAATAATAATAATAAAACAACAATAATAAATATGAACAATAAATAATTAATTAACAGCTAAATGCGTAATGTTTTGTAAATCACTCTGAAAAATCCTAAATGAGAGCGATAAATAATAAACCATTAAACACATGACATTTTGTAAACCACATTATTCAATTGTTATTTTTTTTCAAATAATAATAATAAATTACAAAAATTGTGAATAAAGTACAAATAATAATAAAAGACATACTAAAGGTGGAGTGCATAAATCAATTTCAAGAAAAAGAGAGATCCATGTAGCAACATCATTTTCATAAAGATGATGATATGGATGGCAGTGGCATACAAGGTTAAGGCTACACGGTATGGAACTGTGGATGTTATTGACATCCACTCCACCTAAACAAACTAAACCATTTCAATGTCATGGTATTTTGATGTGGAATATGTGGGGTGGTATAGATGGTATGGAGAAGAGAGAGACAAGAGAGATAGAGAATGCAAGAGAACGGCATCAACATGCAGATGAAAACCATTTCAATGTCATGTCTCCAATGCGGGGTGGAGATGCCTCCGACATTGACATTGAAGGCCACATCGGATGTCGATGGCTTCAAATGGTTTCATAAAAGGGCATCCTAAAAATAGTCTTATAATTGAATATATGTGTGAGAATGTCAACCCACATATAAATACACAAATATAGATGAATTTATTTAAGATTACTCTTACAAAAATATGCTAAACTTGACAAGAGATATCCTCTTTGGTCGAAATGTATAAAAGTTGATAAAGAAAATTCTGCTACTGGATGCTTAAATAAAAACCCGAATTGATGTATATCTAGTCTAATATATATAATGGGGTGTATATTTAGTCGTTCCATTATTTAAAAAACTATATTTAACATTAAATTATTATAGGGTGCTACTAAATAGACACCCAATATACATCTATAAATAAAAGTCAAACATTCTTAACCAATCATATCCGTTTTTTCCGGAAAATATTGTAATTCCAACAAATAAAAAACAGTATTTAAAAGTAATGAGTAAGGTGTCTAATTAGTAAAAAAAAAAAATGTGTCTTTTTAACTATCTCCTTACTATATCCAAAACAAACTAAAAACCTCATTTTTTTTTTCAGCGCGTGGGTTTTGGATAACAAAAATCTTTGAGAATCTATTTGACAGTGTTTGACAAAATTCAAGACAAAATGCGACCGAGCGGTTTTAACTTTTGACTCTATCCTTTCCCTTGATAGATTCTATTTTTCTCTACAGTTGTGTTCATTTTTATGGAACAACCTTTATTATATTTCTATAAGAAAATGGACTTTTGCATTAATGGTGTTTACATAAAAAGACCCAAATATAACCGCAGTGTAGGTGTTTACTCTAGATTTTGAAGTGTGAACGACATGTGTTATACATCGTTTATATCATATCCACATAGGATTCTAATTTTCCAATTAAAAAGTCTAATAAATGAATTTCGAATACTGTAGTGTTGCAATAATATACATATGGGCCTGTTTAATGCACAATAATTTCACAAAACATTCATCATATATGTACAGTAAGTGTTCGAAACATATATTAACTTAACCAGAAGTTTAATGTAATTCTACTTTGTACCTTAAACGTTGATGGATGAAAAATATTCCGTAGAAATGTAAACTTTACAGTGGTAACTTATTGCATATAACAAGGCAGAAACGGAGGGAAAAGTGATGGTGAAATAGCATGCGGTCGTTGTGCAGTTGCAGGTGCAAGGTAGTATTCCAACGGTAGGGTTTCGGCTTCTGACAGGCGGGAGCCCCTAGGCTCTCCAGTCAAACAAAAGAACTTTAAAGTCTAGCCCCTTTTCATACACGCAGGTAAGTAACTATCCCTTTATTATCATCATTTTTCTAGTTTAACCCTCTTGCTTTTTAAGAGAAAAAAATATATTTTTCGAATAACTTGTTTAAAAATAGTCAAAAAATTTGACTTGTTTTCACGAACAGTGACACATTTTGCAGAGGCTCTCCTTTATTTTTCATACACATATGTCATATTATCGAAGGTTTTTGGCACACCCCTCTTGCAAATGATGGTGTTAAATGAACCATTTTTTGTAAATAGTTCACTATCAAATTTGTGTCGGTGTTGGGTTTAATAAAGTTGTCTTGAAGTTGTTGTAAAGACCGCTAAATCATCATTCTTATAAGACCAATGAGCCATCTATCCGAAAGAAATTTTCTTGTAACCATGTGGCATAGGTTATCATGCTCTAACGGTGCAACGCATGTTAATTTGAGCAATTGGTTGAGCTTTTTGCAGGTCTATGTGTCACATTTGTATTGGTCGATGTTACACCGCCTCAATTTTGTATAAATATAAGGCGTGTGCTATGGTTTTACAGAGGCATCATCGAGTTTGTCTCTTGTGACAATTCTCTTCATAAGTTGCTCTTTACTCTTCATAAATTGGGCACTTCAATTATATCCTGAAACCCATTTAATCATATAACATATAGCATTTCAGGAAATCAGTTGTTATAGTTGTATTGATTACTTGTTTGTTCATTACCATATCGAATCAAGTACTTATTAGTCTAACACCGTGAAATACATTTTCCCCCTATGCAAAATATCTATAAGAATCACACATTTCACATATAAGGTAGATCGCTATGGGTGAAATGATTGGTCTATATTTAGTTATAAGGTTACATAATATTTATCAAGATACATCCAATCCTACTTATATATATATATATATATATATATATATATATATATATATATATATATATATATATATATATATATATATATATATATATATATATATATATATATATATATATATATATATATATATATATATATATAGTTAAGTTATTTTGAGAACCAACTTCACCCCGAGAACCCGAGAACTCCCAAACCGGTATTTTTTCAAAAAACCAACCCCATAGGCGTCTTAGACACTCAAAATGGGACCGGGGCGCTGAAAAAAAGTTTGTACATGTAGAAAAAAAAAAATTGCACATGTACAAATTTAAAAAAAAATCGTTTTTTTTGGAAATTTTTTGGTCTCATTTTGAGCGTCTAAGAGGCCTATGGGGTCGGTTTTTTGAAAAAAAATATCGGTTTTGGAGTTCTCGGGTTCTCGGGATGAAGTTGGTTCTCAAAACATCATAAGTATATGTATATATATATATATATATATATATATATATATATATATATATATATATATATATATATATATATATATATATATATATATATATATATATATATATATATATATATATATATATATATATATATATATATATATATATATATATATATATGTTTTCTTAGATCCAAAAAACATAAGATCTTGAGAACTATTTGACTAAGATGCAAGGTGACAATTTTGTAATTAATAGAAAATATAATAATAATTTTGGTAATCATAAAATTCTCTCTCTCTCTATATATATATATATATATATATATATATATATATATATATATATATATATATATATATATATATATATATATATATATATATATATATATATATATATATATATATATATTATTTACCATCGTAAATAATATTATTTCTTTATTCTATTCGCATGAACAAATATTTTTTTCTCTTTACTCTCAATGGCTTCAAACAACTCACTAAATACATTAAAGTCTGCTCAAAGGAAATCGATGACGATGAGAAACATTTTCGTATTAAACAAATTGCCACCACCATAATATGTCTTGTACATAGAGTGTCCTTATTTATTGCATCCGAAATTTCATTATCCCATAATGAAACCTATGTTTTATCGTCCACCCTCATTCAACCCATTTTTTGTCCCTTAAACAACTTCTAGTCGCAAAATGAATTCGTACCCGAAACCCATCCAGGCACCATCACTGATTTCAAACCCGATTCTATACCCAAAACCTAAAACGAAATTGAACCTAAATCGGTTGTGTTAAAAAGGAAAAATTCCAAGAAACCCGTCGAATGTACCTTCTCAACTCCTCCTCAACCGTGGACCCCTCTTGACAAACCACTTTGGCATGGCATGGGTCGATGTATTCGAGGATACGACAACCACTAATGCGCAATCGAAACCTCATTTTTCGGCATGTGTTACGAAAGTATTTCATAACGTACTATGTGGTTGAGATAATCGTAAAAAGACCAACTTTGCAATAAATATCGAGACATCAAAAAACTCGTTATAAAATTCAATGTGTTGTATAACAATTTTAAAAAAATCAATGTCAGAAATGTTAAAGTGACAAAACTTTTTACGAACTGCGCTTGTGATTTTCCTTTCAGATATAACAACAGAAAGTTGTTTAAGCGTCTACTTATTTGGAAACTTGTTGCAATAGCACCTAAATGAAATAGGGTTTCAGAAATAGAAGGTGTCTGAAACGAACAAAAAACATTGGACACCACTTCCACAACATCATCGGATGCATATGTCAGGTTTGACCTCACCGAGGAGAAAGACGAGTTTAAAACGGAAGAAGGTAGTCGTCTGATGAGTAGACAAACCAAAAGCAAAAAAGAAATTTTGTCTTCTAGCTCGATAAATGATGAACGAATTGATCGAATTGTTGATAAATTCTATTTATTCGATATGACTTACAACAAGCATGTAGAATTGGAAAATAAAAAGGCGATCAAGAAGGAAAAATCACGAGAGAAAATACAAAAGGCGATAGATTTATATTTACTGATCATGCTAACCGATCATCTTTCTGGATCCGTCCTAGAAACTATTTTCAAAATGAAGGTTGATTTTATGAAAAAAATATATATGAAATGCAATTGTTTAATTTTTATGTTTATTTTAAGTTACTTTTATGTAATGTTTAATGTTTAATTTTAGCTTGAGTTATTGTTTTTCTTTAATATTAGTTTTGTAATGGAAATTTATTTTAAATTAATATTTTTTATAAAAAATTATCTTTAATTTAAAAAATGAAAGAAAGTGATGAGTGATCATTTCGTAGGTACAAGTAGAAGTGTGAGAAAGTGACTAGATACTGATGTAGTTAGAAAAAGGTGAGAGTTGTCCCATATTAGTGGGCGACTCCTTGCACCATATTTTACATTTTCACTTTATATCTATGTAGACTTGCGGTATTGTTTGTGTATGCCTTCTTTATTTGATTGTAACTATGGTCATCATGCACAATGTTAAATGAAAGATGCTAGATTGGAAACTCATCCCTACGTAAAACGTAAATACATGAGGGTTTTCAGGGCTTCTAGTAACGAAACCCCTTTAATGTCTCACTATATAGAGTTTAGTACGATACACTATGGTTTTAGAACAAGATTATTTAACATGCATTTCATAAGTTTGAAAACACAGTATACCTGTCCCACACAGATTTTATTCTTAGTTTATTGAAAACTGAGACGCCAAAAGCATGTAATTATTAATAAAAATTTATACTTCACCTTTGTGAAGGTAAAATAATACAGACTAAGGAAATGTGAATTGAGAGATAGGAATGCAAAATGTGAAATGAGCGAAATTTTACTACAACTTATAAAAAGATTAATAAATGATGGATTGTTGCAATACATAAATATACGTATTGAATAATCAAAATTCAAGGTTTCGCCGACTTTAAAAGTGCGTATTCTTAAAACTTTTTAACAAATTATTACACTATACTATGAAAATAGACTTAGGCTACACGGTATGGGACATAAGGAGGAGTGTAGGATGTGACCTAATGGGGAGAAACAAAAAAACTAGTCCCTAGCGTAAACAAACATAGACAACACATTTTTACCACCACAAAAAAAAACATTTCTTTACATTCTAGACATCAATATATAATTCTCACCAATGACTTTAAACAATGCACCAACACATCTAAGGTCCGACAAAAAAAGATTGAAGACGACGATAAAAATATTGCTTTGAATGGCTTGTCACTACCACCATATATCGCGCAAACAGAGCGCCCTTTTTTCTCACCACCACAATTTCTTTATCCCAAAATGCAACCAGCATTTTATTCTCAAACGTCATTCAACCCATTTTATTGTCCTCCAAGCAACTTCACCGAACCCCAACCCCACCTCATCACTGATTTCGAAATATCGGGACATTAACAAGGTTGTTACAAAGTTCAATGCGCTTGTATAACAATTTCTAAAACCAACATCAAAGCGGTTAAGGCAGCGAAAACATTTTATAAACAATGCTTGCGATTTTCCATTCGGATAATAATGAAAAATCATTTAAATATATAAAATTTTGGACAATTGTTAGAGTATCACCTAGATGGAAGGGGAGTTTTAGAAATGGAGGGTGGTTCGAAAGGATCAAAAACGTCGAAAACTACTTACACAATATCATTGGATGCATACGTCGGTATTGCCATCAATAAGGAGCATGATGACTTTGAAAGGCCCATAGGTTGAGATAGAGAAATAGGCAAAAGGAAAGTTTGTCTTCTAGCTTGATGAATGGTGAACGAATTGGTTCGATTAATGATAGCTTCAATTTATTTTATTCGACTTTTAACGAGTATGTGGAATTTGAAAAACAACGGGTAATCAAGAAGGAGAAAACACATAAGGAGATGCAAAAGAAGATATATTTGCATTTGTTGAAGGTGTCGACCGATCATCTTTTCGGACCTAAAGTTGAAACAACTTTGAAGCTGAAAACCGATATTATGAAAAAATATCAAATTTAATGTTTTAGTTTTTAAGTATACTTTAAATTATTTTTATGTTTTGTTTAATTTTTAATTTTAGTTTTAAATTATGGTAATTTTAAAATGATTAGTTTTGTAATTGAATTTTACTTTAAGTTAATTTGGTTTTCTTAAATAAACTGTTTTTAATTTAAAAATTGAGGGGAAGTAAGACGTCATCATTTCCCGAGTGGAAGATGAGGTGTAGGGAAGACTAGGTGTTGATGTGATAGAAAAAAATGAAAGATATGAGGTGACTGCACCCCACAGCTCTAAAAGTATTACTCCTACGCTATGAATTATGAAGCTTTAAGAATCAAGGTTCACAAGATTTCAATATGTAGTTTAGTTTTAAAATAAATGAAAATTTTGAAACTTTCTCTTAATTACATTTGTGTTATTTCTGTAATAATATATGTGGAGCCTAAGACTGTCTCTCCAAAAGAGCCCTTGTGGAGAGAGGTGAGACTTTAACATATATACAAACTTATAGGACCGTGTCGCACAAATGTGGGATACACTAACACTCCCCCTCAGAGACGTAGACTCGATGAGGTTACAGGGGTGCGGGACACCGGCTCTGATACCATGTAATAATATATGTGGAGCCCAAGAGTGTCTCTCCAAAAAAGCTCTTGTGGAGAGAGGGGAGACTCCAACATATATACAAACTTATAGGACCGTGTCGCACCAATGTGAGATACACTAACAATTTCATTATAGTAGACGCCTACAAATTTTGCATAGTTATTTTGAGGAATTTGGTAATTTGTGGGCTATTTTGGCAAATGGTTAATGTCATATAAGGGTAATAAACTTTATCTTATATACACATGTAATCATTTATGTTCTTTGTACACATGACCATTAATTTTTTTATATATACATTTAGTTAATTATGTTTTTTTGTACACATATGACCAGGTTTAATGGTCATATATGTAAAAAGATTAAAAGTTTAATGGTCCTATGCATAAAAAGACATAAATGACTAAATGTATACAAAATAATTATAAGTGACTAAAGGTGTACAAAGAATAAAGTTTATTACATTTATAAAACATTAATCTTTTAACAAATCATTAAGGAAAATGGCTATTCTATATTTTTCTCCCCTTTTAACCATTTAACTTTGGAACTCCTTAGATTATGGGGTGTTGTTATCCTCAGGTCTTACTAATCCTGTATTTTTTCAGTACCATATAGATGTTATATCACATTATTCTTATCAACCTCTTCCTCTCTTAAATCTACAAAAATGATAACTCCACCAACCCCTCATTTTTTTAAATAATTAAAAATGAATATAAGAAAATTAAATTTATAACAAACATAATTAAAATAAATACTAAAATTAATAAAAAAAGAAAAATGCTTCATTATTTAAAAAAATAAAAACTACAAATGACTATAAAAAATACAAGTTAATAAAAAACTACAACAAATTACAGATGGGTACCCCTCACCAACCTCATGTGTCGGCTCCCAAACTAAATGCTAGCTGACGAATTGTTGATATGCATGTTTGTATTTGGGAAAACCATTGTCACATCTTGCATCGCACTGTTGCTTAAAATAGTCGAACCGGGACTTGAAATCGTCAACTATGCGTAAGAATAATTATTTCATAATTCGGAACATTCGTCGAAACTTCTCAGCGTACACAAAATAATCAGCAAAATAATATTCAATTAAATGATTGTAGTTAACTTCAAGTTGTCTCCGTAAATGACCACTTCTTCTCCTTGCATGTGAACTTTCAGTTTCGTTTTCTAAATGCGCGATTGTTCCTTGCATCATTTCGCCAATAAAAATTAAATCATTTACTGTCTCCGCGTGTGTGGAAGTAGAAGATAACCATGACGATGACATTGTGAAATTGAATAGAAGTATAAGTATTTGAGTCGGTGGTTTAAAGGTGTTGGATTGAAATTATATATATATATATATATATATATATATATATATATATATATATATATATATATATATATATATATATATATATATATATATATATATATATATATATATTCCATTGTTCAGAAGAAGAAAACATTCAATTTATTTTTGTGTGTGTGGTGTGGGATACCGTGAGAGGGTGTTGCACCGTGGTGAACTACCCATACGAAGTTGTATTTTCCTCGTATTATGCGGGATACATATCAGACACCGTATGGTGCACTGTGACCACTCCGATTGGTCTTATAATGACCATTTCTTATTCAAAATAGTAAATAATATTTCCGTCTTTCTTTCAAAATTTTAATATTATCAATATTTTAATATTTATCAAATTTTTAATATAATCTTCTTTCAAACCAAATAAGTACTTTAACTTAACTTTGTATATGTGTTTCCAAAATTTTCAAAAACAGTTTTGAAACTATATGTAAAATAATGAAACTCGATTTTCACGAGTTTCCAATTTCAGGTGTTAGGTTGTTGTATAAACAATATATACTACTTAATATTATAATTTTATATATATGTGAAACACTAGTGTATAAATAATCAAATATATCATTTTACATAGTAGTGAAACATAATTGTGTACAGATAATAAAAGATATCCGAAAATGTGTTTCCAATAAAAGCTTCGAAACTGTATGAATAGTTTTATAACTCTCTTTTCCATGAGTTTTGAAAGTTTTGTTTGTTAACTTGGTGTATCAACGTTATATAGTGTTTAAGAAAATGTTTAAAGGCAGCCGGAGTCGACAAAAGATGGCGAAAAGTGAAAGCAGAACCTGAGTCGGTACTGCGGATGGTGATCGGTGGGATCACAACGGGATGGGATGGAACAGCTCACTATATCATTAAACCCACAAAGTTATAGCCGTTGAACGACTCCTTTTTGTAGTAATATTTAATTTCTACCCAATAAATACAAACCCCAATTATTTTAAAAACCACACCACCCTTCTGCGTTCAACTTTATTACAACTGTCTATTTATTTTTCAGTGAAATGTCTTCTTCTAATATTTCTGATTCATATGTGCACCCCAAATTTGTTAATGAACATACTATGTTGGTGTACTCATCGTCATTAGAATCATTAAATAACTATAACATTTTTTCATTAACTGGTCGAGCTGCACTAGCGCTTGTTCAAGATACTGCAAGTCTGCAAGTTCAAGCATACATTTTTCGAGATATTATCTCCCAAGAGATCGGGGTACTGTGGAGAAAAACAACTTATAGACGATTATTTGGGTGCTAATTTAAAGTTTGCAGATGTTGATTTCAGAATTAGATTTCGAATGAGTAGAAACTTATTCATGAGTATTGTTAAGGATATGGAAACAAACTTTTCATATTTTCATACAACTTACGATACCAATATACAAAAAAGTTTCACTATATTACAAAAATGAACATCTGCAATACAACAAATGACGCATACGAACACGTCAGACATGCTCGATGAGTACTTGAATATGTCGAAACGAACTTCACGTGAAAGCCTCTATAATTTCCGCTATGGTATTATTAAGTTGTATGGAGCTAAAATTTATGCGCAAACCAACATCCAACATCATTCAACTTTTGTATGCAGCACATGAATCCAGACATGAATTTCCAGGTATACTAGGTAGCATTGATTGTACATATTGGGATTAGTGGAGTTGTCCAACAGCTTTGCGAGGTCAATACATGAGAGGTGATCACAGGACCCAACAATAATACTTGAAGTCGTAGAGTCGTAAGATTTTTGGATACGATATTCATATTTTGGTGTCGCTGATGGTAACAATGACCTAAATGTTCTCTACCAAAATGTTTATTTATTTTGAACAAAAAGAATACAAGCATGGGTACTATCTTGCAAATGGGATAAACCCAAATTGGGCAACTTTTGGGAAATCATTTACGCATCTTGTAACCGCAAAAAAACAAACATTTCAAAAAGGCAATAGAAGTAGCAAGAAAGGACTGGAACGAGCATTTTGGCATACTAAAAGATCCATGAGCCATAATCAAGTAGTCTGTACGGTCCATGAATGGTGACACGCGTAAAGATATAATGTACGTTGACCTTAATTGTACATGATCCTGAAAGATGAAGCTGGTGCTATACGTCTGATACATGATATCGATTTCCCCATAGATTAAGATATGATTCTGGAATTGGGTGACGTGGGAGTTCACCTCCAACTTTGATCGGATCTTGTTAATCACATAGTTTAAATTTATTTAAATTCTCATATTTAGTACTAAATTCCTGTATTTTGGTTTTGAATTACTTTGTTTAGGTTTTAAATTCTCCTATGTATGTTTTTAATTCCCGTTTGTGCTTATGTGATTTGTTTAATGAATTGTCATTTTTAATTTTAATTTTATTTATTACATTTCAAGGCTTCCATTTGAGCCTCTTTGATACGTTGGATCAGACTCCACACTAATTCCTCAAATACCTCCCTTTAATGGGTTTCTATAAACTTTATGACTAAAGGCATCGGAAACGCTTTCCCCTCGTGGTACATGATTTCTCAATCCTAATCGTTAATGAGTTCCGACCATCTTCTTTGTTTCATGTACAATTCTTTTTGGATGAAAATGTATTGGAGACTCCTGTGTTCGATGTACAACTTGCACTTCGTACGGTACAAGTGGTGCCTCAAAAAGTTGAGAGCGAAGACTATAGCGGCCAATTCCAAATCGAGAGTCATATAACGGGTCACCGCATCCTTCAATTGTCTCGATGCGTAAGTGATGACTTTACCTCGTTGCATAAGCACGCAACCAAAGCCTTTATTAGAAGCATCACTATAGACTATGAAATGATACGTTTCTCCGGGTAAGGAAAGGACAAGAGCTTCATACAACTTGCGTTTCAATAATGATAAGGCTTCCTCTTTTCTTGTCCTAGACGAACTTTGTGTCATTTATTGTCAATGAGGACAATGGCACGACTATGCGAGAAAAGTTTATGTTGAATTGCCAATAGTACCCAGCTAATCCAAAGAATCTTCTTACTTCGGTTAGAGTCTTTGGGGGGTTCATATTTCGTCACAGCTTGGATCTTTCTAGGGTACACTTTTATCCCCTTACGAGCTACAACATGCCTTAAGAATTATACTTATCGAAGTCGACATTCACACTTATCCTTATTCAAAACTTGCAATACCTCTCGCCGATGAACACGATCACGAACTTGTCGAGAAACGGCTTGCATGCACAGTTCATAAGGTCCATGAAAATCGTCGGGCATTAGTAAGACCGAATGACATCACTAAAAATTCGTAATGGTTGTATCGAGTGCCAAATGTAGTCTTTTCAATGTTGCTCTCTTTCACCCGAACTTGGTGGTATCCGTATCGCAAATTAATTTTTGAGAAAAAATCGGCCCCTTGTAATTAATCAAACAAATCATCAATTTGAGGCAGTGGGTAACGGTTCTTTATCGTGGCCTTGTTCAACTCTCGGTAGTCGATGCACATTCCTATTGAGACGTCTTTCTTTTTCATGAAGAACACATAGGCTCCCCAAGGAGAAGAACTCGGGCGTATGAACCCTTTTTCGAGGAGTTCTTGGAGTTGACACATCAACTCTCGTATTTTGGTCGGTGCTAAGAGGTACAGAGCATGGGCAGTGGGCGTAGAACCCAGAATGAGGTCAATTCCGATCTCTACTAGTCTTTCGCGAGGCAGGCCCAAAAGATCATCGGGAAATACTTCATGGAAATTTGTACTACCCGAATGTCTTCCATCTTCTTTTTCTCCTTGCGTCTGTTAAGAACATAAGCCAAAAATGTTTCACACCCTTTTGATAAACACTTTCGCGCTTTTATTGCCGAAATAATACATTGAAATTTATTGTCACAATTTCCATATGCGTAAACCTTATCTCCCTCGATAGGCTTAACAAAAACAATGTTCTTTCCACATAATATTTTCGTGTTATTGGCTCCAAGTCACTCCATACCCACCACCACGTCTAAGTTCTAACCCCTTGATTCCCGTAGGAAGTAAATCAATTTGAAAAACTCGACCATTAATCTCAATGGCACGGTCTGGGTACCTTTGTCGGACCGACACGCTCTTACCATCGGTTGTTTCTATGACATAAGTTTCTCTTAGAGTCGCTAAAGGCCAATCGAGTTTGGAAAAAAATTATGTAATACAAACGAAAAATTTGCACCCAAATCAAATAACACACATGCAAAGTTAATGTCAATGAAAAATTTGTTTTAGGGTGTCTTCCACATCTATTGCCTTTTCAATGGCTTCATATAGAGTGGACGCCTTATTTACGTTTAATGTGTAGTTTGGGGCAACCCTTTAAGATAACGAATCACTTGTCCCCTTTTAGTAGGGAGATGATCACCATCAAAGGGTAAGAGGCTATTAAAACTCTTGGTGTACCCATCTACTGACAAGTCATTCTTTCTCAAGTCAAAGAAATCTTCCACTAGCTTTTCAACTTCCCCTTTAGACTTGATTCTTGTCACAAATTCGTCTCACATCCATTCCAAGACCTTTGTGGTACCGACAAGATCTGAAACGATGTCCCGGCAAGCACGATTATCACTCTTTACTAGTTGTGATACATAACCCACCTTCTTATCCTTTCATCATTTATTAATCCAGAGAATCTGTTCGGTCTCCCTTATCCACCTCAACATCACTTTAAGGTTGGTACTCCCATCAAAATCCTTTAGTTTGTAGGCTATGGGGGTTTTGAAAGTACACCCCTCTTCTGTCTTAGGGTTGGAAATCCCCTTATTTTTATTTTCAATGGGTTATGGAATACCCCATATAGTCTTACTCCTCGAGGGTCGGTATGTTGAGCAAAGTGTGGAGTCTAATTAAAACCGAAGTAAATCCTTCCAAAAAGGATCAGCTGACCGAAACAACTAAAAACAGAGGAAAAGTCAAAAGCCAGTGTGGTTAACGTTTGTACTTCGGGCGGATCCTTAGACGTCGGTAAAGGAAGTCATTTACTCCGGTATGACTAACCAAGAAGATCAACAATTGGAGACAATATCATGTGTCAACTGTTTTTCACCCAAAAGGCAATAATACTTCTCTAAGTAGATGAGCAGAATGGTTAGAAAGGAAGAGTATCAAAACAGCAGGACCGATGAGGTCACACCTCGTCTAGATCAGAAGATACGTCTTCACTTAGGCATACAAGGAAACATCCAAGATAGATAGCAGAAGTTGGTGGTAGTCGAGACAGGTTACCAGCCCAAAGGATTGTGATGAAGAAGAGAACCGCATCCTGACCAAAGAATCGTGTCTGAAGAAGCCAATCATTAGTACCTTATGAGGATTGCAGATTCACCGTGACAACAGTGCAGGAGCATAGTTAAAAAGTTACACAGTCTCGTTCGGGGCAGGTTGTACCCTGCCTTGGTGTTGTTGCATCGGCTGTTAGATTTATCTTGGGAATACGCGAACGGGCACTATTCAGCATGGGGAGCATAGAAGAGTCACAGGATGGGAAGTTGACTAGGTGTTCCAGGTCTATGTTTGAAGATTCCCTCCCAATACCTTTACATATTCAGTATTCCATATTTGCTTATAAATCTCATCATCTTTTGCAAAAGACGATATGTCAAAATATCAAAAAAATTAAGGGTGGTAGATATCCAATGTTCATATTATGAATATTGTGAAGATAGTGTTAGTTTCTCTCTTGTAAAACATTGAAGTTTATCAATGAAATTCTCTCGGTTCTCACAGTTGACGAAGTTTGACTCATTGTCAAGTGAACTACTTTATATCTTTGGGTTTCTCAGTTAATTCTTCGTATTTTTATTTAGTCTAGATATTTGTAAGGTAATTGTTTGTTTGAAGTCCTTAGTCGTAGGGAGGATCGGTACAGACGATCAGTAAAGTTGTGTGTGTCAGTCCGGAGCAGATGCCCAATCCCCAACACGGTATGAGCTACTCGTCCCCAAGAAATCATCGAGGATACCGTGTATATCAGCCTTAATTCCGTTTCGCAAGTTCCTCAACATATCTTTAATGGTCTTAAGGGTTATTGGGCGAGTAGTGGCATTAACCTGGAAATTACCCTCATCATGTTGTGACGACACATAACTCGTTTCTTCCCCATCCACTAGGGGTCCTCGACCACTCCTAGTCCCCTATTTGCCACAATATAAGTAGCTTTTTCAGTTTCCACATTTCTCATGTGGTTAAGACAATTCTTGATATTCAAAGTGTGTAACACATTTAGCATGCATTCCTAGTCATGCAACTCTAATTCGTATTACCTATGATATATGATCTTTCTACAATTAGTCTTAGGGCACTATATCTTTTTAAACTCCTCACAGTCTAAGACTAGTTTTATGATGAAACCTAATTCACTTTAACTATGACTCTAATACCAACTTGTAACGACCCAAATCATACACCATACATTTAATGTACAAAATTAGAGTGTACCGAAACCGGTCCTGAATTTTTCGCATTGCATTTCGTAAAAATATAAGTTTGGTGGATCATTGGGTGTCACAATGGTATACAAGAGTCATAGAAATATCATCATACATGTACAACGTTAACAAAAGAATTTTTAACTAGTCTACTATCAATTTACAAGTATATTTTGCCTCCTTATTAGATCTAAGTTATATGTTACCCCGATGTGAAATTCTCTACCCTGGTCAGACATATATGAGAGGTTCACATGCTACAATTTGGAGAATGTTGTATAGCTAACATGTTTAGCCAATGGTTTCAGATGAGCATATAACGGTTCTTGATGGCTCAAACCTCTTAAATATCATATATCTTTTTGATAGTTTCAGATGAGCACATAACGGTTCATGGTTTTGATTTTGTGGTTTCTTTATGGTTTTTCGATGAACATATAACCAACAATCATCTATATTTTTATAGAACATTCCAAACTACAAAAAACAAGAATGTTATCTAGTTTTCTCGATACAATTCAAAACATATAACCAACAATCGTCTCGTATAAGACTGCTTTGTCGAGAATGTTATATATGATGCTAACATGTTTAGCCAACGGTTTCGGATGAGCACATAATGATTATTGATGGCTCAAACACCCTTGTTATTAGTGATGAGCAAAACCGAATCTGAAAACCGACAAACCGACAAAGTGGGTTTGAATTTTTGAAAAAATCGACTTATGCGGCAGTGTTGCACCCACAAAACCACAGTTTAAACCCACAAAATCATATATGTTTAAACCCACAAACTCACGGTTTCAAAAGGTTTGAACCACAACCACCATTTAGAATTAATAGCAACGTACTTTCAGTGGGTTTGAACCCACAAAACCGTTTATACTTTATAGCAACGTACTTTTAATGAGTTTAAACCAACGAACCCATGTGTTTAAACCGAAAACCCACAAACCCAAACTGAAAAACCAAAAAACCGACCCATAAAAAACTGACCCATATGTGTTTTAAAACCAAAAACCGAACCATATGAGTTTTAAAACCAAAAACCGACTTCTACGATTTGGATTCGATTTTAGCAAAAAACCGACCCATGTTTATGATGGGAGACCCTTCCTAGAAAAAAGTATACTTTCTACGGTGCTAATAACCACTTGTCTATACCAAATATAGTTTATATAATACACGGTTTAGAAAAAAATGTTTACCATATTCCCTACTCCTTTGAACATTATCGATTTTAACACCTTTTATTACATATAATGCTCTTACTTGGAAAAATAGTTGACAATAATATCCTTGTCACTCCTATCACACTGTCTTTTTACCCTTTAAGACCCTTTGGGCCCCCATTTCCTTCCCAAATTCGCTTTTACTTTGATTATAAATCATCACTCACCCACCACCAATGGAGGCTGACTGAGAAGTGACCACTCAGCCCTCCCTACTCTCTTCTCCATCTCCACCGCTTCAGTCAAAATTATCAGTCTACCCTTCTTTTCTCCTTAAACCACACACTACAAAGTAACACACACAAAATGGAACTCAGAAGAAGCTGCATTGTGATGTTGTACACTCTGCTAGTAGTTAATATTGTTGAAGAAACCAGTGCATCAACGACCTTCAAGAATCTAACTCTTCACGGTCAACACCCTTCCCCGGAGTTTGTTGCTCAAGATCTTCAAAGGTACAACCTTTTCTTCACAATGTACCTTATTTACTATGTTTCTATGCTTACTTTTCATGTTTTTTTTACATACACTCGGTTTTTGTCCATTTCACTCAATTACTTATGAATAGAATGCTTTCTTTTATGTCTAAAAGGTTAAATAGGTCAAATCAAAAGATTCATTTAAAGATAAAGCGGGCTATATGGGTCTAAAGTCGTTCATAATGTACTTAAAATGCATACAACGTTTTAAGTTATTTTGTTACAAATATTAGATTATCTTCTAGCAAATATAGCTTTTTTTTCCACTAAAATTAAACTTCTGATCTATTATAAAATTATATAAAAGGGGAAAAATGGATTTTGGGTCGACCCGGTTCTGTCACATCCGTTTTCACCGGTACTATATATTTCGCATTTACTGTTATACTACTAATTTCAGCCGATGAATAATGTACCTCGGTGTTTCATGGATTCGCATATTTTAACAAAATCCTAGAATGTACGTGTTAAAGATTTTTAGAGAAATTAAATTACATACTATGAAACACTTTTGTTTATAGTTTCCACCTTTATTTTTGGCTATCCCTTTTTTATAAAGATAAAAGTTTTTTAGTGGTATTTGTTATAAAAAAGACCATGAAAGGTTTTTATATCCCAAGAAATATATTGTACTTACAAAAATATGTAGTTTAGTTAAAAGTATAGTTTAAGACGTAATTATTTTTAATAGTGATTTAATATATGTAATTTTGTAAAGTATATAGCTAATAACGATACATAACTTGTAGACAAAAAATGGCGTAATTGGTAAAAAGAGGATTATGGATGTGTTTCCTTTGAGCCCAGTGCTAATATTATAATAATCACAATAATATTAATTTAATTAGCCTACTTTTGACTTTTTCTTTCTTCAAGATATTATGGGGTTGGTCCCATGGGCCATGGAACGTGGTCCATGTTTTGGATATTGTGCGCTTTTGCTTTCCATTTTAAACTTATTTTCTATTATTGTGTGATTTATCTGAAAAAAATTAAATAGAGTTAATAATTTACGATAAAAAATTGTTATAATTATGAGAAAAAAAACATTTAATTTTTTTTCTCTCATGCAGGAGGGTAAATGTGTCAATAACAAGAAGAGAAATGCTATCATACGCCAACATGGACTCAACGACCAATTGTCTCACCGGAAATCCCATCGACGACTGCTGGCGGTGCGACCCCAACTGGCACCTCAACCGCCAACGTCTCGCCGATTGCGGCATTGGCTTCGGCCAGTACGCCTTAGGCGGCAAAGGCGGCCGTTACTACGTCGTCACCGACTCCTCCGACCACGACGCCGTCAACCCCCGTCCAGGCACTCTCCGGTGGGCGGTCATCCAAACTGAACCACTCTGGATTGTCTTCCCGACTAACATGCACATCCAACTCTCACAAGAACTCATTTTCAACAGCTTCAAAACCCTTGACGGCCGTGGAGCCAACGTCCATATCACCGGCGGCGGCTGCATCACTCTCCAGTACATCACTAATGTCATCATCCATAACATCCATATCCACCATTGTTACCAGTCCGGCAACACCAACGTCCGGTCAAGCCCAACACATTACGGGTACCGAACAAAATCCGACGGCGACGGGATATCCATATTTGGGTCTCGTGATCTTTGGATAGATCACTGCTCATTGTCACATTGCAAAGACGGCTTGATAGACGCCGTCATGGGGTCCACCGGAATCACCATATCCAACAACTTCTTCTCCCATCACGACGAGGTAATGCTGCTCGGACACAGCGACGATTACTTGCCGGATTCCGGCATGCAGGTGACCATCGCCTTCAACCACTTCGGAGAAAAGTTGGTTCAGAGAATGCCCCGGTGCCGGAGAGGGTATATACACGTCGTTAACAATGTGTATTCTAGGTGGGAAATGTACGCTATCGGAGGTAGTGGAAATCCGACGATCAACAGTCAAGGAAACCGGTATACTGCTCCGTCCAATCCCAATGCCAAGGAGGTATAAAATTTTCAAAATTTTTATATGATATTACTTGAATTTTGATGATTCTAACGTCAGAAATATGATCGAAAAGGTGACGAAGAGAGTGGAAACGGCACAGGAGCATTGGAGGGGGTGGAATTGGCGGAGTGAAGGAGATATTCTGGTGAACGGAGCTTTCTTTGTGGCTTCCGGCCAAGGGTTAGAGCTTAAATATGAGAAAGCCTACAGTGTGGAGCCTAAATCAGCCGGCTTGATCGACCAGCTCACCATGAATTCCGGCGTGCTTGGTAGCAGGTTCGATCTCATTTTCAACAGTTCTGTCATCGTTTCAGTCGTTATTAGTTATTACTTATTAGCATTAAGCGTTATAATTAAACTGTTCCAATTAGCTACTACAACTAATTGTTTAACTAAAATTTTAGAAACTTTAATTAATTTTTAAAGGAATCTTTTATAAATAATTATACCAATGAAAATTACGTATGATACACTTGCATCATGATAGATTTAAGGTAATTAACATGGTCACTTTACATTTATCTAACACATACTTTTGACCCTTTTTTTTTCTTGTCGTTACTTTTACTTATATCTTCATTTTGCACACTTTTTCTTTTCTTCAAATGTAATATATTAATAGACTAATGATGAATATTTTGAAATTTTACCCCAAAGCTACGATGTAATCCATTAGTTCTCCGCCAATCATGGTTATTTTGTTACCCCCGGAGTGAGCAAATTTGATGGTGTCATTTTTGCCACATGTGTATTTTATTCAAAGAAATTTATTTCCCATGATGCCCTTTAGCATGTTTGTTTATATATTTCTCAAACACTAATAATATGTTTATGCCATGCCAAGTAAGGATTTTTTGGGCTAAATATCGTGTTATTTTATAACATACTCGCATCCAACTCTATCTAAAAGAACATATTCTAAATATTAATGTTCGAAAAAGGTAAAACTTATATAAATAAAAGATTCAGTTATCAAATATGATAAAAAAGTATAAAATAACCACCTAAAGTTGATTTGTCTTTTATGCAACTTCCCATATTTAATTATAAAATAGCTCTTTGTCATGCCCATAAAAGCTAGATGTTTATTACTTATAAACTTTATGACAATCTAGTCGATGTTTTTTATATATACAATTTAGTTAATTCAATGATATTTATGTTTCTTTTCGATCCATATAATTAAATATTTGTTTTTAATGATCGACAGAAGCAATAAGCTCGGAAAGTGGACCGATGGAGATGTTGAAGGAGGCATAGAAGATGGCGAGGATGACTATGGTGAAGATAGTGATGGGTCCTCACGGCCGAAGTCTTTTACTCTAATATTATCTTTTTTTATTGCCATGTTATCGTTCATGTTTTCATGTTCATTCTGTGATCTAATTGTGTTATTGTGACAGCAAAACATTTGGGAAAAAGTTCTCCAAATTGATTTTGAATTGGCAAGGAATTTCAATTTCTGTTTCTGTTTCTCTCCCAATCATTTTTTTTTTCTGTGTGTTAGTTATACTTCCATTAAATTTGCATATATGACGCCTATCAAATATTAAGTTAAACTTATAATTTGATTATAACATACGATATGATAACTTTGACTAATTATATATTTTCTGTAATAAATTTTACTAATAGTCGCATGTTACTTGTAAAATGGTTGGGCTTAAATTAGCCCAGATCCAAGAAGGGTCATGAAGAATTTTAGGTTTACGATTTGGCCGGCACACCCATCTAGCAATGCCACTTTGATTTACAAACCCGTGTGTTACACGGTTTGACAATTAAAAAAACTTATATAATAAAAAAACATTTAATTTAATCAAACAATTTGATATGTAAAGAGTTGGTGTTTTAATACATTTAGTCATATTTTTTTGCTTAACTTATTAAGTCATTCTATCCATATTAAGTCAAAAGAGACAACCATATATAGTTATCCATATCAAGTGCTTTGCCTATTAAGTCTATTCAGTCAAATAGAAAACAACCCTTAAGTCAACGTCACAATATAGCATCACACAATAATTCTGGAAACAAAGGAAACAAATTGAAAACTTGTTCTACTAATATTACAATCAATTTTTGTAAATATCATTAATGTTGTTGAAGCAATACTTCTTGAAATTTAAACAATTTTACACGAGATACTCGTTGTGAGAAACAACAACACTTCATGAGAACGGATCATTACACAGACGGATCAAATGGTAAAAGTATGTTGTTTTTTTTTTCTTATGTAATTGCCTTTTCTAAAACTCGATAACCACGTAAATGGTTTATTTAGAGGGTCAAAAAACTTTTAATGGTTTAATGATGATTTATAAATGCATTATATCAGCTCACCTGATGGATTAAGAATCGATAACTGGGTAAATGGTTTATATGAGTAATCATCGTTACTGCACAAATAAGAGAACTTAGAGATCGAAAAGTTGAAGCCATAAAATCAATGCAAAACATTTTTTTATGAAAAACAAACAAATATTTCCTATTCTGCCGACTTGATTATAAACATTTTTATACTGTTAATAAGAACTTGAAATCTTTTTTAGAAATATCTGTTAGATGTGTTGTTAATAAAAAATTAAGGACATCAACATACATAATAATAATAATCACCAAATTTGTTGTTCTCACTTCTCGATTAACAAACTGATCATATTTTTGGCATTTTGATTAATTGACCATTAGTTGTACATTGCGATCAATTGCAAATTGCAAAATAGTTATACTAAATGTTCTAACCACAAAAAACTTAATAAAATGAAAATTAAAAAATCATGCTTCCAAATTATATGGTAAGATTGTAAAAATGAGAGATTGCAAAATACTTTTATTGGTGTTGATTTACCCACAAACTAAAAATGGCGTGATTCAGCTGTTGTTATATCCCTTGTCTAGTCTTGATGTTGAATTCCATTTTAATGGCAACTAATGTGGCCTGCACAATAAAAAGATAAAATAAATATATAAAATAAGTGGAAAACTCAAGAAATTTATACCATTTATCTTATTAAATTAAAATTTCTTAAAGAAATTCTATTCATGTCACCACTTTGTCTAGATTTGGCCACATGATCTCAATAAACTTGTCAAGCCAATCAGCCTGCATACAATAAATTAGAATGTCAATAACTGCATAATAGGTTACAAAATAAAGTTTATATTTGCCTTTTCAAAGTCAAACGACTTACTTTTCAATGTTAATTTTGAGGGGGTAATCTAATAAATAACGGAAAACATGTACATTATATTGAGAATAAGTAACATGAAAGTGGAAAGGCTAAAACTTTATGGTTCTTTTTGAAAAGGGAAAACATTTCCACCTCATGAGTACCAATGCTGAAGTATGATGTTATATGGGGTTTGTTTTCATTTCTTCTTTATAAGTATAAATTAAGAAGTTTGATGTTAGTTTTGGTCTGGTTAAACCCTTCAAGAAGCTTAAGATTAACACTTATATGCCCCAAATTTCTCACCTAAACAAAATTATAAAAGGGGGCTACTATTTTGGACTAATTACTCTTAATATGTTTGAGATGATGTTTGTGCGCATCATATGGATGCTTCACAAAAGTCGGTGGTTTAATAGGAACTACAGAGTTTGATGCATTTGAATCATGTTTCTTAACAATTGCAGCATATCATTAAATTGAAGAACCTATAGGAGAATCTCTTCATCACTGCCATAAAAAACCATATATTTGCTTTACTATTTGTTCATCCCAAAAGCACTGTGTTGTAAAATACGACGGATCCGAATTGACTTTAGACAATATTAGCTCAATGCGGAATAGGATCAAAATTATCAAACGATAATAATCACAACGAAAAATACGAATGAAGTAAATAAAATAGAGACACGAGGATTTACGTGGAAAACCCAAATCGGGAAAAACCACGGGCGGAGGAAGCCGAGAACCAATTCACTATATTTTGTGGTATTTACAAAATGTTTGAAGAATATAAAAAATACTAAGAGTTTATAAAACTCTTATGTATTTACAAGAGAAGAGAAATGTTGTGAGATGGTTTTTTTGGTGTGATTTGCATGAATGAGTTTCTACCCTTTATATAGGGTTTGTATTGCAATCCATTTTAGAAAAATGGCTCATATGTTGAATTCTTTGCAAGCCACATTTGAAAATTGTTTAGTAGCCTTTGAATCATCTTTAGCAGCCTTTGAAAATAAGTTTTGTTGAATTTTGAAGACATATTCTTCAATCTCCACCTTGACTTCAAAATGGAACTCATTTGCTAACGCCAACAACTCTTCAAACTCCAAAACTCCATAAGAAACTGGAATCACCATATAGAGAAAAATTGATCCTGAAAAATGAAATACTTCCTCCACCACGAGCCTAATCAGGCTCAACTGCGATCAGAAATACCCATTAAGTCCAAACATAATTTGAACTTGGATATAGGAAGACTCTTAGTGAACACATCAGCGGGATTATAATCTGTATCGATATTTTCTATGACACAATCACCTTTTTCAATGATATCACGCACAAAATGATAACGAATATCAATATGCTTTGTACGGTCATGAAACATCTGATCTTTACTCAAGAAGATAGCACTTTGATTATCACAGAATACTGTGGTAACCTTTATTCTATCATCGAGTTCTCTAAACAATCCCTTTAACCAAATATCTTCCTTAACTGCTTCTGTAATCGCCATATACTCTGCCTCTGTAGAAGACAGTGCAACTGTAGACTGTAACTGGGCTTTCCAACTAATAGCACAACCGTTCAGTGTAAACACATACCCTGTAATGGATCTTCGTTTATCCAAGTCTTTGCCAAAATCTGAATCAACATATCCAACCACCCCAGTGTTATATTGTCCATAGCGTAGACACATAGAAGACGTACCGCGTAGATAACATAAGATCCACTGTACTGCTTTCCAGTGTTCTTTCCCTGGGTTCGCCATATATCTACTAACCATACTAACTGCATAAGCCAAATCAGGGCGTGTGCAGATCATAGCATACATCAAAGATCCAACAGCACTAGAGTATGGTACGCGTGCCATGTACGCCATATCAGTCTCAGTAGTAGGACTTAAAGCGGATGATAACTTGAAATGAGCTGCAAAAGGTGTGTTGACAGGCTTTGCTTCATGCATATTAAAGCGTCGTAGGACTTTCTCAATGTAACCCTTTTGAGAAAGATGCAAGATCCTAGACTTCCTGTCACGAACAATTTCCATACCTAAAATTTTCTTGGCAGCTCTTAAGTCCTTCATTTCAAAATCAGCTTTCAACTGGTCTTTTAACTTCTGAATCTCCTTCATATTTGTTGCTGCAATCAACATGTCATCCACGTACAAGAGTAAGTAGATCTTTGAACCATCGTCACCTTTCTTGAAATAAACGCAGCTATCATAGGTGCACCTGCTGAATTTGTGACTGGTCATGAAAGAATCAAACCTCTTGTACCATTGTCTAGGAGACTGCTTGAGGCCATAGAGAGATTTCTTCAATTTACATACGTAGTCCTCCTTGCCAGGAACTACAAAACCTTCAGGTTGTTGCATGAAAACCTCTTCCTCAAGCTCACCATTTAGGAAAGCTGTAGTAACATCTAGTTGCTCCAACTCATAATCATTTGAAGCAACTAACCCCAACAATGCACGAATAGAAGTGTGTTTGACTACTGGGAATAGATGTTAGTATAGTCAACGCCTGGAATTTGACTGTAGCCTTTAGCTACCAACCGAGCTTTATATCTTGGTTTCTCATTCGGGTTAACAGGTTCTTTGAGCTTGTAGACCCACTTGCATTTAACTGGCCTTTTCCCTTTTAGAATAGGAACTAAATCCCAAGTACCATTTCTTTGCAAGGATTCCATCTCATTATGCATAGCAATCATCCAATCACTTGAGTCTTTAGATTTGATAGCCTCATCATAATTTAGAGGCTCCGTTTCCGACTCAATATCATTAGCAACAATAAAAGCATAAGCAACAAGTTCAGCTTCAGCATACCTATTTGGAGGAACAATTTTTCTTCTCGGCCTATCTCTTGCAATGCTTCGAGTAGTAGCTTGTGGTTGTGAAGTTGTTGTTTCTTCAACAACGACATGCTCATTTGGCGAGGAAGACTCTTGTTGCTCAACTGGACTCGGAATGGTGACAGGTGAAGTAGGAAATTCCACCTCCATTTGAGCTTTCTCTTCATTTGCTTTTGATGATGCGACTGTATCTTCTGTAGAGTCGGAAGTTTGATGAATCATAACAGACTCGTCAAAAGTAACATCTCTTGAGATGATGATTTTATTTAGATCATTGCTCCATAACTTGTAACCTTTAACTCCTGGATTATAACCAAGAAAGACACATTTAAGTGCTCTCGGTTCTAACTTCCCATTGTCAACTCGTGCATAAGCTGGACATCCGAAAGGTTTCAGATGTGTATAATCGGTAGGTTTCCCGGACCATAATTCATACGGAGTTTTCTTTTCGATTGCTCGTGACAGTGATCGGTTGATAACATAGCAAGCAGTAGAAGCAGCCTCTGCCCAAAAGGACTTTGGCAATTTGGAATTTGAAAGCATACATCTGACCTTCTCCATAATGGTGCGATTCATCCTTTCGGCTACACCATTTTGTTGAGGCGTATGGACTACCGTGCGATGTCGAGTAATGCCTTCCTTTCGACAATAGGCATTAAACTCTTCTGAGCAAAACTCTAGTCCATTATCCGTACGAAGATACTTTACTACCAATCCTGATTGCTTTTCAACCTGAAATTTCCAGTATCTGAAGGTAGAGAAAACGTCTCCCTTATGTTTTAAGAAGAAACACCACACCTTCCTTGAGAAATCGTCAATGATAGTGAGCATATAGTTAGCTCCACCTTTAGAAGCAACTCGAGCTGGTCCCCACAAATCCGAGTGGACATAGTCGAGTGGTCCTTTCGTTGTATGGATACCACTTGCAAACCTCACTCGTTTTTCCTTGCCATATACACAGTCTTCACAGAACTCCAAATCAACAATCTTTTGTTGACCAAGTAAACCTCTTCGACTCAATTCTGACATTCCTTGAAAACTCATATGGCCAAGTCGAAGGTGCCAAAGACGGGACTGATCTGGATCAGAAAGAGACTTTGAAACCGTTGAGATATTTTGTGATGAAGTGCTGATACATCCGAAGTCCTACCCATAAGAAACCCCGAAGTGAATAAACAAGAGGAGACACCGAAGTCTGAAGACTCCGAAGTGCCATGCATAAAAGATCCGAAGACTTCACAGTCTGTCCTCTTGTCTTTTGTGTGCACGCGTATAGTACAATACGTGTTGCATGAATCTTCTATCCTATTGGCTAGTACACTGATAGGATATTCTCTGTAAAAGTTGTACTATTGGTATCACTGATTCAGTATAAATATCAGTGATACCATACCGTGTCAAATGAGTGATTACAAGTTTAGTTTACATAAATTGTATATCTCCAAGATAGAAAACCCAACTGTAAAACCAAAGTTCTAATCAAATCATTCGACATATGTTATTCATATAGCTCTGTTGCATTATCATTGTGTGATTGATCGTGTAATTGATTTCATATCTATATTAGTTCATCCGTTCTTATATTTCAAACACCCAACAAGTGGTATCAGAGCAAGTCAGCTCAAAAACCTGTTGATAGAGTTCGAATTCGTTTGCTTCAGCTCTAAATCTGAATCGATTCTCAGATTTAGTCTTCCGCAACTGTTGCAAATCTCTACCACCCGTTTTTACTGAAAAGATCCTGTTGAAATACATCAAGATGACTGATTCCACAGCAACTTATGCCAATATGCTTAACTATGCAAACCTCATCGGTTCAGCAACGAAGGCCCCTGTTCTAGTAACTTCTTACTATGATTATTGGGCTGGTCGAATGAAGGATTACCTAATAGGACTGGACAAAGATCTATGGAGGTCTGTGACTGAAGGTCCACACACAGACATTGCTGGTCGATTCGTTGTTCCTGACGGAGAAGAAGCTGTTGTTCTTAACGCTGCAGACATGAAAAAGCTTGAAAACGACGAGAGAGCCATGCGCGAACTGAGAAGTGGATGGGGTCCCGATGTCAGCCACCACATTGCTGATGCAAAATCTGCAAAAGAGATGTGGGACAATCTCGAACTTCGCTTCGGAGGAGATAAAATTCTTCATACTAGCAAAGTTCAAGAAATCCTTGCAGACTTCGGGAACTTTAAGCAAGAAGAAAATGAGTCCTTAGAAGCCTGCTATGAACGTTTGAGCAACATGATTTACACACTCGATAAGTATGGGGAAACAAGAAGCCAACAAGAGATAAATATCAAATTTCTCTACAGTCTTCGTAAGGAATGGAGACCAATCATGCTCATGGTCAAATCCTATGAGAATATTGAGAAATACAAGCTGGCTGCCCTATACAATCTATTAAAATCACATGAACCCGATGTTGTAGGTCGAAGAAGTGAAATGGCTAGTTCTGGACCACTAGCTCTCGTGTCAAAAGAAGAGGAAGAATCAAGTGATGAAGACATTGCTGCCTACATGGTAGATGATAATGGAGATACTGTTGCTCTCTATGCCGCCAACAATCGAAGATTCAAGAAACCATTCCTCAAAAACAACTCTGGAAAGCCATTTGTGAAAAACTTTAACAAATCAAACTTCAACTCCAAGCCCAAACCTGAAATGTATACTCCAAAGGAGGATAACTTGAAACTGTCAACCCCGAAACCATCTGAAAAACCGGCTTCGGAGTCCTCCAAAGAAAAGTCCGAAGAGAAGAAAATCTCAGGTGATTCTGGTTATGACTGCAATTATTGTCATGGCAAGAATCATTTTGCAAAAGACTGCATGCTTCGGAAGCAAAATGAAAAGAAACCACAAGTAAAGGACGAAGCCTATTACGCAAGAAAAATGGAGGAAGTTAGAGTAAGGACCAAAGACCTAGCCTTAATGGCTGCTGATGATCGTCAAGGATCATATCAAGTTTGGTCTTCGGATTCAGATGACGACGAAGTGAGAAAGCCATCTCATAGTGCTTTCATGGCCTATGATGTCGATAAGAGCTTTCTACAAGACACTTCGGAAAAGTTGAATGAAGAGAAAATGATGGAGATTGAAGCGACTGCGGGTCTTGGCTTTGTGACTTCGGAGGGACTGAAAATAACCGCTGCTAATACTCCGAAGACTTGGTTCGAAGACTCTTCTAATGATGATGAGGAAGTGTGCTTGATGGCAAATGACAACCGTTTGACAATCCCAGAACAGGTTCAAAACTTCTTTCATCTTTTAAAATTCCTACTTCTCAATCTGCTCCCATTATAAGTGAAATAACTCGTGATTGTTCTGTCATGCATAAATTACTCATTGATGCCAAAAATAGGGAAATACTCAGTGAACAGGAGCTTCTAAGCTTAAGGGGGAGAGTAGAGAACCTGAAGCTAGCATTAGAGAAATCTAATCTTAGAATCTCCTTGTTAGAAGAAAATAGAGAAAAGTTTTTAAACAATCATGATGTAACCTTAAGACAGAGAAACATATTTTGTGAAACAGCCAAACGATTATATGCGCATATTACGAGAATTTATCATTCAGCCGATGTTTGTAATGTCCAGCATAGACAACTATTGCCTTTCATTGAGTTTAAATTAAAGGAAGTCGATAGTATATCTTATGAATGCGAATCTATAGTATCAGGCTCCGAAGTTACTAATCCATCATATAAACATGGCCTGATATCTGTGGAAAAACATCTAACTGCTGATAAATTGCTGAAAATATTGTCTCAAGAGATTCCAATCCTGAATAAGGCTGTACCTCAAATTGAAACAGAAGAAAAAGAAATTGCCAATAACTTGTCTGAAAAGGATTCTGAAAGTGACTCGGACATCGAGGAGATTGATTGTTCCTCTTTGATTTTGTTAAAGTCATCATCCATATCCGAATCGACCTCCGAAGACATCTCACAAATGTCTTCGGTGGACAAAGGAAAAACAAAAATGAATTGTGAATCAAAAATTCTTGAAACTAAAGAAACTTCAAATTTTAAACTTCAAATCACAGATGAATCTGTCTCTTACGATCAATATCTCAAGGATAACTCAAAAAGGCTAGTCCATTTGGCATGTATCTATCCTAAGGTTTCTTACTTCAAAAACTCAATTTTCGTAAAACCCGGTGGATTATCCTTAATTGATAATGAATTGCAAAAACTTCTTGAAAAGGATAACTCCACAGTTACAAATGAAGGATTTTTCTCATCATCCAAAATGGTCGAGAATGAAATGAATGAGAAAATGGAAGTACAAACAAATATAAGGAAACAAGAACTATACGGCCACAACGTATATAATCGTCTTTGTTTTGAAAAGGAGAAAGTGCCCGAAAACATGTCACACTTACTAAATCTCAAGAACGACGATCACATTTACATTAATCGAAACTACAAACAAATTCAGGTTGTGGAAAAACCCACAGTTCCGAAAATGGATGTATTGGAATTAATGGAATCTTGTGAATGTGTCCCTTTTTCAAACAATTCCGAAAATGAAATTTCAAAATCAAAAGTTTCAACAAACAAAACTACACTACAAGTTCTACAAAAACCAAAATCAGCAGTGGTGACTTCAAAACCAACTCAAAAACCCACTGTTGTTAATTCAAAAACCAAGCAAACCCTAAATCTTGTGAAAATAAAAACTCCTTTTAGAGATTCGAAACAAAATGAAGCAATTGCTTCCACTTCTGGTACAAAGCCTGTATGCTCAAAAATCTCAGAAGTTAAAATTCGAAATGAAAAACCAACCTTTAAACCAACGAAACCTAACTTTCCAAATCCTAAATTTCGAAAACCGACGAAGAAAACATTTTCAAAATGAAACAATCTGATAGATACATTCCACAAATGGTTGGACAACAATTTGGAAATGTTCAAGGATAAGGATCTCTCATTAAATGACTTTAAATTGGCATACGAAGAGTATCTTTGTACCTCTACGTTGTGTAGCTTAATTTCAACAAAGTCAAAAAATGGAAATATCAAAACAAAATTGGAAAAGAAATGATCTTAAAGAAAACTTAACTGCAAAAACAAAAACCTCAAAATCTTCAAAATCCTCCAAATCAAAAATTTCCATTCAAAAATGGGTTCTGAAGTCTGTCACTCTGTCAGTCACTTCGGACTCATTAATTTTAACTACAAACTCTTCTGAATCCAGCTCAAACACTTCGGAATCATGCTCATTACATGAGGCTTCGGAGAATTTAATTAATTTAAATGCAAATGAAATCTCTGAAGAAGCCGTAGAAAAATAGATCCAAGAATCCTTTGCTTACCCTGAGGACCCAAGATTGATTGGGTACCAACTCCTTCTTGATTGATTGCAGGTTATGTCTGATGAGCGGTATGATTCAAAATGGTACATGGACAGTGGCTGCTCAAGACATATGACAGGGAGAAAGGAATATCTCAGGGATTACAGGAATTTAGATGATGCTGGAAACGTACGCTTTGGTAATAATGAAACATGTCCAATTCGGGGATATGGAAAAATAACAAATGGCCAATTCACTATAAACCGAGTGGCATTTGTTGAAGGATTAAAACATAATCTTGTGAGTATATCTCAATTGGTGGTTGGAACGGGAAACGCTGTAACTTTCAACAACCAAGGGAGTGTAATCACCAAAGAAACAACAAACGAAGTCTTACTGAAATCAGAAAGGAAGGGATCTATGTTTCCCTTAAATCTAAAGCCAGTTACCGGTGGGCAATCTCTATGTCTTCTCTCCAAAGCCAACTCCGATGTCAGCTGGTTATGGCACCGAAGACTTGCCCATCTGAACTTCAAAGATCTGAACAAGTTGGTGGCCATGGATTTGGTTCGAGGTATGCCAGCTCTCAAATTTGACAATGATTCCCTCTACTCTGCATGTGAACATGGCAAGCAAACAAAACAAAGACATCCTACAGTGATCAACCCCAAAATCACCGAACCTCTTTCTGTTCTATACATAGATTTGTGTGGACCATCTGCAATAGAATCAATAGGAAAGAAGAAGTACATTCTGGTTATCGTTGATGACTATTCAAGGTTTACTTGGGTGTTGTTCCTCCGAAACAAATCCGATGCAGCTGAAGAAATCATCAACTTTATAAAGAAAATGGAATTGATGCTCAACAAGAAAGTCCAAACTGTGCACAGTGACAACGGTTCGGAGTTTAAAAATCAGACTCTTGATGGATTCTTGAAAAAAAAGGGGATTAACCACAATTTCTCAGCACCTTACACTCCTCAACAAAACGGTGTTGTAGAAAGAAGAAATCGCTCCTTGTGTGAAGCTGCAAGAACAATGCTCAACTTTGCTAATTTGCCCATGTACTTCTGGGCCGAAGCAATTTCTACTGCATGCTTTACTCAAAACAGATCCTACATTCACAAAAGATTCCATATTACACCTTACGAAGTACTCAACCGAAGAAAGCCAAATGTCAAATTCCTTCACATCTTTGGTTGTAGGTGTTTTATCTTAAACATGAAGGATCACTTAACCAAGTTCGATAACAAATCAGAAGAAGGCATCTTCCTTGGTTACTCTCAAGACTCAAAAGCCTACAGAGTCATGAACAAGAAAACTTGCAAAATCGAAGAAACCTTTAATCTAAGGTTTGATGACTACTACATCAAGAAATCTCTGCATCCATTTCCTATGTCTTCAATCTTTCCAAACCCTGCTGTAGAAGCTGCTCAAATCACAACATTCGACACAGACTTCTCACTTTTATTTGATCAACCTGTAAGAGCTGTGGACTCCGAAGTCAGAGCACCAGACAACCATGAGTCCGAACTCTCCAAGCTCACAAACGGACCCGATGACTCTTCTACAAGTAGCATACAAAGACCATCTTCTATTGAGGAAGAATCATCTAACCAAAGTTTGGAAAATGTAAGTGTTGAGGGGGAGCCATCAAACCGATGTGCTGGAAATTTAAGGACTAATGATGAATCAACCAACAGTCCAAGAGGATCCAACACTCTTGTCTCTACTCCCCAGTCAATTTCAAATATCATATCCATGTATCCAACAATCCAGGGGGAGCCAGAGATTGTAACTCCGAATTCAGCCACAACAATCGCTTCGGATAAAGCTACAACCTCTTCAACACCAACAAACGTCCAGGGGGAGCACATATCAAACTCAACCTCATAAATACACACACCACAAACCAACACAAATTCGAATAATCACTTGCTAATGGGTGATTTTCCCTCTACTTCGGGATATCCCTCAGACATTGAGGAAATCGATGCTGAAGGACCTCCTGATTTTGATCCAAACTATCCTCCCTTGGACAAATGGACGAAAAATCATCCTCCATCACTTGTCATTGGTGATGTTCGAGATGAAGTACTGACTCGTGCACAACTTCACCAAAAGCAATTAGATCTCAACAAAAATTCTGAGTTGTGCATGTTCAATGTCTTTATCTCTAAGGTAGAACCTAAGAACGTCAAAGATGCATTTGATCACTCAGACTGGATTGAAGCAATGCAGTTGGAATTAGAAGAATTTGAAAGAAACAAAGTCTGGAGGCTAATTCCAAAACCTGCAAATGCCTCAATTGTCGGTCTCAAATGGGTGTACCGTAACAAGCTGGACACCGAAGGTAACGTAGTTCGGAACAAAGCTAGGTTGGTTGTCAAGGGTTACTGTCAACAGGAGGGGATCGATTATGAAGAAACTTTTGCCCCTGTTGCTAGACTCGAATCAGTTCGGATATTTTTAGCTTATGCTGCACACAAAAATTTTAATGTCTATCAAATGGATGTTAAATGTGCTTTTCTGAATGGTGATCTCGAGGAAACCGTTTTTGTTGAACAACCACCTGGTTTTGAAAGTAAAACTCATCCGAACTATTGTTATGTGCTAGACAAAGCAGTCTATGGTTTAAAACAAGCTCCAAGAGCTTGGTATGAAACCTTGACTAAATTTTTAAAAGAATCAAACTTTAAACAGGGATCAGTGGACCCAACACTTTTTAGAAAGAAAGTTGGATCTCACTTGATGTTAGTCCAAATTTATGTGGATGACATAATCTTTGGATCTACTAACCCCAATTTGTCAAAAGACTTTGAAAAACTGATGAAAAGCAAATTTCAAATGAGTATGATGGGAAAAATAAACTTTTTTCTTGGTTTACAAATCAAACAATCTAAGGAGGGGATATTCATCAATCAACAAAAATATACGAAGAGTCTGCTTGAACGCTTCGGAATGACTAACTGCTCCAAAGCAAAAGTTCCTTTGCCTGCAGGTACAAGGTTAAATCCATCTTTGGACAAACCAAAGACCGATATACAGCAATACCGAAGCATGATTGGATCATTGCTCTATCTTACAGCCAGTCGTCCTAACATCATGTTTGCAGTCTGCAATTGTGCAAGGTATCAGGCTGATCCAAGGGAACCTCACTTGGCTGCTGTTAAGACAATATTCCGATATCTTCATGGAACTACTGCTTATGGTCTGTGGTATCCAGCAAACTCTGGTTTCTACATTCAAGCATATTCAGACTCTGATCTTGGTGGATGCTCTATTGATCACAAGAGCACTTCAGGAGGTTGTCAATTCTTAGATGGAAAACTTATCAGTTGGCAATCAAATAAACAAACTTGTGTCTCTATCTCCACTGCAGAGGCTGAATATGTAGCAGCTGCAGCGTGTACTTCGCAGATCATTTGGATTCAGAGTCAATTGAAAGACTATGCCATTAATATGAGAAAAATTCCTTTGTTCTGTGACTCTCAAAGTGCAATTCGTATATGCCACAATCCAGTTCAACATTCCAAGACGAAGCATATAGCTCTTCGCTATCACTTCATCAAAAGTCATGTTGAGGAGGGGAATATTGAGGTGCACTTTGTTCACACTACAGATCAATTGGCAGATATCTTCACAAAGGCTCTAAATGAAGAAGCATTTACAAGAATCGTTCGAGGACTTGGAATGATAGATGGATCAACTCTTCAATAATTTTCAGATTTGTTCACTCTTACTCTGTTCTGAAATTTCACAAAAAGAATAAACTTCGCAGTCCCCCGAAGTCAATTTTGTCTTCGGAGCTCATCGGAGAACTTGCTATCTTGAAAATTTACAAAAAGAATAGACTCCGCAGATCCCCGAAGTCAATTCTGGCTTCGGAGGTCATCGGAGAAAAACAAGCAAAAACACTTGCCACTTCACCGCAGTATTCCGAAGTAAAATATCACTTCGAAGGTCTGCGGAACAAACTTTTCTTCAAAATAAATTCTTCAAATGCGAAAATCACTTGAACAAATGTTAACTTCATCCCGTATAGATAAAAATAAAGAGTTGTTTAAGACTAAGGAAATTCAAAAACAAGAAAAAATTATACCAAACGAAAAGAAAATTCTGATGCAAATGACAAAATTTAACTCTACTCTCATGAATTAACCAAGTAAAGGACAAAAATTTGATTTTAGATTCTGAAAATCATACCTTATTGCACTAAAAGGTATTTGGGAATCGACTTGAAACATTGGTAAGAAAACAGACTTCGAAATGAGGTTAAGGCTATTTTACACTTTGAAGCCTTGTTTGATTTCAATAACTCTAACATAATGTCTATTTCTAACCACCCTTTGAAACTTGACTCGCTTCAACTTCAAATTAATCATGTAGCCTCAAAACTACAAAGGATAATTCAAAGTGCTCCGAAGTTTTCCTCAAAAATAGAACCAACATCGTTTGATAAGCAAATTTAAATCTCTTTTCATTAAATGATACAAAATTGAACGATATGAAGATTTTCACTCACAAGGACTGTTTAAAACAAAAACAAAATGCACCAAAGAAAGAAAACATATGGTGATGTTCTTTATCTACGGATAAGAAAAGAATAAAAGAAAATAATTGTCAAAAGAAACAAAGACAAAAAAAAATCAAAAGATAACCAAGGGAATGCAAAAGAAAAATCAGCATTCAAAAGCTTATTCTTCTGTTTTAAATAACAGTACAAGGAGCTCCTATAACATAGTCAAGTACCTTGTAGAGGAATACGAACATTTCAAGTAGTCTATCTTAAATGATAAAGTAGGAGTGGTGTACAAAGCTCAAAGGCTTGTCATCTGAGCTTAGTATCCAAACACTTCAACTGATGAAATGGAATAAATTTTTCAAACGAATCTTCAAAACAATCCAATCTTACCTTCTGAAACACTTCTGGTGTTCAATTCATGAATGAAAACCTCTTTAAATTTCAAATGCAAAGGATGTTATCTTTATTATATTTGAAAAGTTTGAGGCACATAAGTACAACACAAAACATGTTTCCTAATGCGAAATCAAGTCAGTGATGGGGTGATTAGACTTAAAAATTCATGATCGATATTGAATCAAACAAACTTCCAAATGAAAAATGGACTTCCAACATGATTCGAACGACTCTGAACATTAACTCGAATAAATCATCTTTTCATAATATTCATGAAAACTAAGGTTAAACGACATACTGCATCAGTCAAAAGAAAAATCAAAAACTTATAGAAAAACAAAGAGAAAAACATATAGACTTCGGTACAGTGATGAACACTTTGCAATCATTTGTCAATCACCGAAGTGACCGAACACTCTTCGGAGTCAATAGCAAAAACACCGAAGTGAGGAATTTTATGCTCCGAAGTGTAACCTCAACGGTCATAATTTTTCATAACTGCGAAGTCAATTAAATGTTCAAATGATTTCCACATTTATGATAAATCACAGAGACAAACATTCCTTGAGTTTTAACTGTTTGATCACAGCTGTCAATAAGAATTAAATGAAAAACATTAATCATAATGACGTCTCAAAAGATAACGGTTCAAATCTTGAATCATTGTAACTGACAGCCGTATATTTCTCCTTTTTGTAGAGAAAGTGGGACGAGCAGGTGATGAGGTGTCCACTTACTACTGGACCATTTTAAACGTGCATTAAATGGCCTAGGGACCACGAATACTATATAAACTTTCCATCTCTTCCATTGCACTCTTTACGCAAACACAACTCTCATTTTACTCTGCAACCTTACTCTCGAATTCTCTCTGTAAACACAACTCACTTCATCTTCTTCATTTTCATCAAACGTCCAACAATGGCCGCTGAAGGATCCTCTCAAACCACTGAAGCTATTTCAGTACCTGTTCTCAAAAGCCAGTCAGCAAATCTGGTACTACGCAACAACCTACAACTCTACCCTAAGCCCATCGATGCTCTTGTCGAATGCTTGAAGAGATCGATTCTTGGCTATGCCTTAACCTGCACACCATCGATTCCAGCAACACTTGTTCACAGGGCACATTACACATCGAATGCTCTGTTCGACATGAACAATCATGTGAAGTCCGTATACTTTGAAACCATTGATGTAAATGGAAAAACCAAGAAAGTGCAACTGACAAAGGAGAAATTTGCTGAGGCTCTTCATCTTCCCATCTACGATCCAAAGGAAATTGTGACTCCTTCAGCTGAGCAGCTCGTTGATATGTTCAACGAAATGGGGTACTTTCCTCAACTCGAGAAGATCAGCATGTTTAAGAAGAACCAACTGCCCGATCTGTGGAGATACTTCTTTAGTATCTTCCTCAGATTTCTTTCAGGAAGAACTTCAGGGCTAGATTCTGCAAGTGTGACCTTTCAGAGCTTACTCTTCGGAATCTACTATGATGTCAAAGTTGACTACGCCTCGATTCTATGGGCTGACTTCTGTTCACACATCAATCACAGTCTAAAGGGGACTGAAATTTCTAATGCAAGGTTCTGGGCAATTGTTGTTCATGCCCATTATCAAAAGACTGGATATGTGGCAGATCTATCTCTACCCAAAATGAGGTACACTCCAATCACTGTATCCCCATTGGATGATGAACCCGCAGTCTACTGTGCACAAATACCTGTAGCCATGCTCTCCAAGGTTCCCATGGAGTGTAATGAAGTCAGCTCTTACCGCAATACTTTGGTGATTCCTTATCCAACCCGTGATTTGAGCAAGGAGACAACTGTCTTAGAAATTCCTAAAGGAAAAGGGAAGAGGAAAATGGCTGGTGGACCCAGTGGTCCTAAAAAGGAAGAGAAGAAAAGAAAGACTTCGGTGAAAACCACACCGAAGAGGAAAAGAAAGATCATGGTTGTGGATGAGTCTTCGGACTCAGAAAAGACTCCATCCACAGTCCATGAAGAAGAACAAGAAGAAGAAATGTTCGCTGATCAACCCCCTTCTCCTACATCAACTGCCATTCCTCCATCTCCACCTAAAACAACTAAACCACCTACACCACCACAAACAACTGTCCCTCCATCACCACCAAAATCAACCAAACCTGACACACCTCCACATACAATTCCTCCTCCACCTCCACCAACAACTGCTCCTCCAACTTCCAAAATACCTATCTCTGGTATTGATTTTTCATTACCAGAGTTTGATTCACCCATATCACCAACAAGACAAATCCCCACTTCAGCAGCTCTCTTCGAAGCCTTTCACATGGCTCCGTTGACTGTTGAAGGAACATCAGAAGAAGACCTACCAGATGAAGGCTTTGTACTAATGAAACAGTACAAAGTCCTCAACTCCAAGCTTGACACTCTGATTCAAGCTCAAACAGGATTTGACCCCACAAAACCAACCATCGGTGACATCACCGAAGAGAGAGAGTCTTTGGAGTTCACTCTATCCAAAGAAATAAAGGAGTCTGTCGATAGTATTGAGAAGAAGCTCTTGGATGAACAAAATAAGATCCAATCTTCCTTCGAAAAGAAGTTGAAATACGCTGTCACCTCCATCAACAAAAAGGTTGATGCTCTCACTGAGAAGACCGATAAAACAAACTCCGAAGTCATGAAAACCTTGCAAGGACTTCGGAGTGAAATCCAACAAAGTACCAAGCTTGAAAAACAGCTTGATGAGGCCAGAGCAAAAATTGAAGAGCTCACTGCCGCCCAAACCACTTCGGATGTCACCAAATTTATAGAGGAACTGCAACGAACAAATGCAACTCTCACACAAGATTTAATTACAAAGTTGAGAGTTGCACTTCAACCTCTGATAAATTTCTCTGACAGATTGTCTAGGCCACAAGGCATGCCTAGACAGATCCCTGCAGCCACAGCAGGTCCTACAACCTCAACCATCACAACCACTGGCATGGGTGCTAGTGGATCGGCTGGAGCTGGAAGCTCAACAGACCGATCACTAGAAAACATTATTGCCCCTCACATGGAAGAAACATACAAGGCCAGACGAGCAGATTACAACTTGATGATCAAGATAAATGAATTTGCTCGAAATAATGGTGAATGGACTGTGAGACAATCAAGCTATTTGGATTTCAAAATCCAAATGTACTTAACAGACTTCCTCTTCGGAGTTTTGCAATTGTTGACTCCGAAGACATCCAGCTTGACATTCCATTCAATCCGAAGACCTTCGCTTTCCTTCAATTCGTCTCTTCGGTGCCAGAGGATCAGAAAGCAAGTTTTTGGACGAATAAAATAAACTTTCATGCCAAATACATTCAAAGGAAAAGCTATGTTTAGAGCCTAAACAAGATAAAGAAAATCATCTCAATAAAAGAAGCTGAAGACTATTTGGGCTTCAGAAATTATGAATTTCTTGTTCTTAGGGGGGCAGACGAAGTTGAATCCAGGTTCTCAATTACAGACTTCCCCATCATGAATCCTATGGACTTCATCCAGATTCTTGATCTTCTGCGAACCGGGGGTGCTACTCATGCTGAAATGTCTGCCTTTGCTATCAAAAATCACTTACTGGGTTTCCTCAACAACTATCTTCTTCGATTTGCAAAACATGACCTGGAGCTATGTTTCTACTATAGACAACCCTTGAACACTCCTCCTGTTGTAGTTCGGAACATAGCAAGATTCAAGAATGGAGAAATCTTGGACGAACCATATGGCGTAGTCTTCAAAGGACTTCGAAATGAAACCGAAGTCACAATTAAGTTCTTTGATATAGACTACATTGGCCTCCATCCCTCCTCCTTCATCACAGGGATGATTTCACATGTGAACGCCTGCCATGCAAATTCCACTGAGAAGAAGAAGAAGTTCATAGATCATATGAACTGGTATCTTGCAGTGAGAAAGACTCTGAAGCGGGCATACAAAAGAAACTTTCGAGTATAGGCTTCGGTTGCACTTCACACTGTTGGATTAGGTGTCTAAGCCATGACTAATAATTAGTATTTATCTAATTAATAGTAGCATAGTCCATTTGGGTTGCCCTCATAGTTGGAGGATTGGCAGAAAGTCCGGTAGAGAGAAAGGTTGATTTATTATGTGATTAATAAATCAATAGAAATTAAATAAATAGTTTATTAATATATTTAAGTGATAATATATTAATTAGAAACTATAATAATTAATTAGAAATTTTTCTGGAATTAATTGGAATTAATTTGGCAGTTAAATTGATTAATTAAGGTGCAGGGACTAAAACTGTAATTATTCAATAGTTGAGTAAGTGACAGTTGAGTGAGTGAGAGTGGTGGTCGAAATTATATATGGAAATATATTTATTTTCGATTTTGATAATGAGGATAAAAGGGTTTGAATTATTAAGATAAAGGCTTATCTTAATTTGAATTCAAAAAAGGTTTATCTTTAAGGTTTATCTGATCACCATTTGGAGCCTATAAATAGGGAGGCTCACCCTAACCCTAAAGCCACGATTTTGAAGCTCTCTAAGAAGGTATTTTCGGCCAACAACTCCAAGCTAGGGTGTCGCTACATTTAAGGCAAGAGGTTTCTGTTGCTTTGCTTCCAAGATTCACTAAAGGTTGGTTTTTCTTGATCTTTCTTTTAGTTAATCTTTTTCTGGCTTTTTAGGAATTGTTATATGTTTAACTAGAAGAAAAACTTAGATCTATATAGGCTGCATGTGAACTTAGGATTTTTAGTTCATAGTTGCAGAAAACCTTTCAGTGGTATCAGAGCATTTGGTTGTTTTTCTTGTTAAATTGCTATAACTGCTTTCCTTGTAATTAGGGTTTATAGTCTCTAAACCCTAATTTTGGGCAAATCGACATTAGGGTTAGGGTTTTGAAAACCCTAGCCCCCCCTCTATTTTGGCGATTTTATGATTAGGGTTTTGAAGGTATTCTATTTTTGGTAACTTTAAATTGTTTAAAAGATAAACCTTAAAACCTTTTATCCTAAAATCGAAAATTAAGGGATTAGGATAGTTTTTAATTAATTTGATTAATTTGATAAAACCTATCTATATTTGAATTAATTTAATTAATTGGTAATTAAAAGATAATTCAAGGATTTAATTTAATTTTAAATTTAATTGTTTAAATTGGCGAAAAATTAAAAGGATAAATCCTAAAATATTTTAAAAGGTTTAAAATATCAAATTTAATTATTTTAATTAATTGGTTAATTAAAAGATAATTAAAATATTTTTTTAAAGGTTTAATTTAATTTGAAATTTAATAGTTTAAATCGACAATAAATTAAAAGATAAACCAGAAACAATTTTTTAAAGGATTAAAAAATTACATCTTATATATATTATAATTAGAAAGTTATTGTTATATGTATAAGATTGAAATGGTTATTCAAATCATTAGTAGGCCTCATTCACGAAGCTGGTCTATAAAGTGGGTATAAGGAGACTGCCTATAAAATGGCGGTCTAATGGGTGAACACTCTCGCCCACCGCTCGCCTGATCAGTGGAGGGTCGTTAGCCGAACAGGTTTGATAGGACCGCCTAATAATCACTAAAAGTATAATGATTCAAAGTACTAGAACACTTAATAAAACCCAAATCTAGTTACTTTAGGAAAAATGTGAATTGGTGCTAATCCATGAAATTGCACATTGCACTTTATGAAACATTGGTGGAGCGTGTGTGGTTTACCGGCACGCCAATAGGGGTTCATAAAGAGTTTCAATGGGTTTCCCGGGTATTATCATTGTTGATGGAGCGTGTGTGGTTTACCGGCACATCAATTAGAGATGATAATTAACCCGAGAGTACCAAGCTAATTTGCATGGTTATTCACATCTAGTTTGTGATCCTCGGCATCCCAGTCACAAACAGTGGAGCACATCCGAGATTAAACATGCCATTGAAGAGTTTAATGAATCTCAACAGATCTAGGAATTTCATAAGATGAAATTGATAAGTGTTTATCTACCTTAATGACCATTATGTTGTGATTACGACATCCCTCTTCATACCATAGTTGGGGTATTTTGGATCCTAGCCTTATTAAATATCATATTGGGTAATTATTTAAAAAGGACCAATTAAGCTAATAAATTCTATTTTCTTTTATAGATGTCAAGTGTCAATTCTCCTCCTTCTCCTCCTTCACCCATTTCTGAAAGCCTCAGAATGCACCTGCTTAATATGGAATGGCTGACTGGCCTCAACTGTAATGAATGGCTTCGCAATTGGAGACTGGGTCTCGGCATTGCTGGCAAGCTACATCTCACCGAGTATCCGATCCTAGTTCCACCGGAACAAGTCATCATAAAAGGTTCTTATGATGAATCCGAAGAGATTCGTGACCTCATGCTATCAATCATTGACCCCGAGTTCCGCAAGGATTTTGAATCCTTGGGGCCATATGAGTTGATGCAACTGGTGGAGGAAAGGTTCCAAAAACCAGTTGAAGAGGAACGAGCTAAAATCCTCAGAAGACTTGCAGAGTGCAAGCTAAAGGCAGGAAGTAGCATCAATTCGCATGTTCTTCAGATTGAAGCGTACATAGGCGAATTGCATAAACTTGGTCATCCCATGAGTCAGGAGGAGAGTGTTAACATCCTGCTCGCTTCACTGACAAATGAGTACGATCTGTTCATTCAGACATATAGAAAGGAAGACCAGAAAAAGACCCTCATGGAAATGCGTCCACTGTTGACTTTATACGAGTCACTCTTGGACAGGCATAGCTCCAATGGCTCAGCTACTTCTGGATTAAGTCCAGTGAAGAGACGTAACAAGAAACGGTCGAGATCGACTAGACATGTCTCAAACTGGGAATCTGCTAAATCGGATACAGTCACGGAAAGATTGGAAGACGCTCCAACTCTTTTGAAAGCTCAAGTATATCTAAAAACCTCAAAACTCCTGTTCCAAGATTTCTTGATACATAATGTGACAGTCGCATTTTGGTTTGTATGCAGGGAATCAAGAAGGCACGGGACTCTGGTGCATAGGAGCACATATGGATTGGATCTCCAGCTCGTGCAGTTTTGAAGTTTAGATAGATATTGGAATATTGTTATTAGTCTTTAGTTGCATTTCGACATTGTCTATTACATTGTTCAAGGATTTTGTTTTAATAAAATTGTCATTTTTCTTTCAACACCTGTTGTCTAAAATTGTCCTTGAAATGTTATATGAATGTGTTGAATGTATGTTTAGTAATAACTTGAATGATGATCCGAAATGTTTTGAAATCAAGAATTGTGTCATTATGATTGTTAATACAAATGTTATAAGAATCAATTTAACCAAAGGTCCAGTTGGACAGGACCTTGGAATCATTTGACTTAGAGTCACTTGATGAATTGACTTCTTAATGTGTCAAGAAATGAATCAACCAAAGGTCCAGTTCGACAGGAATTTGGAATCATCTGACTTAGAGTCAGATGATGATTAAGTTCTTGACAAAGCACATGTGGCAAGAAATGAATCACCCAAAGATCCAGAGGATAGGATTTTGGAATCAGTTGACTTAGAGTCAACTGAAGATTGCAAGTCTTGAACAAAGTTAACAAAGTCATTAGTCTACATAGATATGTAAAAGACATTGATATTAAGAGCAACGGACACACCTGTTGCGGTGTGTTGCTCGAATCTTGAGATAGAACACAATTGTTTGTACTTCACAATATTCATCATTCGGTATGATGAATATGACATTGCTTATCGGTATAAGTAATTGAATTGAGACCTTGAACAGTCCAAGGACTTCAAAGGAAGTACAAGTTCCACAGAACCTGAGCGATAACATAAACTGAGAAAAAGGTTTCACAGTTCATTCTCTTCCAAGAGCATTAATGGTTATAATGTGTCTTAGGGAAGATAATGGAGCATTGGTCGAAACAGTTCGATCCTCGATGTATGAGATACATTGCCAATTAGTTTCCAATAAGATAAACACTATACCAGTCAGTCCATATAAACCATACTCCGACCACATCCTAGACTAAGTAGGTCTTGCAAACACTGCCTGAAATGTAAAGCTTGGATTATCCCACTTGTACATAGAAAGTCCAGGGTCTTGTAGTGATCATCTGAACCTCATGACCAGCTGAACTTGATCAGCATTGTCGTTTCATTAGCTATCCTACTGTAACTAAAGAGCTCTTTTAGAAAGAACTCATGGTCCAAGGAAACAGTGGGAGTTGGGACAGTCCTAAATGAGTTTAGGATTAGCAATGAAAGAACCTTTTAGTCATCACTAGGCTTGGAGTAGAAATCAGATTTCTGCTTTACAACTGACATTATCTCCTCTTAACCAGTAGTATTGATCACCATCATAAGTAGTTGTGATCGGGGTGACATACCGATTGGTGGTAAAACACTGCAGTTGGTACGGATTTGCAATCCGACTACTTGGAAGCATTGGTGAGCCCGACTGCTACCAAATAAGAGGACCTTAGGGCGAGACACGGTCTGTATGAAAATTTGATTGATTTTACACCTGGTCTAAAAACCAGTGGGAGTAACTGAGTTATCAAAAGAAAGCAACATGGACATATACATACCTTCAGAGCATCTAGTTGAGTGAGTCGATACTCAGAGTCAAGCAATTGATTCCGAGTAAAGCACTCTCAATAGCAGATGAAATCCGAGAGGATTCTGCGTGGCATAGTGTGAGTCGTTAGTGGAGCGTGTGTGGTTTACCGGCACACTAATAGGGACACACATAGAGCATGCCATTACAAAAGGTACATGGCCCCGGGTTTCGTCCCACGGGCATCTCGCTAGAAAGGATATTCAGATTCTCAAAATATGCCAAAGGATTGGATTTTGAGAAAGGACTGAAAGATTTCCATTAAAATGTCAGAAAGGTTTGGATTCTCAAAATGTACCATAAGTCCTGGATTTTGTGAATAGTCTATAACCATGTCAAAGCCAGTGGGAGTCGCCGTTATCTACTATCTCCATACGTGGGATACATAATGTTTCTAGGAAACGTCTCTTTTCGTTACAAAGTGTAATGACTTGGTGTTAAGAGACAGATCGCTATGAAAGCCTTAATAGAAATACGGCATACTCAGGTGGTTGTAAACATCTATGAGATAGATCCAGATTCTGCCAAGATGATCTTGATGAGATTCAAGATGCATAGACTTAGGAAAAGTTTTCTTATCATTTCAAAGTGTGATGACTTGGCGTGAAAGAAACTAAGAAGGTGCAATATACTCACATAATTCAAAGTCATCTATTAGATAGATGAAATCACCAGCATAGACCTAGCCATTCTAAGCATGATCTTGATAAGATTCAAGATGCATGAGAAGAGTCTCCGAAAGGAAATAGTTTTTCGAAAATCATGACACAAGGATTATGAATAATCTTTGGATTCCGAAAAAAGGTTTGGAATAAGATTGGATCGGGTTCCACAAATTTTCTTGGATCGATCCTAATGTCATGAACATGTCCTGATGACTTGATACTTAGGGCATAATAAGTTGGATTCAGGACATTGTCTGGCTGGGAGTACTGGATGGATTGTTTGAACTCAAGAGAGAAACATTGGGAAATGATTAGGGTGAAAGTGATAGGGTTAAAATTTGAAAGACTTTTCAAAGTGGTAATTATTAACGTCGGGACATGATGTTAAAGGACTTCATGGTTAAAGAATCTCGTTGGTATTATGATGGAGCGCGTGTGGTTCACCAGCACATCATAACGCCTCGAAATAGTCTTAGGGTGCAGTCAAGTAGACTAAAGACCCCAGAACCATAGGAAGTCACAGTACACATTACCAGAATTGAGTTAGGAGAGAAATTGACAGGATAACATATTGAGATGTTATTGGATGAGCATCCGATTGGATCATCTGCAATAAAATGTACAAGTATAAGATACTTTGGATACATAGAAAGAGTGTAAGGTTCATAAAGACATAGATGTAAAATTAGAATTGAAAGTTTAAAAGAAATTTTTGAAACCGATAATAGGTTATGACAAGACCAGACTTGGTGATTACCTTATGGAGACTTGGTAATTAGCAGGAGTAGCTGCCAGTCAGATCTTTATGTTTCACTTTTGCATGTTTTACTTCCCGAATAATTTAATTATTCAGATAGGTCTACAGTCGCTCATAATTTGGGAAGTAAGTGTTGAATCAAGACTGTCATGAATTGGTTTGTAGACTGTCTAAGGAGTTAGACATAGCAATAGGATTGCTACAACATTAATGAGTACTTAGAAATAGAGATTTGAGTATTGGATAAACCCACGCTCAATAGATTGCTTCATGGATTATATCACAAGTAATGTTGAGACGGTAATATCTTATGATCTTGAAGTGGAGAGATATGAGTTATAATTTACAAGGCAGTTGTTCATTGATAATACGAAAACGCATCGGTAACTCCATGTTATAAAACGTGTTGTTGTGAATGATTTGACTGGTAAAAGATATAAGCATATGAGTCAAAGCTTATTCGTTCCTTGACCCTGATGGGAAACAGATATCTGTAGGCCTCTCGATGATTTTGAAGTTGACTAAAGTGCTGGCCAACCTGGACTAAATTGATGAGTTCAATTAGAAGTTCTAAAGTCATAAGCAGAATCGGAAATCGAGGAACAGAGTATCGGACAGAGATTGATCTCAATCCATGTCTCGTGTCTGAAAATATCTTGTTGGACGAAGGATCATCTGATCACTTATCTTTGGACAGAACTGACTAGGTCAGAGTTCGGCAGCGGTTTCTAGGAAGCTACAGTTGCTAATTAATTAGAGGTTAAATTGGTAATTTTAGTCATAGACTTATCCAAGTGGGAGACTGTTGGATTAGGTGTCTAAGCCATGACTAATAATTAGTATTTATCTAATTAATAGTAGCATAGTCCATTTGGGTTGCCCTCATAGTTGGAGGATTGGCAGAAAGTCCGGTAGAGAGAAAGGTTGATTTATTATGTGATTAATAAATCAATAGAAATTAAATAAATAGTTTATTAATATATTTAAGTGATAATATATTAATTAGAAACTATAATAATTAATTAGAAATTTTTATGGAATTAATTGGAATTAATTTGGCAGTTAAATTGATTAATTAAGGTGCAGGGACTAAAACTGTAATTATTCAATAGTTGAGTAAGTGACAGTTGAGTGAGTGAGAGTGGTGGTCGAAATTATATATGGAAATATATTTATTTTCGATTTTGATAATGAGGATAAAAGGGTTTGAATTATTAAGATAAAGGCTTATCTTAATTTGAATTCAAAAAGGTTTATCTTTAAGGTTTATCTGATCACCATTTGGAGCCTATAAATAGGGAGGCTCACCCTAACCCTAAAGCCACGATTTTGAAGCTCTCTAAGAAGGTATTTTCGGCCAACAACTCCAAGCTAGGGTGTGACTACATTTGAGGCAAGAGGTTTCTGTTGCTTTGCTTCCAAGATTCACTAAAGGTTGGTTTTTCTTGATCTTTCTTTTAGTTAATCTTTTTCTGGCTTTTTAGGAATTGTTATATGTTTAACTAGAAGAAAAACTTAGATCTATATAGGTTGCATGTGAACTTAGGATTTTTAGTTCATAGTTGTAGAAAACCTTTCACACACAAAGGGGGAGATTGTTGAGATATTTTGTGATGAAGTGCTGATACATCCGAAGTCCTACCCATAAGAAACCCCGAAGTGAATAAACAAGAGGAGACACCGAAGTCTGAAGACTCCGAAGTGCCATGCATAAAAGATCTGAAGACTTCACAGTCTGTCCTCTTGTCTTTTGTGTGCACGCGTATAGTACAATACGTGTTGCATGAATCTTCTATCCTATTGGCTAGTACACTGATAGGATATTCTCTGTAAAAGTTGTACTATTGGTATCACTGATTCAGTATAAATATCAGTGATACCATACCATGTCAAATGAGTGATTACAAGTTTAGTTTACTTAAATTGTATATCTCCAAGATAGAAAACCCAACTGTAAAACCAAAGTTCTAATCAAATCATTCGGCACATGTTATTCATATAGCTCTGTTGCATTATCATTGTGTGATTGATCGTGTAATTGATTTCATATCTATATTAGTTCATCCATTCTTATATTTCAAACACCTAACAGAAACAACAGCAGCATCACTCGAAATTGTTTGCCCATCAAGAAAGTAGAGGTCGGAGGTTTTTCGATTGGCTCTCAGTTTGTCGGAACCATCTTTGAACACCCTGAGAACTCCACCTTTACCGGCAAACTTGTATCCCTTTTTATCAAAGGAACTGAGAGATAAGAAGTTTCTTCTGAGGTCAGGGACATATCTAATATCCCCAATGGTTTGGATAACGCCATCAAACATACAGATTCTGACTGAACCATGTCTAAGGACTGGACATGTGGTATTGTTACCCATCAACACATAGCCCTGGTTAACCTTTTCAAATGTGTAAAACCAACTTTTGTTGTGACACATATGAAAAGTACAACCAGAGTCGAGTATCCAATCACCAGTGGAATCCAGTTTATCTGAATAAACTGTCAAGAGTTCTCCAATACATTCGACCTCTGCTACATCGGCTTCACCCGAAGTGCTAGCTTGTTTACCATTTGTTGCCGCCTTCTCTTTTTCTTTATTCTTCAACTTGAAACATTCTTCAAGCACATGTCCCTTCTTGTGACAATAGTTGCAAAACTTTCGTTTGCCTTTAGATTTGGATCTGGTTCTGTTGGAAGATTGAGAAGTTCTACTTCTCTCTGTTGTTCTTCCTCTCGCATTCAAACCTTCGGCTTTAGCGTCATCTGAACCACCACCGGTAATATATTTCATCTTCTCTTTAGAATCCAAAGCTATAAAGACTTCATCTAAAACAAGAGTTTCACGGCTGTAGATGATCGTATCACGAAAATGGCTGTAGGATTCGGGTAACAATGACAGCAAAAATAAAGCTAAGTCTTCATCTTCATACTGAACATCCATATTCTCCAAGTTATTTATTAACTCTTTGAATGTGGACAAATGTTCAGCTAATGAGCCTCCTTCAATCATCTTGAGATTGAACAGCCGTTGCTTTAGATGCAACTTGTTCGGTAAGCTCTTTGTCATCAATAACTGCTCCAACTTCAGCCACAAAGCAGCCGCCGACGTTTCTTTTAGAACATCTTGTAAAACATCGTTTGACAAGTGCAAACGAATCTGGGATAAAGCCTTCAGATCTTTCATCTCTTTTTCTTCTTCGGTCCATGTATTGGGCATCCTTTCGAAGCCCAAGAGCGCCTTGTGTAAATCCATCTGAATGAGAATATCTCTCATCTTTACTTGCCACAGCAGAAATCGGGTATTCCGATCCAGCAGCGGAATATCGTATTTCACCGAAGACATGATTTATTACTTGATAAAATGATCCCAACAAGCTAATATCAAAACCCGGACGCTCTGATACCAATTGTTGTAAAATACGACGGATCCGAATTGACTTTAGACAATATTAGCTCAATGCGGAATAGGATCAAAATTATCAAACGATAATAATCACAACGAAAAATACGAATGAAGTAAATAAAATAGAGACACGAGGATTTACGTGGAAAACCCAAATCGGGAAAAACCACGGGCGGAGGAAGCCGAGAACCAATTCACTATATTTTGTGGTGTTTACAAAATGTTTGAAGAATATAAAAAATACAAAGAGTTTATAAAACTCTTATGTATTTACAAGAGAAGAGAAATGTTGTGAGATGGTTTTTTGGTGTGATTTGCATGAATGAGTTTCTACCCTTTATATAGGGTTTGTATTGCAATCCATTTTAGAAAAATGGCTCATATGTTGAATTCTTTGCAAGCCACATTTGAAAATTGTTTAGTAGCCTTTGAATCATCTTTAGCAGCCTTTGAATCATCTTTAGCAGCCTTTGAAAATAAGTTTTGTTTAATTTTGAAGACATATTCTTCACACTGTGACATCAAGATGTCATATTGATAAAGAAAAAGTTTATATGCACAGGAAACTGTGCTTTCATTTTAATTTTTTTTAGAATCCTACTTCCATTTTTATATTACCAATCAAACCCGGAAAAAATAGCGATCATGATACTTGACGCCCACCATATTCTACACAAACACACACACACACACACAGATCATACTCACACCCAAAGAGAACCAATATAATCTAAGTAAAAAACCCAAAATCGAAAAATCCAAATAATATCAAATAAGAAGATCAAGATGTTTGATGAACATTTAACCTAATAGAAATTTTCAGAACATTAATCAAACCAACGACATGCTTTCGACTTGAATCATGTTGGTGCTTAGTGATATCGATTTCGGTTCCTCTAAATTCGAGGGAGACGTTACTGAAAATCAGAAAAAAAAAATTACAAAAAGCATGACTTACAGATCGGTCTGGTCGTAACGACGGATCTTCTGCTCGAGCGACGATGAAGAGACCCTCCATCGTCATGTCTTCTGATCGCTCTGGTGGCAACGACGATGTGGGACTTTTAGCAATCTCGCAGAGAACTTCATGGAGCCGTCGTTAGGTTGATTTGAGGCAAGAAAGGGGATTCTAATTTGATTCAGCGTTTGGAGAATGATTTAAGGAAACTGAAATGTTGAACGCGTAAATTAGGGCCCTGGATTTGGGGAAGGTTTAAAATTTGATTTTGAGGGGAGGAAATGTGGGTGAAGGTTGAGCGTGATTCAGGGACGATTTTATTGAGATTCTGCATATTTTTAGGCTTCTGTTCCGGAAAGAATCATCCAGAATATTCAATAGAAAAACAAAACTCTTGATATTTTAGGCGGGAATAAATTCTATCAATGCATATTAGAAAGACACGTGACAAAAGAGGGGTTCTAAAAAAATGTCATGTGACACTAAATGGATTCCTTTATTAGAGAGGATTGATTAGATACTCCCAAGAAATTAATATGTTATGTTTCATAATTATTAAAGTTTACCATAATTGCGTCTGTTTATGCAGCTGGACGTCTATTCCCAAATGAGGCATTTCAAACCCAATATCCAATGAATACCGGCTTGTTTAGGTGGTCTTTATAGTTAATCTGAAATATATTGCCCAACGCATGTTATAATGTCGTTGCGGATTTTTTTAAGGATTTCGAAGAGGGTGAAGTATGAATTCGCAGTCGAAGGAGATTATGGTGAATCATGTTAGGTGTAAACTTAAAATGGCCACGTTAGGTAGTTGAAAATCAATAAAAATAAATGCCCCACATGAAAACCAATAGGGCTGTGTATGGGGCGGCTTGGTTCGGTTATCGACCAAAATCGAACCATAACATTATGATCGGTTAGTGTATTTTAGTAGCCGTTGGTTATGGTTAATATTGGTTATCGTTAATTGTTTTTATCGGTTAATGGTTTTGGTTAAATGTTTAATATCGGTTAACCAAAACAAACAAAAACAATATAAAAATTGAAAGTTCATTGATATAAAAAGTGAAAAATTAAGAAAATACATTGATTTAATAAGTGAAATTTAGACACACTTTCATCCGTCATTCCCTCTCAAATATTCATTTACGTTTTCTACCTTTTAGTATTAGATTTCTTTTAAATAACTTTATTAGACTTGGATTTTATTATTTATATTCTATAATTTAAAATTTAAAATATAATTACATATAAATATATCGGTTTGGTTATATATTGGTTCGGTTATCTTATAAAACCAAAACCGAACCGCTTCTTATCGGTTAGCAAAAAATACAAACTGAACCATCGGTTTTTGAAACGGCTCGGTTATTATGGTTCAGTTATATCGGTTAATTCGGTTTTGGTTCGATTTTTCAGTTTTTGTGCTCACCCCTAAAAGCCAATGTCCGAAATGAAAACCACAACCCGAATTGCAATAAATATTTTCGAAATTGGTTCACTTTCTAGATTAAAATAAGTATTGCATATATGTTTTGTAGTATTTAGAGTGGCGAATCTAGAACCGAAAATCACGTGGTTCATTATTTAAGTAAACTGAAAAAATGAAAAAGTAAAAATACTAGTAGTGAGTCGGGTCATATGTCTTAAAATATTTAAACATAAGTTCAATAGTTTTATTAAGGTTTTTACAATTGTATGTGACAGGAGGACGTTGACCGATTGAGGGCGGTGGCCGGATGGAGGCTGGACTGGCAGTCGACGATGGCAGTAGGTGCAATGGCGATCGCCGAATCAGATCCGAAGTGCAGCAACGTCCCACGGTCCCAATGATTCCGACTATAGGTCGTTACATGTTTGCGTTTTGCGTATTTTTTTTATTTTTCTTTTGTTGTATTTTAATAGATTGGACTATTTATCAGGCTACTTAAAACTTAAGTGAATTGCACTTATAGGCTCAAATATTGGTATAGATTTCTTTCAAGTATAATAATGTAGGTCCTTAAATAATTTTAGGATGATTCTTATTTTTTCTTATAAATAATTAACCTTAGAAATTAAAAAAATAGGTGGGTCCTAGGACCCACCCTCATCCCACATGAATTTGCCCCTGGAATTTAGGTTGTATTGTCGTACACTTGGCAAATCAGTCGTATCATATCAGGTTCATATTGGTTTGAAACATTAAACAAGTTGAGAGAACTTGACTCTGACCTTACTCGTTTAATTATCGTGTTATGTCATATTAATCTGTTTATTTTTTTGCTGAGTTTGTCTAGGGTTAGAGAGTTTATGATTTAGACCTTGTAAATATGTCATGTCGTGTTGGGTTGAATCATTAAATATTTGAAAGATTAGGACTTGGGGTGGCAGAAAGAAAAATGTGAAAACTATAAGCAGTATAAGCTGTGGTGGTAAGGGGAGAAATTTATAGTAAGTTTAGAGGGAAAAGTGGAAGGAGTGGGAGTTGCGGAGGATGAAGGTGAGGTCATGAGGAGGAAGGAGTGAGAAACTAAGACTGTAGATTATGGGAAAGGAAAGTGTGACAATTGTAAATTTTGGTCAACAAAAGTCAACTGTAGTCAAACGAAGCGTACGTTAATCTATATGTTGAAAAGTTATTTTCCATAACTTTTGCGATGAATCATTAATATTATAAGTATTACGTATGCTAAATCAAACAGTTATCGATTAAAAGTCGAAAATACGAACAGCAAACTACTGTAGCGTAAAAATTCGATAATCGTACAATTATTATTTTGAGAATAATAATGTTAATAAAACGATCTACTCATAAATACGAAACTGTGGATGTATAGAACGTCAAAAACGGAGTCCGTATGTGAAAGTTACAACCATTAAACCGCTGTGAACGGATAAATGTACACAGGGTTTGGACTCAAAATACAAAATGAGGTGCCTTAAACATCAAATATGAAATAACAATTCATATGATAAGTAACGTAATAATATCTAGTATTTAATTTCAAAGCTAAAAACAATTTCCGGTAAAACGTCAAAAATCACAAAATCGGAAGAATACTGCGCTTAAACGCGTATTTCGACACCCAACGAATTATATTTCAATCAAAATAAATGTTTGGCAATGTTTTTATACAAAATAATTATTTAGAACTTCGTTTCGTCAAAATCTCACAAAATTTCACTAAAACGTCTTAGTATTTTATAAAAATCACACATTTTTATAAGTACATTGCTATTTTTATAAAAACCAACCCCACCCCACCCCCTACCCCTCCCCATCGACAGCCATATGATCTCCAAGGATCACACCATATCTCCTCTTTACTATTCACAATCTAGGCACAAAAAGGCTATAGAATTTTATAATACACAAAAAAATCCAACTTTAACCTTTAAGCCATAATGCACCACACTTCAGAACTAACTAAATCATTTCATCCCCTACACCTCTCCCTCTCTTGCTCTTGGCTCAAACCGCCACCACCATCATCATCTTCAAGTTTCATTTCCAAGTTCTTTTCACAAGATTAAGTGGTAAGCTTCATCCATCTTTTGATTCTAAACAACATAACACAAGTTTTACACCTTTTACACACACTAACATCCATCAAAATCCATTGGATAATAGCTTTGTCCAAGGGTCTTTGAGCTCCAATCTTCATCATCTTCAAAGATCTTGCAAGCCTTCTTGGTAAATTATGATCATCTAGTGATTTAAGCTCTAAATACCTTCATTTACTCTTTTACACACACATACTCACGAAAATCCATTGGATAATAGCTTTGTCCAAAAGTCCCCCGGGTCCTAGAACCAAACTCTTCAATCTTCTACTAAGAAACCTTAAGATCTACCACTCAAGGTGAGTTCATACCCCACATTTTCATATTTTCCAACCTTTTTGGGGGAGAATACAAGTTTAATTACTATAAATGTTGTTTTATTCAAGTTCATATGTGTTAAAATGCTATAAATAATGATTTACACAAATTTATAAAACTAGTTGTTGTGTAAAAATGCTCTTGATATGATTTATGGATATTGATATGTATGATGATCATAATGATATATAATGTTAGTATAAAAGTTTCCAAAGTATAAATAAAGTGTGCAAAAATGTTAGTTCTTAGACAAAAATGTTATAAAGATGAACTTGGCATAAAATATGAATAGATCCATGTATTATGAACACTTTGACATATTAAGTTGTGTAAAAGTTACAAAACTACAAATAAAGTGTACAAAAATACTAGATCTTGGATAAAAATGTTATAAAAACGGAAACTAGTAAAAACTACGTTTTTATAAATAAAAGCACTATTTTCTAGCGAAAATGGTTATAATCAAGTTATTACACCATTTTTGTGAGAAATATCTCAAAAGATGATATTTATAATCATTTGAATAAGTTACTTCGTTATTATTCACAAAAATATGATTATTACGACGAAATACTAAAAATAGACTATTATTGGAATAGTTTATGAACACAAGGTTATTATGACGTTTGAACATGACAAAAATAATTATATAAAATTATATAATTATTAAACAATACTATATTATCATGGGAAAAATGATAATGGACGATTACAAGAGTTTTTATATACAAATCGTACGTAAACAAGTTGATTGGAATACATACATTTTTGTGAGATGAATTTTCACAGTACTTTTATAAGTACCTACTATAAGTCCTGAACTTTTATAACCAGAGTCTCGGTAAGAGAGCGCGATATTTGAGTATAGATCTATACGGGGCTTGACAACCCCGCACCTGAGCTGCTAGCTACAGCTTGACCGGTAGGTCTGAGGTGTCCAAATGTCTAACATTCCGACGCCTGAAGAACGTCGCAGCAGGCCAACTAGTCACAGTATGGTTATAGGGTATCTCACAAGGGAAAATAATCAACTTATTATTTTTATAAATTGTTTACGTGGAAAAATACATTTCTAAGGAATTTCACACTACAGTTACATATTACATTTTAGTCTTTGGGATTTAAAGACTTGGATATTTTATGAGAAAATATTGGATTTTCTTGGTTTTCAATACTATTGCTTACAAACAAATGACATTTCTTACGCAAAATCTTATGAACTCACCAACTTAATTGCTGACACTTTTTCAACTACTTGTATTCTCAGGAAATTGTTAAGGTAAATTCAGGCGCTACAAGAAGGGACGTTACGACGTCGTTTTTGTCTATTTTGATATCATTTCAATTGTATTTGAAACATGAAACAATTAAACTTTGTAACATTTGCAAATTGATTAATGATGGTTGTGTGCTTGGTAATCACTATTATTCAACTTTGTTATGATATTGTTCATGAAGTCATCCACCCTTGAACTATTCCGCCAATACGGTTTGGGGGTGTGATAGATTGGTATCAGAGCATTGTTTATAGTGAACTAAGTATATCAATCCATTTAAAGATATACAACTATAAATACAATGAGACTAAAACTCTCGAAAACATTTTCGTACAAGTATACTTTTAAAATTACAACGATAATTTTTATAAAAGTATAAGTACATACATACATACTAGAATGATATCATGACGAAAACATACAAAAGTGGTAAGATGAGTTGAACACAACGGATAGGCCTAAGTGTTTTGGTAATTATATCTTGGATAAATAGAGCCTGATCAACTGTATTGGTCCAAGATATGATTAACGTACACTTAGAAATAGTCGTGGTGAACAACAAGTCTGAACACTTACCGGTAACCAAAAGAACTAAACATAAAATTTAAAATACTATAGGAGTATTTTATGACGCTATAGAACAAAACATGAAGTTAAAATACCATATGAGTATTTTGTATACATTACTTAGTTATATATATGTGTATTTAAGAATCCCCTTTTATATACTTCTTACACCCCAATCCTCGTACAGACGTCATGGCCGGACATCACCTACCAGGAGACCCTTACTACCCAGAAGAAGAACCAGAAGAAATGTCGGATAGTGAGGACCAATGGGACGAGGAGGAGTCGGATGACGAACCCGAAGTCATCAACCCCCGCCACCCAATCCGCGAGCATCATGCACCACTCCCGGAGCCGAGCTTCCAGGTATATCGCCACCCTGGTGGCCCGTTATGGATGCGTACTCCTCGAAAGAGGGTACTTCCCATCCACCGCCCCTTACTAATACAAGAACCTCTTCAGGACCCGACGCCAGAGTGGGCAGAGTATCTACGCCGCTGGAGCCGCGAGCAGGGCTTGCGACCCCCGTATGGCATACCCCACGATCACTTCGACCTCAGCAGAGGGGGCTATGCAGACCGAGCCTTACCAGTCATGGTCGGACGCATTAGCCGTCAGGAGGAGCGGATTAGGGCAACCTCTAGTCAGGTCATGGACGTGGGAGGTACTGACGAGGTCACTGCGGCACGCCTTCGACGCTTAGACGAGACCCATGACCATACCTCCGGGCGAGTCGACTCGCTCGAGGAGGACGGACGGACAGCTATGGGGATGTTTCGCGAGGCCTTTGTACTGATATCTGAGTCCGAGGAAAGGATACGAGACATAGAGCGAAGGACCGAGGAGGCCGAGCGAGAGGCTGCCGATCTGAGGGCACAGGTGGATGCACTACGCAGAGCTAGGGGATCCAGATCACCATGAGTGGTACTTTTACTGCTCAGATTTTGTTATAGACTAGGATTTTACGAGTACGCGCTATACGCTACTCGCTTTATATGTAGGCGCGACCCTACAATTAAGTGATTACACTCTTTGTGGGTCGTTACGCCGCCCGTTTATTTTTGCATTGTAGACCTCTGCGAAGGTCAAATTTTCCATCTTAAAAATCATCACTACTAGAAAAAAGGCTTTTAATGACACGCATTGCATGTCATTAAAGGGTACAGATGACACGCAAATGTATGTCAAGGAAGCCCCTGTCATAAATGACAGATGACACACATTTGTGTGTCGTAAATTTACGACATACATTAATGACACACGTTTACGACATACAGTTATGACACGCAATTACGACGTAATTTTATGACTTAAATTTATGACTCACAATGTAAGTCGTAAAATTACGACATACATTAGTGACACACGTTTAGGACGTACAGTTATGACACACAGTTAGGACATACATTTATGACTCGCAATGTAAGTCGTAAAATATTTTATATATATATATATATATATATATATATATATATATATATATATATATATATATATATATATATATATATATATATATATAGAGACGGGTTCAATACAGAACCAAATTAAATCACCTAACTGCAGAACCATGTTCATCAATGAACATAAATCGTAAATACCCCAAAACCGACACCCCAATCAACAATTTCATCGTGCTAATCTCTTCGTCTCTGTCAAAAGCCCTCAGCCGGAAGGAGATTAAAGTCGATATTAAAATACGCAGGCATCAATTGGCGATTTTATTGTAAAGCAGTGGTAGCAAAGAAATATCTTTTAGTTTGCAATTTGCTTCCGGTATAAATCGACTCCTACATAAGCATCTCTCCAATCAGCAATAAATCGACTCCTACAAATCGCAGGCTTCAATCGAGAGAGACAAATCATCAATCAAATCGCATGAAATGGGGAAGCCAATTGTATCTTATTTTCTCTTTTTTTTTTCTTATTATGTTCCATTAAGATTAACAGTCATTCAATCCCTCACTGCAGAATGATTGTTCCAATAACATGCTATGGGAATAATGCTGAAATTTGCGTTAGGTATTAACATGCTCAAGAAAACTGCACATAAAGTGTTTGTAGAAATGCCAAAGAGAGAAAAAAAAAACGTTTTTGAGATGCATATGATAGGACATGTGCTGCGATTTTCAATTTGATGATGATGACCGTAACTTGCCTTTTCAAACTTTTAAACAATAATTGCAAATTAGTAATGTGATTTTTTTTTTCAATTTCAGTTCGTATTACAGGGAGTCTGATTGCATATTTGGTTTTCAATATATGTTCACTAATGAACATATGTTCACTAATGAACATATGTTCATTAATGAACATTTGCTTACAAACTGGTTTTAATATCTAGTTCTTTCAATTGGAATTGCAAATTAGCAATTTGGTTTATTTCAATTGGAATTGCATATTTCGTTTGAGTTTGTATTGAAGGGTTGGTTTGATTATGCGTATGTAATCAAAGATCGTACCCTGTATTCGTATATGTTCATTAATGAACATATGTTCATTAATGAACATATGTTCATTAATGAACATATGTTCATTAATGAACATATACGAATACAGGGTACGATCTTTGATTACATAAGCATAATCAAACCAATATTACGCAGGAATAAACTACAAAAACCAATTCATACCTCAACTAAACCCTAGCAGAGAAGATGTCGGTCGAATTGGAGAATGCCGATTACAGGGTAAAATCTTTTACGGTCTTTCGTTTTGGGGTTTTTGGGAATTATGTTCATTGATGAACATAGTTCTGCAGTTAGGTGATTTAATTTGGTTCTGCATTGAACCCACCCCTATATATATATATATATATATATATATATATATATATATATATATATATATATATATATATATATATATATATATATATATATATATATATATATATAATTATAATTAAATCACACATAAATTATAATATCATACAAAACAAAATATCATTAATACACATGATACCACAAAATGTCATACAAAATAAGTCATTGTGTGTCAAACACATAATACCACAAAATAATAATAGTTGTTTGTGTCAAACACATTGTGTCAAACATGTACAAAATACCACAAAATACCATCCATTGCCACATCTTCACCGGAAAATAAAGTTTGTTACAAAAGATGCCCATTCCTCACGAACATCATCAATATCATCATCCGTATATTCACTCTTGCCGCTCCCAAACTGAAAAACAAATGAAAAAGTACAATGCTATAATAACCAAAATGAATGAAAGCACATCGCTAATCCTTGCATTAACTAAAATAACCCAAATAAATTAAAGTACAATGCTAATCGTTACATTTAACTAAGGAAACTATGCAAAAATCATCACAATATTTTTACTTACGTCGTTTTTGAGTACTTCTATTCCTCCTTCTACCACCTCTTTCATGAACCTTAAGACATAGTATCCACATTCAGTGCTTCCTGGTTGACGAGGGCACTAAACAATTACATAATCGCTGATTAGCCAAAGTTGCAAATCATTACATAATAGCTTATTAGCTAAAGTTGCAAATCATTATAATGGATCAGGTGCTCACCACAACATTGATCCAAGTGATTTTAACCCTTTTGATAGATCCTATTTGGGTGGAATACAAGACCATTGCCCTATAAAATTTTTATGAAATATATCAAATAATATAATATAATGTTTCAATAAATAATAATACTTACGTTTCAATCATTTGCTTCAGTTTTGGATCGACATTGGCAGGCTTCCCGGAATCCAGATAATAGCAAGTGGTAGTCTCCATATCTAGAACGGCTAACACCCAATGTCCTCTATAAAACCCAAAAACTAGATTAAGTGAACGGATCAACAGGTTAAATCAAAACAGATGAAGTCAAATGGAAAATCTAACCCAGGATTATAAGGCATTAATACGATATGATTGTCCTTTCTTGTCGCCAACCGATATGCAATGAATCTACTTGCATCATCTCCTTTTACAAATTTTTCTCCACGTCCATCTCTAGAGATTGCACTTGGGCTAACAAAACATATTCCATAATCTCTTCTTAGCCCGTTCTTGATTTGCTCATACAGGTACCTGGTACACATGAAAAAAAAACTAAATTGATTAAATAAACAATTTAATAAACAATAATTTAAATTCATATTAACCACTTACATCATGTAACAAGTAATGATAGGACCAGTCAGTTTATCCAATGTAAAAATCACTTGAAAATCTTCCCAATTTATATAAGTGTAACTCTCATAACCAAATAACTCGTCCTCACATTGCACTTTCAAAGACTCTTCCTTTGAAACTTGTTTATCAACCATGTTTGCAGTCATTTTCAAAACACGGTTATTTTCAACTCTTATCCTTGTATTCAATTGTGCTCTTGTCCTCATCCTTCGCATGATATCTACTCCTTGCTCCTTTGCTTTTCCTTTATCCTTTGCTTTTCCTTTCTCTTTTACTTTTTCCTTTTCCTCATCTAGTTCTCTTTGTCGCTTTTTTCCTTTTGTGATTTCTAATTCTTCTTTTCCAAATTTTTCCTGTTTTTTAGATGGTTTTCCTGACATTTTATCCTACAAAAAAATTAAATACATGTAAATTAGACCTGCATAAATACAGCTTTAAATAAATAAGAGATAATATTACCAAATCAGAGCATCGAATGACTAGATGCCTTGGCCAACTCAGTATGTACCCTACTGCATCTTTAACCTTTAGAATGAACTCCTCTTCAAGTGGAATTGGTAACAACGCTTCTCCTTTTACACACATGTCCATCATAACTTCAATGGTTTCATCTATTATATGCAAGGTAAAACTAATTAACATCCAATCTTTTTAAAAGTGTAAAAATAAGGTAGTAATATAAAAATTTATATTTCTCACATTACCTGAAACACCATACTTCGTTATGGTTCCTTTGGCAACTATGTTGGAGGCAACGTCAACTGCAAGAAAACAAGAATTATCCTACAATATACATATAGGAGTTAGTTGCAATTAATTCTTATTTTTAAAGAAATCTTAACTAATAATAAAAAAGAAATAGCTGTAGCCAAGACTTACAAGTAATTCTTCAACTGGTTTGTCTTTAAAATCTTCATTGTCCTCCCATATTTGGCAACTAGCACCCTCAGAAGCATTGTTCATATTTCTTTTCAATTTTTCTAACTCTCCTTCAAGTTTGTTAAACCGTTGATGAAGCTTCTTATTCTCCTTTTCCATGTACTGTTTAACGGTCTTGGGTAAATAAAAGTATTGGTGTGGGGTTACATACTTTCCCATCCCACGTACATGCCCACGATTTTCAGCAGTACCTAAGGCCTGTGTAAGAATATCGTTTGTCCCACATGTAACCTCTCCATGATTTTCTGAATTTTGTAGCTCTTCCTGTAGTTGGGACAAAAATAAAGATTAGAGACTAAAACTGTTAGGGACAAAAAATGTGGACAAAAACTGTTGGGGACTAAAAATGTTTAGGACCAAAACTGTTAGGGACTAAAACCGTTAAGAACAAATCTGTCAAGGACCAAAACTGTTAGGGACTAAAACTTTCAAGGACCAAATCTGTTAAGGGACTAAAACAGTGTAGAACTAAAACTGTCAAGGACCAAAACTGTTAGGGACAAAACTGTCAAGGACCAAAACTGTTAGGGACTAAAACTTTCAAGGAACAAATCTGTCAAGGGACTAAAACAGTGTAGAACTAAAACTGTCAAGGACCAAAACTGTTAGGGACAAAACTGTCAAGGACCAAAACTGTTAGGGACTAAAACTTTCAAGGACCAAATCTGTCAAGGGACTAAAACAGTGTAGAACTAAAACTGTCAAGGACCAAAACTGTTAGGGACAAAACTGTCAAGGACCAAAACTGTTAGGGACTAAAACTTTCAAGGACCAAATTTGTCAAGGGACTAAAACAGTGTAGAACTAAAACTGTCAAGGACCAAAACTGTTAGGGACAAAACTGTCAAGGACCAAAACTGTTAGGGACTAAAACTTTCAAGGACCAAATCTGTTAAGGGACTAGAATTAAATGTTTTTATAGTAACCATAGTAAAACAGCCTAAATGGTAGAAATAACAAAGTACATTGCTATTTCTTTCATTTTAGGAAATTTTAATTAAAGAAAACTTACAATTTTATCAACAACAGTTTGGACATTTTGGGCGTACCCTCCTGTTTTCTTTTCTCTTGCTTTCTTCCATAAAAGTGATCTATCAATATCCTCTTCATTCATTCCTGTTTGTTGAGACTAAATTACCAAGAATAACAAAAGTTAATTTAATTAAAAAGTTCTAATTAACATAAAACCATAGAAGTAAACTATTTGGTTAATTTAAGTCATACAATCTCATCCATGAGTCCCGCGTATCCTTTTCTGCTTAAGCGATGATTGTATTTATTATGTGAACGTACTTTCTTACCACCTTCACTCTTTTCCTGCAATAAAAATAATAAAGTTAGTGAATAGTCAACAAATACAAATCCACAAAGTTGAACAACCTGCCACTGTTTTGAAAGTCTTTGTGCTACAAAAAGTCTCCAATCGGCTTTCTTCAAAAATGGATACATTTCTGGAGGATTGAGTAAGTTCGGTTCAGGGCCATCTTTATATTTCTCAATAAATTTCTTGAATAGATAATGTTTGAAGTTTCTCCATTTTTTCCCAATTGATTTAAGTACGTTCCTCACGCTCCTTGGGTCAAGTACAAAATTCATCTGCAACATGAAAATTTATTAATATAAGCAAATAAACAATAAACAAAAAGATATTAAAATATAAAAAGTTAACAACCAATCTAAGACTTACCAAAACATATTCCCATAACTCTTTCTTGGTTTCCTCACCAACATCATGCCAAGTTGCATAAGTTATTGGCACCATCGTTCTTGCTACCATCCCCTCAAAAGTAGCAAGTTTTGTTCCTTCTTCTCCAATCGGGACGCCTTTTTTGTTGTACTTAACTAAAATTTTTCCTTTATTGGATTTAGATTTTATTGTTGGACCTCTTGATAGCTTGGAGTCCTCGTCATGATCTGAAGATGAAGATGAATCTGATTCCATGACAAACCTGTTTAAACATGATTAAAAAAAAGTTAGTTACAACTTACAATAGGGACATCATTAATCACACAGCCAAAATGAAATAAAACATACCAAAAATTGAAGTTTTTATTTTGCACAAACTAGTCTAAACTAATATGCCCTCTCCATCCGGGCGTGTACACAAAAAATATCCCCAAGGTCTAATAAAGCAGAGTCTTGGGTAACATTAACACTAGCATCGAATTCCAACACATCATCAGTTTCATCATTTGATCTATACTTATACATCTTATGCGGTGTGAATCCAACAACAGACAAATTCTCATTTTGTTGATCTTGAACATAAAAAACTTGTTTGGCTTGATTAGCTAATATGAAATGTTCAGACTGGTGTTCAAGCCTATCAAAGTTAACAGTTGTGAATCCAAAAGCATCCTTTTTTATTCCACGAGTATCAACCCAATCACACATGAAAACAGGAACGGTAAACATGTGATAATCAATATCCCATATCTCCTTTATACGACCATAGTAAGTAACATGACCATATACGGGATTGGAGTCTTTTGCACTAGCAATCTGCATAGCATGTGCAACTAAGGATACTCCACTACCTTGAGTTGTTCTAGATTCATCTCGAGATGCTGTATGGAACTGATACTCATTTATGGCAAAACCGCTATATTTATTAACAACAAAACTAGGCCCTCTAGCCAACCAACGAACACTTTCACATATATTTTCCCCATTTTCCAAACGCTTTTCAACCTATTGAAAAAGAATTATTTTAAAACAAACCAGATTATTAAAAAAATATATTAAAATTTTAACAAATTTATGAAAAATAAACCTCTTTCTTAAGCCAACTAATAAATGTACGACTGTGTTGGGTCTGCAACCATGTACTATTTCGAGAACGGGGGTTAAGATTCTTCAGTTCCAACATATGTTTCCTGAATTATATATTAGATGTTAGAAGAAGCTTTATGTATTATATAGAGTATAAAGATGATATTGGTTCTTACTCTATATACGGCTCGATAACATCTGTGTTTCGTAATACATAAAGATGAGCTTCATCAAGTAGCTTAGCACCTACAGCCTCAACTATAACACGTGATAAAGGCTTTCCGGTGCGGATTCTTTCATCAACATGTTCATGAGGATTACCAATTGATTTCATGTTTTTTAAGTAGTCTGAGCAAAATTCTAGGGCTTCTTCTGCTACATAACATTCTGCAATGCAACCCTCGGGTCGATGATGGTTTCGTACATAGCCTTTGAGTGTTTTCATGTATCTCTCAAATGGATACATCCACCTAAAATGAACCGGCCCACATAACCTCACCTCTCTTACTAAATGCACCATCAAGTGAATCATGACATCGAAAAACGAAGGAGGAAAATACTTCTCTAACAAACACAAAGTTAATACGATGTCACTTTGCAACTTGCCTAACTTACTAACATCAACAACTTTACTACACAACTCATTGAAAAAATGGCACAGACTTATGATTGTTTTCCTCACTTTCACATGTAACACACCCTTGATTGCAAAAGGAAGAAGTTGTTGCATCAGTACATGACAATCATTAGACTTCAAACCATTCATCTTCGAAACATCATCAGACACAAGATTCTTGAAATTTGAGCAATACCCATCAGGCACTTTTATATTGGACAAGGTCTCGTAAAACAGTTTTTTCTCAGCACTATTCATTGTGTAGCATGCAGGAGGAAGCCAAGTACGATTCCCTTTTGGTTGAGGTTGTAATTCAGCCTTAATCCCCATAGACTGAAGATCTTGCCGTGCCTTTAACCCATCTTTTGTCTTACCAGGTAAATTCAACAATGTCCCATAAACACTCTCACACACATTTTTCTCAATGTGCATAACATCTAACTGATGACGAACAAGCAACTTTTTCCAATATTCAAGTTCAAAAAAAATTGATTTTTTATGCCAGAATTTACCTCTTTCATCGACGCTCACTTTTTCCTTCTTTGACATTTTCTTCTTTGACTTTTTATCATTTGACTTTTTCTTCTTACCCCATGTATTCTTAAACCCTTCCAGATAGTCGTAAATTTCTTCACCTGATAATGGTTGTCTTATATAACCAGTCTCTTGTTGGTTGTTGAAATCTTTTTTTCTTTTACGAAAAGGATGATCACGTGGGAGGAATCTTCTATGCCCAAGAAAGCATACTTTGTTAGACTTTGCCAACCATTGTGAACAAGTATCCTTTGAACATATTGGACAAGCATAATAACCTTTGGTAACACACCCAGAAAGATCACCATATGCAGGAAAGTCATTTATTGTCCAAAGTAATACTGCTCTTAGATTGAAGTACTCTTTCTTATAAGCATCAAATGTCTTAACGCCGGTTTCCCACAAGAGTTTTAGATCTGCTATCAATGGTGCCAAGTAGACATCAATATTGTTACCAGGTTGTTTTGGCCCCGATATCAATAAAGTTAGCATCATAAATTTTCTTGTCATGCACAAATAAGATGGTAGATTATATGTTACTAGGATAACCGGCCAACAACTATACTTGGAACTTAATGACTTGTGAGGATTGATACCATCAGCCGACAAGGCTAATCTAAGATTTCGTTTTTCTTCTCCGAATTCTTTCCATGTGTTATCAACAAGCTTCCAAGAAGGGGAATCACGAGGATGGGTTAGCTTTCCATTACTGGCCCGACCTTCTGCATGCCAGGTTAAGTCATGTGCGATTTTTGGTGACGAAAACATTCTCTTAAATCTAGGAATGGGAGGAAAATACCATAAAACTTTTGAAGGCACATTTTTGGTATTCTTCTTCCAACGAGATGTGCCACAAGTTGGACACTGAGAAGCATCCTTATGTTCTTTCCAGAATAGAACACAGTTGTTTTCACATGCATGAATCTTTTCATATTCTAGAGATACTCCTTTTAGCAATTTCTTTGCCTCATATATTGAGCTAGGGATTGTGTTATCTAATGGTAAGATATCTTTTAGAACACACAACAAAGCATCAAAACTAGCATCGGACCAACTAAACTGACCCTTCAAATGTTGAAATTTCAATAATCCACTAAGCGCACTATACTTTGACCCTGTGTAAAGTGGCTTCTCACACTCTTCAAGAAGTGATTTCAATGAATCAGGTTCTTTTTCTACGTGTATGAAAGCCTCATGCAGCATATCCTTTGTATAATCAAAGTCGGAAGGAATATATTTATCGGGAAATTTGTCATGATTTTGGAAAGAATCAAGCTTGGGCTGTTTTTCTCCATGAAAAGACCAAACCTTATAACTTTCATCAAAACCGTGGGCAAATAGATGATAACGCACTGTCCCAATAGAGTGGTGACATAAATTGATACAATTTACACAAGGACATGGAATAACATCTGATTTTGGGCTATTACTTTGTGCAAACTCTAGAAAGGCCTCAACACCTTCATCATATATACTAGATAATCTATTACATGAAATCCATGATTTATCCATTTACCATTTGTTACCAACCTACATAATTATAAAGTATTAAAAGCAATAATTATTATCTAGGCGTATATGGAAGAAAAAGGGAACTATTCGACATAAGAGGTAGTGTGTGCCACAAGGTTTTTATTGTGGTTTGTGTGTTTTCAATTTGTTTTGTTTTTTACTCAATTTTAGTATTATATTGTATTTTATTTTTACATACTCTTTTTTAAATGTTTATTAGCTATTACATACTTAATACTTTATTAATTAACGATCTAATATCAGAATATTAATATAACTAAAATCATATGAAAAAATAAATTTAAATAAAAAAGTGATTTAATTTGATCGGGGGAGGGGGGGTGTTTGATTATGTTTATGTTTTGTTTCATAAACAGTAATACATCTCACATCTTACCATTTCCATTAAACTTACCATTTTGGTGTTTGATTATGTTTATGTTTTGTTTCGTAAACAGTGGACAAAAACTGTTGGGGACTAAAAATGTTTAGGACCAAAACTGTTAGGGACTAAAACCGTTAAGAACCAAATCTGTTAGGTATAAAACTGTTAAGGACCAAAAGTATTAGGAACTAAAACTATCAAGGACCAAAACTGTTAGGGACTAAAACTTTCAAGGACCAAATATGTTAAGGGACTAAAACAGTGTAGAACCAAATCTCTTAAGAAAAACTGTTAGGGACGAAAACTGTCAAGGACCAAAACTGTTAGGGACTAAAACTTTTAAGGACCAAATCTGTTAAGGGACTAAAACAGTGTAGAACTAAAACCGTCAAGGACCAAAACTGTTAGGGACTAAAACTTTCAAGGACCAAATATGTTAAGGGACTAAAACAGTGTAGAACCAAATCTGTTAAGAAAAACTGTTAGGGACGAAAACTGTCAAGGACCAAAACTGTTAGGGACTAAAACTTTCAAGGACCAAATCTGTTAAGGGACTAAAACAGTGTAGAACTAAAACCGTCAAGGACCAAAACTGTTAGGGACTAAAACTGTCAAGTCCCAAGTAGCATACACAGTTCCATTATAAACATTTCTGTTAGGGATAAAACTGTCCAGAACCAAACAGTTTTGTCACGGCTCTAGGTTTTAAGTTATTAGATAAATAATCTAGACGTACATATGTCACGGGTCTAGGTTTGGAAGCTTTTGAGAGGAGAGCTATTAGCTTGAGATCAATACCTATTTTCAAACAGGATTACAAACTAAATGTTAAACTATTTGCTTTAACATACCTTATAAGCATCAAAGCATTCTTTAAGGTTGGGAGTTTATGCTGGCTTAAACTGTTCACAAAACTTGTATTATTTATTTGAAACTTGTGTAAACCATGATGGAGCACATTAGTTTGTAATAAATAATACAAGTTTTGTGAACAGTTTAAGCCAGCATAAACTCCCAACCTTAAAGAATGCTTTGATGCTTATAAGGTATGTTAAAGCAAATAGTTTAACATTTAGTTTGTAATCCTGTTTGAAAATAGGTATTGATCTCAAGCTAATAGCTCTCCTCTCAAAAGCTTCCAAACCTAGACCCGTGAAATATGACTTTTTAAGGCAATGTACTTTATTTTTTACCAATCAAGGCAATGTACTTTAATGTTAATCCTAACAAAAGAAAGACAAATGAAATATCAATGAAAGTACAAGTATACTCCAATGCACTAAATCATAAGAGCTGTGAAATGTGAAAGATCAATTAAGGTACAAGTAACAAAAGAAAGACATACCAAAAACCAGAAACCGTTTTGCTGTTTGGAGAGCTTTAATGAACTGGAGAGCTGTAATGAACTAGATCACAAGAGCTACGACCGATTTTAGGAAAAAATGCACAAGTTTCACCTAAATATTCAATACAATTAATGAACATTAACACCAGTTTACAAGGATTTCAGCAACTAGAAAAGTTGAAGCAAAACTAGAATAGAGAATATGAGAAGCGGGAACACTGAAATCGCAAGTGTATTAGACATTTTTACCTGCACGTAGGGGTGAGAGCGCCGAGAACTCCAAGTCGATCAGTGATTCCAACAGTTCATCAGAACTCCAAGTCCACAGGTTTCACCTAAATATTCAATAAAATTAACGAGCATTAACACCAGTTTACAAGGATTTCAGCAACTAGAAAGTCGAAACAAAACTAGAATAGAGAAGACAAATCAGAATATCTCAAACCCCATTCTCTTTCTAACAAAAATCAAAGTTCTCTATCTTGGGTATTCAACAGTTCCTAGAATCAATGCCTCAAACATCAATCGTACTACTCGTTCCAACAAATAAGCATCGACACACAACGCCGGAGTATGTATAACCTAGTTTTCTGTTGCTTCGCCATAGTCAAGCAACGACACTGGTCGTTCGATTTCCGAAGGAGCTGTCGTCGGTACTCAGACGATGTTCGGATCAGGTAGGAATAAGTCGTCATTCTGATGAGAAGCCGGAACACTGAAATCGCAAATGTACAAGACGTTTTTACCTGCACGTAGGAGTGAGAGTGCCGAGAACTCCAAGTCGATCAGCGATTCCAACAGTACATCAGAACTCCAAGTCGATCACGTACGTGTGAAGTGAGAATCGCGAAAGAGAACAAGTCGATCAGTTCATCATAAAGCCATTCAGCGATTCCAACAAAAAACCCTAAAATTTCGAGGTGAATGCGAGTCAGATTCGAACAAAAACCCACGTTAGTAGTGAGGAGCAAGTCACGTGAACGAAAACCCTAAGAGATTGAGAGGCGGGAACTGAAATCGATCGATAGAGAAGATGAGAAGCGGGAAGTACTGAAATCGCATACAAGTACTGTAAGGAATTCCGGAAATAAAGTGACACCTAATTTCCTATATGACATACAAATATAAAAAAGTGCCCTCCGTGTTTTTAGAAAAAACAAAAGACGACACTAAAATATGACATACATTTTGTATGTCATAAATTTCTTAAAAATATGATACAAATTTACGACATTCAAATATAAATGTCATAAAATCTTCATATTTTAAAAAAATGACATTTTTTTTATGACATACAGTTTTGTATGTCATAAAAACAGTGTATGTCATAGTTCGTATGTCATTAAAAGGGTATTTTCTAGTAGTGCATGTAACGCTACAAATTATTATTAATATGATGACGTGGTTTATTTATAAAACGTTGTACAAATATTTGATATGTATGTTTGATACTGGTTTATGGTTACAACTTACGAAAAGAAAAAGACAAAGATAAACTTAAAATATAGTCGCCATGTCCTAACGACAACATACTTATAATAATCCTTACAGAAACTAACCAACGTCAAATCTTGAATCCTTATGGCAGAAATATGCCACCCCGTCGAAGAAACACTAGACGCGCATCGATCGCAACTCCCGAGCCACCCATGATGGACTCAGCCACTTTCCAAGCTGCTGTTACTGCTGCGGTAGCAACTGCTATCGCTCAGATAAACTCAAATGGGACAAATGGAAACGGAAGCAGAAATGGCACCAACGACTCCACAAATGGAGAAACATCAAACCAATCGCGAGTATGTACTTACAAGGACTTCGCGAATCGCAAACCAGTGACTTTCCATGGCACTGGCGGTGTCCTTGCTCTCACGAGATGGATTGAGAAAACATAATCAATCTTTGATATCTCCGCCTACCCCGAGGAATTTAAAGTCAAATTCGCCGCTTGTACCTTTGCTGAGACGGCCATGTCCTGGTGGAAGGGCCATGTTAAGGCTCTGACACTTCCCGTGGCCAACTCGATGAGTTGGGAGGAACTGAAGACCATGCTAATGAAAGAGTACTGTCCCAGAGGGGAGATCCAAAAACTAGAACAAAAGTTGTGGAACCTTACCATGAAAGGTTCAGATCTGACCTCCTACACGAACCGATTCAACAATTTGGCAACCCTCTGCCCTACTATGGTCACACCAGAATCTGTGAAAGTGGAACGTTATATCTGGGGGCTATCTCCTCTGATTTAGGGGAATGTAGAAGCGGCAAGCCCCGCCACTTTCGACAGCGCAAAACGACTGGCCCAACGATTAGTCAACCATGGAGTTCGCCAGGGCACCATGACCTCTAAAACTGATCAACCAAGAGAGAAGGACCACAAAAGAAAACCCTGGAACAGGGGGAGGAATCAACCTAACCAAGAAAATGCCAAGAGACAACAGATTGTGGCAGTCCGTGCAGACACTGTCCCGACTATCCCAACAGCAACCAAACAGTATAATGGGACACTACCCAAGTGCAACAAGTGTAATTTCCACCATACCGGAGCCTGTAGAGAAATGCACTGCTCGATCTGTAACAAAAAGGGTCATACCGCCCGTTTCTGCAAGGCGCCAGTTCCACAAACCACCCAAGCCTCTAATGCTGGGGTGAGTCAAGCTTGCTATGGTTGTGGTGAGACGGGGCATTTTAAGCATGATTGCCTGAAGACAAAGAACGTGGAGAGAAATGGAAGAGTCCTAGCTATGGGACGCGCGGAAGCGGTAGAGGATCCTACCGTGGTTACCGATACGTTCCTCGTCAATAATTCATATGCTTGTATACTATTCGATAGCGGTGCGGAGAGGAGTTTCGTAAGCCACGAGTTTAAATACTTACTAAAACAAAAACCTCAACCACTCAATGAAACATTTACAGTAAAAATGGCTAATGGCAAAACAGAAAGCACAAACGACATATACATAGGCTGTACACTTACCCTGGACGATCACTCCTTCCAAATCGATTTAATGCCTGTTAAAATAGGAAGCTTTGACGTGAATGTTGGTATGGATTGGCTAATCCCTCATCATGCCGACATCATGTGTTACGAACAAGGAATCCGAATTCATCTGCCGGATAACAAGACCCTTGTTGTCTACGGCGATAAACCCAGTACCAGCCTCCGACTCGTGTCTTGCATCAAAGCTCGAAAATACCTACAGAAAAGATATCATGCCTTCCTAGCCCACGTTTTTGATGAGACGAAAGAAGTAAAGAGCATCAAAGAGATCCCCGAAGTCTGCGACTTTCCCGACGTATTCCCAGAAGACCTTCTAGGAGTACCACCCGCACGACAAGTTGAGTTCATAATCGACTTGGTCCCAGGAGCCACCCCAGTAGCAAAAGCGCCATACCGATTAGCCCCGGCGGAAATGCAAGAATTATCCAGCCAACTAAACGAACTGCTAAGTAAAGGGTTCATCAGGCCGAGCTTCTCACCTTGGGGAGCGCCAGTCTTGTTCGTGAAGAAGAAGGATGGATCATTCCGTATGTGCATCGACTATCGGGAGTTGAACAAGCTCACCATCAAGAACCAATACCCGCTACCCCGAATTGACGACCTGTTCGATCAACTCCAAGGATCGAGTTATTTCTCAAAAATCGATCTAAGGTCGGGATATCACCAACTCAAGGTTCAAGAAGAAGATGTTCCCAAAACGGCATTCAGAACTCGCTACGGCCATTATGAATTCGTTGTAATGCCCTTCGGATTGACCAATGCGCCCGCAGTGTTCATGGATCTGATGAACCGCATATGCCGACCTTACCTAGATAAATTCGTGATAGTGTTCATCGATGACATAATTATCTATTCACGAAGTAAGGAGGAACATACTCAACACTTACGACAAGTTTTGGAGACATTAAGAGTAGAGAAGCTGTATGCGAAATTTTCGAAATGCGAATTTTGGCTTCGAAAAGTGGACTTTCTAGGCCACGTAGTCAGCAAAGAAGGGATACATGTAGATCCCTCCAAAATCAAAGCCATCGAAAACTGGGAAGCACCAAGAACTCCGACAAAAATCCGTCAGTTTTTGGGCCTTGCTGGCTATTACCGAAGATTCATACAGAATTTCTCCAAAATTGCGAAGCCACTTACTGCCCTGACACAGAAGGGTGTGACATTCAAGTGGGGAGATAAACAAGACGCCGCCTTCCAGACCTTAAAGAAAGCTTTGTGCAGCGCTCCTATTCTGTCCCTTCCAGAAGGAACATAAGACTTTGTGGTCTATTGCGATGCATCGAACCAGGGTCTGGGCTGTGTACTCAGGCAGAGGGGAAAAGTCATTGCCTACGCTTCAAGACAACTTAAAACTCACAAGGTCAACTACACTACACATGACCTCGAGTTGGGAGCAGTAGTGTTCGCATTGAAGATCTGGAGACACTACCTGTACGACACAGAGTGTACGGTATTCACCGACCATAAGAGTCTCCAGCATATCCTCAACCAAACAGAACTCAATATGAGACAACGACGATGGGTAGAGCTACTAAGTGATTACGAATGCAAAATTCGTTATCATCCAGGAAAGGCCAACGTGGTGGCAGATGCCCTTAGTCGGAAGGAGTACTCGGGCCGCCGAGTAAAGTCTCTGTTGATAACAATCCATTCCTATTTGTCCACTCAGATCAAGGAGGCGCAACTAGAAGCCTTAAAACCTGAGAATGTCGCGAATGAAGCCTTGCGAGGGATGGATAAAAACCTCGAAGTTAAGGAAGACGGAGCTCGTTACCTCATGAACCGAATTTGGACCCCGAGGTTCGGCGGATACAGAGACATTATCATGAATGAGGCTCACAAAACTAGATACTCCATTCACCCTGGGTCCGACAAGATGTACCTGGACCTCAAGAAACTGTATTGGTGGCCAAACATGAAGGCAGAAATTGCTACTTACGTGGGCAAGTGCCTGACTTGCGCCAAGGTTAAAGTAGAATATCAAAAGCCCTCGGGTCTGCTACAACAACCAGAAATACCCGAGTGGAAGTGGGAGCGGATAACCATGGACTTCATAACCAAATTACCAAAGACAACCGGTGGGTTAGACACCATTTGGGTAATCGTCGATAGGTTAACCAAATCCACTCACTTCCTGCCAATCAAGGAGACCAAAAAGATGGAGAAACTTACGAGGACGTACATCAAAGAAATAGTACGATTGCATGGTGCGCCAATTTCGATCATCTCAGATAGAGATAGTCGATTCACTTCATGATTTTGGCAATCATTGCAAAAAGCCTTGTGAACCAAACTTGACATGAGTACGGCGTACCATCCACAGACGGACGGGCAAAGTGAAAGGACCATTCAAACGCTGGAAGACATGTTGAGAGCTTGTGTGATAGACTTCCGCAAGGCATGGGACACCCACTTACCACTCATTGAGTTTTCATACAACAACAGCTACCACACTAGCATCAAAGTTGCCCCATTTGAAGCATTATATGGACGCAAGTGCAGATCCCCTCTGTGCTGGGCTGAAGTGGGTGATACTCAACTAGCCAGAGGTCAAGTACCTAACAGCACTCTCACCGGTCCAGAGATCATACGAGAGACAACGGAGAAAATCGTTTAGATCCGTGAACGATTGAAAGCATCTCGTGATCGACAAAAGAGCTATGCAGATAAGCGACGCAAGCCCTTGGAATTCCAGGTTGGTGACCGAGTGTTGTTGAAGGTCTCGCCATGGAAAGGAATGATACGCTTTGGAAAGCGTGGGAAGCTGAACCCCAGATACATTGGGCCCTTCGAGATCCTTGCTAGGATCGGCCCAGTAGCCTACAAACTTCAACTACCGCAGGAGCTCAGCAATGTCCATCCCACCTTTCACGTATCCAACTTAAAGAAATGCCTGTCCGATGAGACTCTTGTCATACCGCTCGACGAGATCGAGGTGAACGAGAACCTCCATTTCGTGGAAGAACCCGTAGAGATCATGGACAGAGAGATCAAGAGAACGAAACAGAGCCGCATACCGATAGTTAAGGTCCGTTGGAGTGCCAAGCGTGGACCAGAATTTACTTGGGAGCGTGAAGACCAGATGAAGCAGAAGTATCCACATCTCATCCCAAACCCTTGAGGATCCACTCAAGAGCTAAATTTCGGGACGAAATTCTCTCTAACGGGTAGATGATGTGACAATTGTAAATTTTGGTCAACAAAAGTCAACTGTAGTCAAACGAAGCGTACGTTAATCTATATGTTGAAAAGTTATTTTCCATAACTTTTGCGATGAATCATTAATATTATAAGTATTACGTATGCTAAATCAAACAGTTATCGATTAAAAGTCGAAAATACGAACAGCAAACTACTGTAGCGTAAAAATTCGATAATCGTACAATTATTATTTTGAGAATAATAATGTTAATAAAACGATCTACTCGTAAATACGAAACTGTGGATGTATATAACGTCAAAAACGGAGTCCGTATGTGAAAGTTACAACCATTAAACCGCTGTGAACGGATAAATGTACATAGGGTTTGGACTCAAAATACAAAATGAGGTACCTTAAACATCAAATATGAAATAACAATTCATATGATAAGTAACGTAATAATATCTAGTATTTAATTTCAAAGCTAAAAACAATTTCCGGTAAAACGTCAAAAATCGCGAAATCGGAAGAATACTGCGCTTAAACGCGTATTTCGACACCCAACGAATTATATTTCAATCAAAATAAATGTTTGGCAATGTTTTTATACAAAATAATTATTTAGAACTTCGTTTCGTCAAAATCTCACAAAATTTCACTAAAACGTCTTACTATTTTATAAAAATCACACATTTTTATAAGTACATTGTTATTTTTATAAAAACCAACCCCACCCCACCCCGCTAACCCTCCCCATCGACAGCCATATGATCTCCAAGGATCACACCATATCTCCTCTTTACTATTCACAATCTAGGCACAAAAAGGCTATAGAATTTTATAATACACAAAAAAATCCAACTTTAACCTTTAAGCCATAATGCACCACACTTCAGAACTAACTAAATCATTTCATCCCCTACACCTCTCCCTCTCTTGCTCTTGGCTCAAACCGCCACCACTATCATCATCTTCAAGTTTCATTTCCAAGTTCTTTTCACAAGATTAAGTGGTAAGCTTCATCCATCTTTTGATTCTAAACAACATAACACAAGTTTTACACCTTTTACACACACTAACATCCATCAAAATCCATTGGATAATAGCTTTGTCCAAGGGTCTTTGAGCTCCAATCTTCATCATCTTCAAAGATCTTGCAAGCCTTCTTGGTAAGTTATGATCATCTAGTGATTTAAGCTCTAAATACCTTCATTTACTCTTTTACACACACATACTCACGAAAATCTATTGGATAATAGCTTTGTCCAAAAGTCCCCCGGGTCCTAGAACCAAACTCTTCAATCTTCTACCAAGAAACCTTAAGATCTACCACTCAAGGTGAGTTCATACCCCACATTTTCATATTTTCTAACCTTTTTGGGAGAGAATACAAGTTTAATTACTATAAATGTTGTTTTATTCAAGTTCATATGTGTTAAAATGCTATAAATAATGATTTACACAAATTTATAAAACTAGTTGTTGTGTAAAAATGCTCTTGATATGATTTATGGATATTGTTATGTATGATGATCATAATGATATATAATGTTAGTGTAAAAGTTTCCAAACTATAAATAAAGTGTGCAAAAATGTTAGTTCTTGGACAAAAATGTTATAAAGATGAACTTGACATAAAATATGAATAGATCCATGTATTATGAACACTTTGACATATTAAGTTGTGTAAAAGTTACAAAACTACAAATAAAGTGTACAAAAATACTAGATCTTGGATAAAAACGGAAACTAGTAAAAACTACGTTATTATAAATAAAAGCACTATTTTCTAGCAAAAATGGTTATAATCAAGTTATTACACCATTTTTGTGAGAAATATCTCAAAAGATGATATTTATAATCATTTGAATAAGTTACTTCGTTATTATTCACAAAAATATGATTATTACGACGAAATACTAAAAATAGACTATTATTGGAATAGTTTATGAACACAAGGTTATTATGACGTTTGAACATGACAAAAATAATTATATAAAATTATATAATTATTAAACAATACTATATTATCATGAGAAAAATGATAATGGACTATTACAAGAGTTTTTATATACAAATCGTACGTAAACAAGTTGATTGGAATGCATACATTTTTTTGAGATGAATTTTCACAGTACTTTTATAAGTACCTACTATAAGTCCTGAACTTTTATAACCAGAGTCTCGGTAAGAGAGCGCGATATTTGAGTATAGATCTATACGGGGCTTGACAACCCCGCACCTGAGCTGCTAGCTACAGCTTGACTGGCAGGTCTGAGGTGTCCAAATGTCTAACATTCCGACGCCTGAAGAACGTCGCAGCAGGCCAACTAGTCACAGTATGGTTATAGGGTATCTCACAAGGGAAAATAATCAACTTATTATTTTTATAAACTGTTTACGTGGAAAAATACATTTCTAAGGAATTTCACACTACAGTTACATATTACATTTTAGTATTTGGGATTTAAAGACTTGGACATTTTATGAGAAAATATTGGATTTTCTTGGTTTTCAACACTATTGCTGACAAACAAAGGACATTTCTTACGCAAAATCTTATGAACTCACCAACTTAATTGTTGACACTTTTTCAACTACTTGTATTCTCAGGAAATTGTTAAGGTAAATTCAGGCGCTACAAGAAGGGACGTTACGACGTCGTTTTTGTCTATTTTGATATCATTTCAATTGTATTTGAAACATGAAACAATTAAACTTTGTAACATTTGCAATTGATTAATGATGGTTGTGTGCTTGGTAATCACTATTATTCAACTTTGTTATGATATTGTTCATGAAGTCATCCACCCTTGAACTATTCCGCCAATACGGTTTGGGGGTGTGATAGAAAGAAAAAGTAAAAAACTGAAAATGAAGTCTTGTCATAGGCGGCTAAGTGGCTTAAACATTACAGAACGAGTCAACTCAAAGGTTTTCCTTTTATATCTAGTTTTGGTTTTGGGCATGTCAAGTTTACCTAAAGAATTAAGAAAACTTTCATATGGATAAACACGCCATTCTCAATTTGAAAATTTCAATCCTAACCTAACTCATTTAATTTTTGTGACATGTATATTAGTGTACAGAGTTGTATTGTTATCATGGTTGTTTAGCCGACATTCTAAGCAATGTCATAAGAAATCTAGTTTTCGTGCTCACCTCCCACCCACATATTGTGGAATCTCTCTGTATGGTGTGACATCTCCTCAACATGACCATATCCATTTCCATACAAACAATATACCATTCATCAAATTATTTAACAATAACCCATCAAATACCCACTTACATGTATTCAAATGTTCGTGCTACCCACATATTCTTATTCCTCAACAACTTGCCCCACAATCATCTCCTTATAATTCATAGGCTACCCTTCCAACCATCATGGCTATTTATTTATGAATCTTCACACTCACAAAATTATATTCTCTCGTCATGTTACTTTTGACGAGCAAGTCTTCCCTCTTCAATTTATGAGTCCTTCCTATCCCTCTTCATGCACATTCCTCAACAACCTCATGGAACTGTCTCTCATATCATACAACCTCCTCCACTTGGTTCACACTACAACCAACCCTACCTCCTATACTATAGCCTACTCCCCCTTGGTTAACCCTCACACCAAGCCTAGTCAAACTCCACCAGTCGAGACTACATCCTCGATCCAAACTATGCCCCCACCCTCAGTTTTCCAGCCCATATCTTTAACCAGCCGACTTACATACAGTCTAACTAGGACCAATCTAAACTGACTCACCCCACCCACACCCAAGCTGCAATTGAACCCCATACAATCAGCCCTCATCTCATGACCACAACAGTCAAAAACAGAATATCTCCAAAAGTAAATATCGACACCACTACCAAGTCACTCATACCACAATCTCCATTTCATGCCCTTTGTGATCCTAACTATATTGTTGCCATAATGGTCAAATTTAATGATGTTATTGTTATCAGTACTTGGGCTCTCGTTCCATAATTGTATGAATTTAACTTTCTATGGTCATTATCTTTATTTAAGAAAAAAAAATACAAAGCAGATGTAACCTTGGATCGGTACAATGCCCGACTAGTTGCAAATGGCAAAAGGAAACAAACGGCGATTGATTGTGACGAGACATGTAGTTTGGTCATCAAAAAAGTTACCATTTGGACCGTCTTGAGCATTTTTTCTCTCTCGTTACTAGTTGATACAACAGCTCAATATCAACAATGGTTTCTTTCATGATCGACTCAATAAGACCATCTGCATGCATCAACCGTTAAGATTTCATGATTGTTAAGTGTATTTTTAGGCATGTTTTCATACCTTTTTATCCTTGTTTCATCTTGCATTTGATTACCTTTATTGCATATTTTCATGTTTTTCGAGATTTCAAGAATAGAAATCTACTTTCACACTTTGTGGTTGTTTTCAGGTGATTTTTAGGGTTGAATCTTGTATTGGATGACAATGGGAGGCTACACAAGAAATTTCAGAAGAAACGGAGCTCAAACGAAGAAATTACGAAAATGGCGTCCCGTTGACAGTGAAGTACACGGCCCGTGTAACTTTGTGGGCAAAAGTTACACGGCCGTGTAACTTGGTTATGCCACATATGATGCCATGTCAGCTCAGGGTAGGGTCCAGGATATTTGCAGGATTACACGACCGTGTAATCTTGGCCCAAGAAGTTACACGGCCGTGTAACTATTCCTGGTGACCAGATCTACTTTTTGGCCCACTTTGAGTTGTTTATTCCCTCTTGTGCTGTCATCCTCATGCTACACGACCAGATGCAGATCCAACCTAATTTTGAGGCCATGTGATGAAGAAAGTGGGTCTTGGAATGATGATGTTTGCCATTGTCCAAATTACCATTTTACCCTTGGTGTGTTAGTATAAATAGATGTGCTTGGTTAGCCTTAGAACCATCCCTTATTCCATTATCTTCTGAAACACTCTCTAGATACATTGTGTTTGTGTTTGTGTGCAACTTCAAGTGTGGATTATCTTCATTTTGTAAGTTTATTTCTCTTTTACTAGTCATGAGTGGCTAGTAACCTTATTTTCTGGTTTTGTATTAAGGATTATGATTATGATTTAATATAAAGTTTGATGTTTGATTTTATATCTTTCTAGTGATATGATTTTGAGATTTAACAAGTGTTTGGTTTTTATTTATTTCATATTGGCCATTTGATCTCAAATAATAATCAATCTAGTCATACAAATTATAAAATCCGTAATTGTTTTATAAAATGTTATTTGTGATAATCATCTTTATTTAGATGAAAATCATATCTCATGTTTTAACGCTTCAACGCTTGTTTAGGAGTATTGAACATTGTTGGGAACATTCACATAAAACATAATGCAATCTTTCATTCAAATTCTATGATCTTATCTAGATTTGATTAGTAAGATTAGTCTTAGTTAACGAGCTTCTCTTGACTAAGGTACATTAGGTGAATGGTGTATGTGCGAGCTTTCGACATACACAAAGTACCAACTTAGAAAGATTAAAGTTATAAACATCATTCTTATTGTTATTTCCAATCATATGACTTCAAATACAAAACCAGTATTTTCCCCAATTTATAAAAACAATCATTCTATATATTTTGTCCCAAGTTATTTGTTCTCGACATTTACATAATTGTTGTCCAACTATTCATCAAAACCCTTTTTTTTTTGGTTACTATCTTTACAAGTTTAACTTCCGTGAATCAAGGTGTAATCCATTAGACCATCGCTCCCTGTGGATCGACCCTGCTTGCCATTTATACTACATAGTTAGTATTTATATCAAGTAGTGCAATCACGAAATATTGGTAATTAACAAATCATTTCAAATCATATTTCAACTCTTTTATTTTGTTGGTTACGACACTCAACAAATTGGCGCCGTTGCCGGGGAGCACGGTATTACTAATATTTTATGCCAAGATCTTCACGAACAGGTACGCCTCTTGAACTTGATTCGGAGATTCAGAAAACCGCAAAAAGGCTAAGGAAGCAAGCTAAACTTCGCAAGAAGCAGCAAGCTTCCCAAACCGCTTCTTCATCAAACCCTCCTATCATAGACATTTGGCAAGACCTTTCCTCATCCGAAACAGAAACAGAATCCGAATCAGATAACAACGTCCCACATACACCTCCCTCTCAAATAAACCATACTCCTATGGCCGAAAATCCACCTCTTGAGCGAACACTTCGCCAATGGGCAACCCAAGATGTTACCTAACAACCTCTCTGCATAACTTACCCGCACATGACGAATTTCGAATTGAAATCCGGGCTCATTCATTTACTACCTCAATTTCGGGGAGTAGAAAATGAAGACCCGCATAAATTTTTGAAAGAATTTCATGTCGTGTGTGTAGGAATGAAACCACATGATGTCTCGGAAGACCAAATAAAGTTAAGGGCACTCCCCTTTTCACTGCTAGACTCAGCCAAAGAATGGTTATATGACCTACCACCGGGGTCGGTCACAACACGGAATGGTCTTGCACGGTTATTCCTTGACAAGTATTTTCCAGAGACGAAAGCTTCAAGTCTGAGAAGGGAAATAATTGGAATCAAGCAAGGGAAGAGAGAAGCTTTACATACGTATTGGGAACAATTCAAAAAGTTGTGTGCCCGATGCCCGCAACATGGTATTTCCGATTACCAATTGTTCCGATATTTTTGTGAAGGTCTAACACCAATGGAGAGACGTTTAATAAACGCTTCAAGTGGAGGCTCGTTAATCGATCAAACACCGACCCAAATACGAGCATTGATCGAGAAAATGGCGGAAGAGTCCAAACATACTCAAGGAGAGGACGAATGGTATGTAGATCCACCACGAGGAGTAAAAGAGGTAAACACTCCTTATCTTGAAAATCAAATTTCTGAACTAACCAAAGCTGTGATGCAACTAACAAAAGAAAAAGGAGTTGAACCAACGGTTAGAGCATGTGGAATTTGCTTGCAATACGGACACCCAACTGACATGTGTCCCGAGTTACAAGATGATCAAGAACAAGCAAAAGCAATGGGGGGATTTACCGGGCAAAATCAGAGACAGTTTGATCAACCCCGAAACAACCAAAATTGGAACTACCAGTCCAATCAAAACCGTAACCAATACCAGGAGAGACCTAAACAATACTACCAAAATCCTCCACCACAAAATACAGCAAGCACGAGCATGTCCTTGGAAGACATTGTGAAAAGTCTAGCCACAAGCACGCATTCATTTCAGCAAGAAACAAGAGCTAGCATCAAGAACCTGGAGCAACAAATGGCTCAACTAGCCACTTCTGTCAACAAGATGGAATCTCAAGGTAAGTTACCTTCTCAATCTCAAGAAAATCCCAAACATAATGTAAATGCCGTTACTTTAAGAAGTGGGAAAAGCTATGACGGACCAAGCTTGTCAAAAGAAAGACAAAGAGAGATAGAAATCGAAGACGATACCGATTCAAGAAGCGAGGCTCCCAAGGAACCATCCAAAGTTGAGGTAAAAATCACTCCTCCTCCTTTTCCATCTAGACTTAAAAACACAAAGAAAGAAAAGGAAAATCAAGAAATTATGGACATGTTTCGGAAAGTTGAGGTAAATATTCCTTTACTAGATGCAATCAAACAAATTCCTAGATATGCCAAATTTCTTAAAGAACTTTGTACCTCCAAAAAGAAACTAAAAGAAAGTGGAATCGTTACAGTCGGTGAAAACATCTCGGCCGTTTTACAAAAACGATTACCAAAAAAATGTAAAGATCCGGGTGTTTTCACTGTTCCATGTAAAATGGGAAGTCTCTACATTCCAAAAGCCATGCTAGATCTTGGTGCTTCAATTAATGTCCTACCTTACTCTATTTTTAAATCACTAAAAATAGGACCATTAATAAGCACCGGGGTGATAATTCAACTGGCCGATCGCTCTATAGTACACCCAAAAGGTGTATTAGAGGTCGTTTTGGTACAAGTTAATGAACTAGTATTTCCCGCCGACTTTTACGTTTTGGATATGGGTGGAGACGAAACATCAAATTCTTGTTCTATACTCTTGGGAAGACCTTTCATGAGCACAGCAAGAACAAAAATTGATGTTTTCAATGGAACGCTTTCCATGGAATTTGATGGAGAAATCATAAATTTCAATATTTTTGATGCTATGCGTTATCCACAAACTGTTTCGTCTTTAAATTTTCTTGATGTAATCAACCCATTAGTTGAAGAATGTTTCGAATTGTCTAACACTGATTTATTAGCTCTAGACTTAAACAAAAATTTAGACAAGGAGAAGACAAAGGAGCTTATCGAGAAATTCGATCTAGGTCAAGAAATCTTGGAAATCGCATCATACCTAGACCACCAAAAGAAAGCAAGGTATGATTTGCCAAAAGTGCCATTGCAAATTTCTAACAAAAAACTTCTTCCTTCCATTTCACAGGCACCAAAGTTGGAATTAAAAGATCTCCCCAACCATTTAAAGTACATGTACTTGGGAGAAAATGATACCTTACCAATCATCATTTCCAACAAACTGTCTGAAGAAGAAGAAAAAGAATTGATGGGTCTACTAAAGAACTACAAGGAAGCCTTCGGCTGGACAATAGCCGACATCAAAGGACTTAGCCCATCGATGTGCATGCACAAGATTCTCATGGAAGATGAGTACAAACCGTCAAGAGAAGCCCAGAGAAGACTCAATCCACCCATGATGGAGGTGGTGAAAAAGGAGATTCTTAAGCTATTGGACGCAGGAATGATTTACCCAATATCAGACAGCAAGTGGGTAAGTCCAATCCTGGTTGTCCCAAAGAAGACCGGAATCACGGTGACAAAAAACAAGCAAGGTAAGTTGGTACCCACCCGTGTGCAAAACGGGTGGCGTGTTTGTATTGATTACCGAAAGTTAAACTCTTCTACTCGTAAAGACCATTTCCCACTACCCTTTATCGACCAAATGTTGGAAAGGTTAGCGGGAAAAACTCATTATTGTTGTCTAGATGGATATTCAGGTTTTCACCAAATACCCATCGCACCGGAAGATCAAGAGAAAACGACGTTCACATGCCCTTTTGGCACGTTTGCGTACCGGCGGATGCCTTTTGGGCTTTGCAATGCCCCCGCCACATTCCAAAGGTGCATGATGAGTATCTTCTCCGAGTATGTTGAAGAGATTATAGAAGTGTTTATGGATGATTTTATTGTGTATGGAAATTCGTTTAAAGAGTGCTTAAATAATTTGACAAAAATTTTGAAAAGATGCATTGAAACCAATTTGGTTTTAAATTACGAAAAATGTCATTTTATGGTTGACCAAGGACTCATACTAGGACACGTTGTTTCAGCAAAGGGTTTAGAGGTTGACAAAGCAAAAATTGATGTTATTAAAACTCTACCCTACCCAAAATGTGTCCGAGAGGTCCGTTCTTTTCTTGGTCATGCAGGTTTTTATAGGAGGTTCATCAAAGATTTTTCAAAAATTTCAAGACCGATGTGCGAACTTCTACAAAAAGACGTAGAGTTTGAATTTTCTGACGCATGCAAACAATCCTTTGAAACTTTGAAGAACCTGTTGGTAAGCACACCCATCATTCAACCGCCAGATTGGAGTCTACCGTTCGAGATTATGTGCGATGCAAGTAATCATGCGGTAGGGGCGGTGTTGGGGCAAAAGAAGGATAAAGTTCCCCACGTCATATACTACGCTTCGAAAACATTGGACCCCGCTCAAAGCAATTATTCAACAACAGAGAAGGAGCTTCTTGCCATCATATTTGCTTTGGAAAAATTCCGACAATATTTATTGGGAACTAAAGTCATTGTTTTTTCTGACCATGCAGCGTTAAAGTATTTGATGACAAAGAAAGATGCGAAGCCTAGGCTCATTCGTTGGGTCCTACTACTTCAAGAGTTCGATCTGGAAATCCGGGATAAAAGCGGAAAACAAAACTTAGTTGCGGACCATCTAAGTAGGATCATCAACAATGAAGATCCAACCCCGCTAAATGATTCATTTCCAGATGAACAGCTGCTTACCAACCAGACAATCACACCATGGTATGCTGACATGGTAAACTATTTGGTTACAAAAAATTTCCCTTCAGACTACACTCGAGCTCAGAAGGACAAACTGAAAAAAGATTCAAAACATTATGTGTGGGATGAGCCTTACTTGTGGAAATTTTGTCCCGACCAAATCATAAGGAGATGCGTAGATCTCCGTGAGGTACACTCTATTCTAAACTTCTGTCATGCTGAAGCCTGTGGAGGGCACTTTGGTCCTAAAAGAACGGCCCATAAGGTCCTTGAGTCTGGATTTTATTGGCCCACTATTTTTGCCGATGCTTACAAGTTTTGCAAATCTTGCGAGCAATGTCAAAAAGTTGGAAACCTTAGACCAAAGGACCAAATGCCGCTAACCTCCATCCTCTTCTGCGAAATATTTGATGTATGGGGTATAGATTTCATGGGCCCGTTTCCGTCATTCTTTGGAAATGTGTATATAATTCTAGCAGTGGATTATGTCTCTAAATGGGTAGAGGCAAAAGCCACACGGACTAACGATTCCAAAGTAGTTGCAGATTTTATAAAAGCTAACATTTTCAGTCGATTTGGAATGCCGAGGGCTTTTATAAGTGATCGAGGATCACATTTCTGCAACCGAACGATAGAGGCGCTCTTCAAGAAATACGGAGTCCTACATCGAGTTTCCACCGCTTACCATCCACAAACAAATGGACAAGCCGAGATCTCCAATCGAGAAATCAAGTCCATTTTGGAAAAGACGGTAAGTACGAGTCGTAAGGATTGGAGTATACGTTTAGACGATGCTCTTTGGGCATACCGTACCGCATACAAAACACCAATAGGTATGTCTCCTTACCGTCTTGTATTTGGAAAAGCATGCCATTTACCGGTTGAAATTGAACACAAAGCGTATTGGGCCATCAAACGCTTAAATCAAAACTTTGTAGAAAATGGAATTCATAGGAAACTTCAAATCCAAGAATTGGAAGAAATAAGAAACGAATCCTATGAAAATTCTAAAATATACAAAGAAAAGACCAAAGCCTTCCATGACAAAGTCAATACACGAAAGAGCTTTGAGATTGGCCAAAAAGTGTTACTTTTTCAATCCCGTCTAAAACTTTTTCCAGGAAAACTTCAGTCCCGATGGGTGGGACCATTCATTGTAACTAATATTTCTACTTATGGTGTAGTAGAAATAAGAAGCGACACGACTGGAAAAATTTTCAAAGTAAATGGCCACCGGCTAAAACCTTTCTACGAAAATTTCGTCGAGCAAAACATTGAAGACGAAAAATTAGATGAGCCGGCCCGCTCCCAATAGTCAAAATTTGGGAGCCATGCGTCGAGCCAACGACGTTAAACAAGTGCACTAACCGGGAGGCAACCCGGGGGTATTTTTGTCATTTTTTAAAAGTGTGATTTTTTGTGTTTTTATAATTTTTCTGTTTATAACTTTCAATTACCTACGTGAGAAAACGATCGGAAATGAAAACGGACTACCGAGGCTCAAGATACGAAAAACGAAAATCCGGGACAGTGTGTTAAACGACCGTGTAACTTTTGCCCTTGAAGTTACACGGCCGTGTAACTTGTAATATTGGTAAAAATCGTTTTTGGTCATAATCCCACATTACACGACCGTGTAATTTTTCAAGCCTAAGTTACACGGCCGTGTAACTTAGGCCAGGGGTAAAATCGTCATTTTCGCACAATATAAAGCCAAGGACTTCATTTTCGTCACTTCACAGTCGCGATTTGTTGCATTTCACTCCTGTCGGTCCGAAAACTCAAGAAGAGAACTTGATTTCCACCTTTTTTCTTCCAATTTCTTGTTGTTTTGTTAAAATCCAAAGGTTAGTTCCATTATTTCTCATCTATTCCTTCATTTTGAGCACAAGAAACAACATTTTCCATGGTTAAATTCGGATTTCTTGAAACCCTAGAAAATGAGGGTTTTGAATTTTAGTTGCTAAATTGTTGAAATTGCTTAGGTTCAAGCTTGGGGAAGGCAAGAATAGGAGAAATCAAGACCAATCCACCATTGTGCAAGCTTCAATTTGGTACATTTTATCCAAACTCAAAATTTTCATAATTTTTGATTTTTGGCTAGATAATTGGTTCTTGGATTTGATTTGGGAAACCTTTGTGATTATATTTGTGTGTTTTATTTGTTTGGGTGTTATTTTTGTTCAATTCCTTTGTTAAAAACAAAAAAAAAATGGCATCATCATCCCGTACCTACTCTAGGGGTAATAAGAGGCAAATTGTGTACTCGGCCTCTAGTGGCTCTTCCGATGAGGAGCCCGAACAGCAGGATTTCGATATGGGCGATGCGGGTATCGCCTTTATGACCGATGCCCAAGAGGCCCGTTTTTATAACTTCTTGGAACGAATTGGGCAAGCCCAAAAATTCGTAGACGTCCCAACTTTGCGAGACTTACACATAGAGGCAGGAGTACGCAAACTCCTGTCCAATGTTGGTTGGGAAGGGTTGATGAATATAAGCGAAAAAAGCTATTCCAACCCCACTATTGAATCACACAAAACCAATTGTGTGAACTTATTGGCGCACCGGTCGCCAACACATATGACCAAAGAGGCAAACTAAACAAACTGTTCCACCGAGAAGTTGGCACTTTCTGGACCAAGATTTCCACAGAAAACTTCTACCGTCCCAGCTATGCAGTTATCGCGGTCAAAACCGTTATCGCGGTAACCTACCGATATTTAATTTTACGGTTTTCGCGGTGGTATAGCGGTTGTTTAGTAATATGTAGAATTTATATATTAGACTATTACTAGTAGAATTAATATCATAAAGTCATTCAAAAAACTTCACATAAGGCTTAATTTAATACATAAGTTACATAACATAACATTCTAATATAGAAAATGTCAAAGTATCAAATTCAAATTTAATAGACATCCAAGTCATCATCGGCCAAACCATTCACTTCTTCATGAAAATCCTCCACACGAATTATCGCGGTAAATCGCGGTTAATTATCGCGGTAAATTGCGGTAAATCGCGGAAAATAGCGGTAAATCGCGGCGATTTTATCGGTACCGCTATTTTCCACCGCTAAACTGAACCGCGATTATGCTGACCACCGCGAACCGCGATACCGGCGCTATACCGGCGCGATTAACTGCATAGCGTCCCAGTAATGCCAAAGCCTCCAGCATCATCCACCCCGTCCTAAAAGTCACCCACCGCATCATTGCTTCTATCTTCTTCCCACAAGAATAATAAGCAAGGCTGGCCTAAATGAGCTTGAGCTTCTCTACTGCATGATCAATCCAGGGCCTAAAACCCCAAATTTTGGATCTTGGATCATGTACAAACTACTTAAATTAAGTAGAAGTTCATCTGGCCAGATCCATTGCGGTGGCATTATCACATTAATAGCCAAGCATCCAGCCCTGGGCATCAGATTTCCTGATAACCTTGAGATAGTCAGAGGTGAGCGATACCTCACATCTGATGTTCTTGAGGGTATGAGGTTATTTCGACGCCCCGAATCAGACGAAATTTGGCAAGCCGACGGACGCGATTATCTGCGGGTGAACAACCGAAATGCCCGAATACTTCGATTAGCCAACCCAATCTCTAGCACAAATTGGAAGCCTCCTTCCAACATGGGCCTACAACTACCCCCTCCCAACCTACCCCCTCAAGAGCCCAGCCCACCACCTAGACAACCCCAGAGACAGCCTCAAGATCCCGGCCCTTCAAGTTCTGCTAGCTCATTTCCTCCAGAGCACAGCCTTTACATGGAGGAATTTTCTAGAATCAACTCCCAGCTTGCGGATCTTCGCCTTGATTATCAAGGCATCTATGATAATCTTGGCGAAATTGACACACATCAAATGGAGCTGCGCCAAGACTTTGACCAGTTTAGAGAGAACCCGTATAAACATAACCAAGATGTTATGTCTATCCTCTCTGACATACAAAGATCCGTTGCCTTTAACCCATGGCAACAGCAGTACCCACAGCAGGCACCACAGCAGCAGCAGCAGCCTGGAAGCCAACCACTACAGCCCCCTCAATTCCCACCCTATCCATATTTCCCACCATACCCTTACCCTCCATTTCCGCCACGGGGACCCTTCCCCGACCCTCAGTAGGTTGTTTCTATCTCCTTCCCTAATGCATTGTGGACACTGCATTTATTTTAAGCTTGGGGATGAGGAAATAAATCCCATAAAAAAAATTTTAAAAAAAAACCACAAAAATTCAAAAATATTTTATTTCCTGCATTTTATTTTTAATTTTTTTTTTTGCATGCATTTTTGTTATCTCTTGCTTCTCACCTATGTGACACCTTTAAATTGCAACCATAATACATCTCATAGTTAAACTTCTTGTATTTTTGTCCCCTATCTACATGCAACATCACCATCTTTTGAAACCCTAGATCTTCATTAGGAACTTCTTTTTATTAATTCTCTAGCATAGATACGATTGGGAAAATTATAAAACACACATGAAATTGAATCAAAACTATTCTAGCAAAGGACGCTTTATTCACCCGTGAGTTCATCAATGTGTGTAATCGACTAGGAGATACACTATGGAAGTTGCACTAGTCCCCCCTCATGACCATACATTTGCATATTTTCTATTAAACATAAGGTTTAACTCAAAATCGCGATTTTCCAAAGTCATGGACAAAAATCTTATTTTCTACATTTTTTTTTGTTTTGTGTGGTACTAGGTGTCGATAGATGTCATATGACCTTGTTTATATTATTTTGGTCATTAGTGTGTTTAAATTTTTATTATGATTACAAAATAGCTTAAAATATTTTGTCTAATCATTTTAGCAAAAATTTTGTGAAATTATTTTTTATGGTGAAAATCCAGAAATTGTTTCACTTGGTTCTAAAAGATTGGTCAAAAAAAAAAAAAAAAAACGAACCAAGTGATCACTCGAGTCATTTAAAATGAAAATTTTCCACAAAGCGGTTACTTGTTTGAAAGCCTCATTTCATCCTTTTTGCTTTCAACAACTAAATCTAATTTTGATCTAGTTACAACTTCATACATTGACCATGTTTTAAAAATCTTCATACATCTTGGGTCAATTTGAAGTTTAAAAGATTTAGTTGTTTCGGTCGTCTAGGTATCTATCCTTTGTAAATAGGAATCGAGTTGTAAATTTTTGTCCCTCTGTTTTGGAAAATCATGTGTTTAATAAATAAATATGCAAATGAGGTCGGTTGGAGGACTTGAGCAAAGTCAACTTAGTATAAGCTTCCTAGATTCGATATCCGAGCGCCCCTCCTATAAAAATGAGTGTTTATAGCCAAATATTGAAAATGGAGCTTGAAAGGTCACACATCTTGTGACATGAGTGATTAAACACGAGAGGAGTGAACAGTTGTGAGCACGTCCTTTGCTTGCGAGACGCTTTGAATAATAAGTGAAGGTTTCATGTGTGAGTTTATACTTTGGCCCAACGTAAGTATGCCAAGTAATTGATAAAAATTTGTTCCTTTAATGGTCTTTTGTTTTGAATAGATGGTCTAACTTATATGTGTGTAGGGTCCAAATTGACATGATTTTTAGTTATGATTGATGTTGTCTTGGTTGCTACCTAAGGTGTCTATTCTTTTTCTACTTTGTAGTTTGTTGTCCACATTGTTTAGATCCTTGTTTTCCTTGAGGACAAGAAAAGTCTAAACTTGGGGATATTTGTTAAGTGTATTTTTAGGCATGTTTTCATACCTTTTTATCCTTGTTTCATCTTGCATTTGATTACGTTTATTGCATATTTTCATGTTTTTCGGGATTTCAAGAATAGCAATCTACTTTCACACTTTGCGGTTGTTTTCAGGTGCTTTTTAGGGTTGAATCTTGTATTGGATGACAATGGGAGGCTACACAAGAAATTTCAGAAGAAACGGAGCTCAAACGAAGAAATTACGAAAATGGCGTCCCGTTGACAGTGAAGTACACGGCTCGTGTAACTTTGTGGGCAAAAGTTACACGGCCGTGTAACTTGGTTATGCCACATATGATGCCATGTCAGCTCAGGGTAGGGTCCAGGATATTTGCAGGATTACACGACCGTGTAATCTTGGCCCAAGAAGTTACACGGCCGTGTAACTATTCCTGGTGACCAGATCTACTTTTTGGCCCACTTTGAGTTGTTTATTCCCTCTTGTGCTGTCATCCTCATGCTACACGACCAGATGCAGATCCAACCTAATTTTGAGGCCATGTGATGAAGAAAGTGGGTCTTGGAATGATGATGTTTGCCATTGTCCAAATTACCATTTTACCCTTGGTGTGTTAGTATAAATAGATGTGCTTGGTTAGCCTTAGAACCATCCCTTATTCCATTATCTTCTGAAACACTCTCTAGATACATTGTGTTTGTGTTTGTGTGCAACTTCAAGTGTGGATTATCTTCATTTTGTAAGTTTATTTCTCTTTTACTAGTCATGAGTGGCTAGTAACCTTATTTTCTGGTTTTGTATTAAGGATTATGATTATGATTTAATATAAAGTTTGATGTTTGATTTTATATCTTTCTAGTGATATGATTTTGAGATTTAACAAGTGTTTGGTTTTTATTTATTTCATATTGGCCATTTGATCTCAAATAATAATCAATCTAGTCATACAAATTATAAAATCCGTAATTGTTTTATAAAATGTTATTTGTGATAATCATCTTTATTTAGATGAAAATCATATCTCATGTTTTAACGCTTCAACGCTTGTTTAGGAGTATTGAACATTGTTGGGAACATTCACATAAAACATAATGCAATCTTTCATTCAAATTCTATGATCTTATCTAGATTTGATTAGTAAGATTAGTCTTAGTTAACGAGCTTCTCTTGACTAAGGTACATTAGGTGAATGGTGTATGTGCGAGCTTTCGACATACACAAAGTACCAACTTAGAAAGATTAAAGTTATAAACATCATTCTTATTGTTATTTCCAATCATATGACTTCAAATACAAAACCAGAATTTGTCCCCAAATTATAAAAACAATCATTCTATATATTTTGTCCCACGTTATTTGTTCTCGACATTTACATAATTATTGTCCAACTATTCATCAAAAACCTTTTTTTTTGTTACTATCTTTACAAGTTTAACTTCCGTGAATCAAGGTGTAATCCATTAGACCATCGCTCCCTGTGGATCGACCCTGCTTGCCATTTATACTACATAGTTAGTATTTATATCAAGTAGTGCAATCACGAAATATTGGTAATTAACAAATCATTTCAAATCATATTTCAACTCTTTTATTTTGTTGGTTACGACACTCAACAATGATCCCATACACTTGGACTATGAGTGGCACTTACAAAAGTTTCTCTACGAGCTTAAGCAAGTTATAAGATCCTAGTTTCATTGATTTTCTACATTTATTACTTGCATCAGTTTTATCCATAGCAAATCGGACTCCTAAACTTTATTTCCAAGAAAGGTGACGTTACTGTTTGTTTGCTGCTATATGTTCATGGCATAATCTTGATAGAATCCTCCACTAATCTCCTCAGTCACATTATCACTTTACTGGCTATGGAGTTTGCCATGACTAATCTCAGTAACCTTTCATATTTTTAAGGATTTCGACTACTGCATGTCGTAGTCTTTGATACGATCAAAGTCAAAAATAAAAACCTTACAATCCCACTAGTAGCGGTAAGCAAGGGTTGAACCAAGGAGTTTGTGGTTGACACTTTGTGTCTGTAATAAAATCGTGCTATAGTGTCACTCTATAGTCGGTGAATATCACTTACACTTGATCCCGAAAACCAAACTCAAAACTAAAAATCATAAAACAACTCGGATCTATGCATGAGCAATAGACCGAATACCAATGAATCCAGGACTAACTATGAAACCAAAAATCAGATCTAGAAATCAGATCTATACTCAACCATGCATTAACAATCTAACAAACATCAATGTAGCCGAAAATCAAATTTTATTCATGAAATAAATCCAAGAACAATTGTTCGTCAATCAAATCTGAAAATCAGAGCTAAATGCTTTTGAAATCAGAGAACTACTAAGCCTTTATGATCGACGGTGTTCTACAATCAGAACCCTCGGTAGCACAAGAGCAAATACTAACTAAAATTAAAATAAAAACAAAAATTGAACCAACTATAGATCTAACTGAAAAGCTACAAGTTTCTGAGTAAAAGAAGCCAGAGTCCCACTGTACGAGTCAATCTTTGCTCCCAAAATCCGACCTAGGAACCTCTATTTATAGTTGAGAAATCTGTCTTCCGGCGTCGCGTATAAATATTGTTCACGTCTACTGCATGTCGTAGTCTTTGATGCGATCAAAGTCAAAAATAAAAACCTTACAATCCCACTAGTAGCGGTAAGCAAGGGTTGAACCAAGGAGTTTGTGGTTGACACTTTGTGTCTGTAATAAAATCGTGCTATAGTGTCACTCTATAGTCGGTGAATATCACTTACACTTGATCCCGAAAACCAAACTCAAAACTAAAAATCATAAAACAACTCGGATCTATGCATGAGCAATAGACCGAATACCAATGAATCCAGGACTAACTATGAAACCAAAAATCAGATCTAGAAATCAGATCTATACTCAACCATGCATTAACAATCTAACAAACATCAATGTAGCCGAAAATCAAATTTTATTCATGAAATAAATCCAAGAACAATTGTTCGTCAATCAAATCTGAAAATCAGAGCTAAATGCTTTTGAAATCAGAGAACTACTAAGCCTTTATGATCGACGGTGTTCTACAATCAGAACCCTCGGTAGCACAAGAGCAAATACTAACTAAAATTAAAATAAAAACAAAAATTGAACCAACTATAGATCTAACTGAAAAGCTACAAGTTTCTGAGTAAAAGAAGCCAGAGTCCCACTGTACGAGTCAATCTTTGCTCCCAAAATCCGACCTAGGAACCTCTATTTATAGTTGAGAAATCTGTCTTCCGGCGTCGCGTATAAATATTGTTCACGTCGCAGATCAGCCTTATCCCATGTTTTCTCGCTTCTCGAAATTTGAACTCCTACGGATCACGTTTTTATCCCATTGGCCACATCGCGTGGAGCTTTCATCCGCTCCGCAAGTATCACTTTGATCTTATCCTCGTTTTTCATCACCAACTTCATCAATTTTGGATTATAAACCCTGCATTTTCACTAAAAACACAAACAAGCACTTGGCACTAAAAGTGAGCGATATTAGTCATTAATAAATATAAACTAACTAAAACTCGGCTCAATAATGCATAAACTGTTTAACATTACTAGCCTTTATCGACTACACTTAACAATGCCAATTTATTCCTCTACAAGAGAAAATATGCTCTTGAAATTATCAAGGAGAAACTTGTTGAATTTCAACCCTAGTCGTACCCCTGCTAATACTAAATCAAAATTGGATCATACATGAACGCATGTTAGTGACCTTACTTTATATCGCAACCTTGCTAGTGATCTCTAATAGTTTCCTTCCATGCAACCAGATCTTTCCTAAACTATGAAGGATATCTATTTACTATGAAGGATCTCTAATAGTGATCTCTAATAGTTTCCTTCCATGCAACCAGATCTTTCCTAAACTATGAAAGAAATCTATTTATATACGCATTACATGTAGGAACCACGTTTGAATTTTTTCAAACACATTCTCTTATATGTCGGTAGGAATCTAGACCTTGGTCTCCAACTTCACCACTCCACCACCACGTTTGAATTATTTCCTACTCTGACGTTGACTTAGGGGATGTCTCCCATGTGTTGCTCCAGCAGTGGTTATTATGTCTTTTTGGGGAGAACTTGATATCATGATCTTATAAATGGCAACCCGCAATTTCTCCTATCAAGCTTCAAAGTCGAGTATAGAGCCATTGTTAATGTAGTTACTAAACATGTTGTTTAAATTCTGCTCCGAGAACTCCATTCCCTTCTAGAGAAAGCTACCATAGCACATTGTGATAACCTTTGTGCTACTTGCTTAACCAACGGTTCGGTTAAACTTTAACGGAAAAAGTATTTATATTGAGATCGACATACACTTCGTCTAATACAAAGTTACTATTGGTCAAATCTGTGTCCTTCATGTTCCCTCAAGTCATCAATATGTTGACATCTTCGCTAAAGGCCTTCCTTTGTCTCTATTCATAGACTTCCAAGCCAATTTAAGCTTTCAGTCTCAACCTACATTTTAAACTACATGAGGATATTTGTGTACATGATTGTATTGTTATTGTGGTTATTTAGCCCGCATTGTAAGACCATGTACAACGTTGTATCAAAGCCCACTATAATATGTATATATTGCCTAGTGATTAAATCACTATTGGGAAATATTGGGTCAAAGAGTGTCATGTCAAACCGTTTAATTAAACAAGCTTAAATCTCTTACCCGAACCTGTTTATTTCGTATTAAATAGGTTTTGTCGGAAACCTGTCATTAAATCAAACTGTCAGAAATCTACCACCAACTGTCGAAGGTTTATTTTGTCGGTAATAAGTCACTATGGCATTTCTTGCCAATAGATTTTTATCCGTGGGTCTTCCGTGGGTAAAACTCATTTCCAATAGATTTGGCCGTAAAAAAAGAGGCTAGTTTTCCTGTAGTGATATAGGTAATTTGTTTTCAGATCTATGCGGGAATGAGAAAAAAAGAACAAATATGTATGAATGAATCAAACGGAAGCTATTTGAAGAAATGATATTCCGTCGCTTATCTGTCAGTAAACTCACAGTTATAGTGATATTCTTTTCCTAATGGTAACAAAACATTTTTTTATTACTTACGAATGATCCATTTCTTTCCTGATCATGTGATTCGAACATACCAAAAGCGTCATTAAGTTGTTTTTGTATTCATTTTTACATGAAGTTACCCTTGTAACTTAGAAAAGAGACGATGGAGTATCCACATGCATTTGAATACCCGAAATTTTTATAAACATCTGAGTGGTATATTTAAGTACAACAACGACATCTAATGAGCGATAAAGACAAGTTTCATGACATTTCTTAATCAATGTTTGCTTTTACTTATAAAAATGAAGTTTATTTCTTTGTGTTGAAGCAAAAAGTGGGTATGTTCAGTGGGAGAGGATATAAAGCCACCATTATATTGTGCATAATAAATCCTAATATGGCAAGACAAAGTACAAAGCTTTTTTACATTGTTTTCCACCGACAAATGGAAACTAGTATCTTACCACTGGTTTCAACAACTAGCTTTTGATCTCATAGATTCAAATCGATTATTTTCTAAATGTTGTTTTTTTTTTTGGGTAAAGAGGACGGTACCTCTGACAAATTTTATTAATAAAAAGAATAAATACAATTGAAGGCTGGGGACTCCCCACCTAATAAACAACAAAAACCCATTGGGACATGCCCCAATGGACAACAAGGCTATACTAGAAATCAAAACAGATTTTGGAACCAGAAAACATAACAGGAACATAGAAAGCAAATATCCTGCAAAAAAAAAAACAAACAAACAATACAAGCTGAGAAATATATAGTAGAAAAGATGGAATAGGAGAGAATAATGGACCACAGTGGAAAATAGTATGTATATCTCTCAACGTTAGGGGAGGGACCAGACCCTTTTAGCAAAAATAACATTAGGGGAAGGTTTCATAGACAGACTCACCAGTCTACAACGGACATCATCAATAATAGAATTGACAACAGTATGATACGATCTTCTCTTATTTTTAAAAATCCGCTTATTTCTTTCCTGCCAAATGTGGTAGATAGCTCCCGCAAGCACAAGTCTTCGGATAACTGACCAAACGTTCTTACCCTTAGAGATGGGATTGAGAAGATTGATGATATCCGACCAGCAATTTGTGGGGAAGGAGAGGTTCATAACATGCTGAAGATCATGTCAAACCATAGAAGGGAAAGAACATTCAAAGAAAAGATGAGGAAGGGAATCGGAACAATCGCCGCAGAAGGCACAGGTGAGGTTGGGAGAACCAAACAATTCCCAGCTTCTGATTTTATCATGGGTCTTGAGTCGATCTTTGAGAGCAACCCAGAGAATCAAGGCATGTCTAGGGATATTCTGAGAGAACCAAACAAGATGATACCAGTCGACAGGCTGCTCCGAAGGACGGATAGAGTGCCAGACAGAATCTAAATGTTGTTTTAAGGGTTCACTTTATAGTTAAACAATTTACTCAACTTTTAAAAGTCTAATAAGACTTTTATCAAAGATGTGTAGGTGCACTAATTTTAATGGATCAAAACTTCGGTTGCATTTACGAAGGGTATGCAACCGTTTTTTCAAACTGCAGTACTATTCAATTAAACTCAAAAGATGGATGAAAAAAGTCAAACATGACACAAAAGAAAAAAAAAATGATTAGAAAGCAAAAACATACCAAAAGATGGTATTGAGCTATGGTGTTTCTGCAAAAGCCTCTTCACATATAAGCCTTCTGGTCTACCTGTTCGGCCCTACAACTTAAGTTTAAGGATGCCCATTTTATAAAAACCAAAGACCTACACAGTTACTACACCTTAAAGATATATACAATATTCTTATACTGTCTGCCACTTCACTATATCTTCAAGACTTGTTTTGATTAGAATAAGAAAAAGGGTATCTCAAAAGTTGTGTTATATTTGAACTTTATATCCAAGTAACCATGAAAAGAAGAGTGTGTGATTTCCTGTTGGACAGGAAGCCATATAGTTTTAAAGTAATGATAACCTTCATATTTTATGTGAGTGATAGCATATTAAAGGGCTCATGACAAGAGTTAGAGAGACACATGTTAGAATGATGATTTCAAGTAGATTTTGTAATCCCTGCCTTTAGACAAAGTTGCTTCTTCGAAATACATTTATATATGTTATCAACTTCACTTGACCAAACTCCATGACATACCATATGCTTCAAATTATATAGCACCTGACACTTGGAGAGAGAGAGAGAGAAAGAGAGAGTATTAAAAAGGATTACCGACTAAATTGAACCCTAAATTTTTAATATTGTATCGATTTGGCCGCATCATCTGCTATAGTAGATTAAGCAGGTAACCGGTTAATGTAGCATGTCATGGAGGTAAATTTTGTTGCAACTTCATCCATGTGGCGCCGACATAGTGTCCAGTCGTATTTCAAGAAACAAAAATTATTTTTTTAAATTAATTTTGTTTACATTATTATTATTACTAATTAATTAATTTTTATTATATCATTATTATATATATTATCAGACCTAACCATTTCCTCTAACCTTCCATCTCCAGCACCCCTTTATTCTCCGACCACCTTCCATCTTTAGTGTTGTTAATTTCATCAAGGTAATGAAAACCATCAAAGTGATCAAATTCACAAAATCAATCATCTCAAGCACGTAACCGGTTAATGTTGCATGTCATGTAGGTAAATTTTGTTTCAACTTCATCCATGTGGCGCTGACATGTGTCCAGTCGTATTTCAAGAAAAAAAGTTATTTTTATATCAATTTTGTTAACATTAATATTATTACTAGTTAAGTAAATTTTATTATATTATTATTATAAATATTATCAGACTTAACCATCTCCCATAACCTTCCATCTCCAACACCCATTTATTTCTCCGACTGATAACGCCTAGTAATATCAAGTATTCTAGACGCTATTGAGTTTTGTTTTGAGTGAAATATATATCTTAAATTATGATATTACTCACGTTTTGTGTCAAGTGTGTTTTGTGCAAGTTATGTGAAATACAGGGTAAAAAGCGTATAAAATGACAAAGTTATGAAAGAATGCTACTTAATGTTGAAGTCATATGTGCGTCACTTGCCCAGATAAGCTACGCGATGCGGTGAGCTGTGTCACCGGATGAGATTTGAGTTTTCAAAGTGCGAATAATCGAGGTTTTTGGATAAGCCGCGCTGCGGATAAGCCCTTCACACAGCGCGAGAAGGCATTTTCAGCACCTATAAATAGAGGCCCCCGGTTCGTGATTCAGGAGCGAAGATTTGACCTTTGAGGAGAACTCAGGCTTCTTCGACTCAGATTTTCGTAACATAGTGGTTTTTAGTTGATAGTTCGATATTTTGATTGTTATTTCGTAATTTTTTGGTGTTTGTTCTTTCGTGTGTTCAAAGATTCTGACTTGTAGAATTTCATTGACCGCGAAGATCTGGATTCCATCCTTAAGTCAGAAGCATTCGGCTCTGGTTTTGGGTTTAGTTTTAATGCAAGTTTCGTTTTAATTATATTTGACGTTTATTCGTGATTTCAGTTTAATAATCGTTGTCGTGTTGATCGTGGAAATAAGATTAGTTTCTGATTTCTGAGTTGCATCTCGGAATCAGGTTGGTTTGGTTTTGATTAATTGTGAGTTGATTGCAAGTGTTAGATCGATAGCTATAATTGCATATTTTCAAGTTATTTCGATTCTTTCACGTGTATGGATGAAAACCCCCTATAGAGTGACAATATAGACTGGTTGAGTTCTCGACACAAAATATTGTCCACTGACTCCACGGTTCGACCCTTACTTGCCGCTAGCTAGTGAACTGTAAGGTATAAATCTTGTATTTTTTACCGCATCGACGACTGCGACGTGTATGGATGAAATCCCCCTATAGAGTTCTCGACACAGAATATTGTCCACTGACTCCACGATTCGACCCTTACTTGCCTCTAGCTAGTGAGCTATAAGGTATAAATCTTGTATTTTTGACCGCATCGACGACTGCAACGTGTCAAATTTTGGCGTCGTTGCTGGGGAGTTGTTCGCTCAATATATTGTGTCAGTTGGTTATTATTATTTTTGTGTGATATTTTTTTTGATATTTGATTGTTTTAGACGATCGTTTGCACCTTGTGCATGCATACGCGTCGAGGTGAACAAAACGTCACCTTTGTTTTTTGATTTGGAAATTGAAAGGACCTCACGACAGAATCGTGTATATAAGCGGTTATTTAATATGAGTTCGAGCGATGTTTTAGGCGAGGATGTTACCAATGAGCTACCAAGCGAGGTAACAGGGGGACAGCCGTTTGTGCCCCCAGTTTCGATAAATACTAATGACGCTTCCACGAGTACTGGTGGTGGTGCAGTTTCAGCCCATGTATCCCTTCCACCATGTATTCATCCTGTAGTTCCACTTGTTAGTCAACCCATTCCTAACCCTTGTGTGAATTATGTAACCATTGTGCCGACGTGGGGAGTATTAGACCGTGATGGTGCTCCACGCTAACGCCAGCCAGTGCAGATTCATCAACCACAACAACCACCACAACCCAAAAAACCTCAGCAACCTATTTTACAACCACAATCGCAGCAGTACCAGGCTCAAGTGGGAGACCTGGGATACGAGGATGATGATGAGGGTTGGATGCCAAACAACCCCAACAACGACAATAATCAGTGGAACCAAGGTCGAGGACCTCCACGCCAGCAGCAGTACAACAACCAGTGGCAGGGACAACGGTACTATAATAACGATTCATACAATGATGGTAATCTCGTTCCCCCCACTATATTTTGCACAACCGGTTGGGCAATCGGTTGCATCACACTTCCAGCCTAGGGAGTATGATGATGCGTCGCCTATTTACTTTCCTGAAAACATAGATTGTCATGTAGAAATTAGGCCACAATTATTAGGAGTTTTTCCCGAATTCAAAGGTTATAGATAGGATGATCCGTATAATCATTTGTACGAGTTTTTAGCAATAGCTAACGCGAATATACCTAGGAATGCTAATAGGAATTTCTTTAGGCTTAGGATATTCCCGTTCACACTCAAAGACAAGGCAAAGTATTGGTTTACGTCTCTGCCAACAAATAGCATTACAACATGGGAGCAGCTGAAAACCAAATTTTTGCAAGAATTTTATCCAGCAAGCAAGACGTCGGAGATTAGGAGAGCCATACAGGACTTTCAACAGAAGCCCGGGGAAGCATTCCACGATGCTTTTGAGATACTTAAAGAGTTATTGAGTTCGTGTCCGTATCACGAATTCCCAAGATGGCAGCTAGTCAAGTTTTTATATGATGGTGTCGACACCACAATTCAAGCTATGATTAACGCATCATCAAGAAGCACAATTATGCTGCAGGATCCCGAAGCAACATGGAGATTTTTGGAGCAATTAAGAAATGGTTCTAAAACCAACTACTCGGCAAGAAAGCCTACCAACACCTCTTCAGCAGCAGCTATAGAAATAGACAATGACTGGAAAAAGGAGGTATAGAAGGAGATTGGAGATATCAATAGAAAGTTTGACCGATTATTGGCTACAATACAGCAAGGACCATCGAACCTACAACAATATGGTCAGCAAGGACAAAGAGCCCAAGAAGTTAATCAAGTATATGGTCAAGGACAGTACGACAATAATGGACGACCATACAAGCCATACAATCAGGGAAATCAAAATTATGGTGGCAATTACAACAGCAATAATCAATCGTATAACAACAATCGTCAACATAATCACCACGGGCCAGCACTGAATCAACCACGACAGTATCAGCCTGTCAACAATAATGGTCCACACAATAACAGCAATAAGGGAGTCAACAGTAGTAATCATACCATTCCGGAAACCCAAGAGAATATGTTGGCAAAATTATATGAATTTGTGACTACGAATCATCAACAAACACAAGCCAACACAAAATCCATTGCCAACATGGAGCGATAAATTGCTCAGTTAACTGAGACTTCAAGGAAAGGGATGATGGAAAACTTCCCAGTAATACTGAGGTTAACCCGAATCATACGCAGCAAGCAGGGAAGGAGCATGTGAATGCTTTAGAAAGTTGTGCAACGGAAAAGGTATGGAGAAGTGAGAAGGCAGAAGACCTCTTTGAAACAAGAAACAAGGATGAGGACATTCATGAAAAGAAGCAGTCAGTTATAGCAGCCCTTAAAAAAAGAAGACCGCAAAGGCAAAAAAGAAGCAACACACATCAGGTCATTCATCTATCAACCATTCTCTCCTATATCAACTTAAGGACGCACCAGTAGACTCTCAGATCCTGAAGGAGATTTGCAAGGTGAAAGAAAAGGTTAAGGTTTCGATGCCTGAGAAAGTTCGTTTAACTGTCAAAGCCAGTGAGGCATTGTTAGGAATGTTACCCAAGAAGGAAAAAGATCCAAGTATTCCCTACATAGCTGTCACAGTTGGTGATGTAATCATAAGAAACACTTTATTAGATTTGGGAGCCAGTGTGAATGTACTGCCCAGTCATCTGTATGACCAATATAAAAATGAGGAGTTGGAGCCTGCCAAAAACAGTTCTTCAATTGGCTGACCAATCCACTAAGGTCTCGAGAGGTAAGGTGACGAATGTAATAGTGAAAGTTGGGATTTCTTCTATCCAGTGGACTTTCTAGTAATGGAATATAAGAGCCAGCAAGACGCACTTGCCCTGATTCTAGGATGACCGTTTTTTGCTACAGCAGGAGCGATTATGGACTGTAAGATAGGTGACGTGGACATCACATTTGGAACAAGAAAAAAAGGTTGAACATGTTTGGATGCCCACTCTTTATTCCACCTGGACATGACGAACCTCAACGGATAATTAGGCCTCTAATGATGCCAAGGATAGATGGCAAGGGAAGGGAGGACAAAAACTGAACACAAGATGGAGAGGATGCGGTGATCCTCTGGAAAGCAAAAAGCCACACACCCGACTCAATGGAAAAGACGCATTTCTTAGCAATGATGGAAATGTTGGAAAAAAAATCAGGCATTTGCAAGGAATGTTAGATGTCGCGAATTAAAAATGACACAAGTTCTGGAGGCACAACAACATCTGATAAATCAAATGAGCGGTCAAATGACGCGACTGACGACACTGCTGGCAACGTTAGTTCATGACATTGCCCCAAAGATGGATACGCTTGTGCCCAAGGAAATGTAAGGACATCACGGTCTGGCTGAAGACGTTAAACTTAGCGCTTGGTGGGAGGCAACCCATTCGTAGGTAGGTTAAGATTTATTTTCAGTAACAATTAGGAGCATTGGATCATCATCAATTTTTGGAGACAGGGTAAAAAACAAGTGTGGGGTAAAACTACAAGGAACAAAGTGAAATTAGGGTACGCGTTGCAGAGTGTATTCCTACACGACGCGGGCAATCGGGTGAACCCGATGCGCAGGGGTTCTCACAAAGGCGCGCGTCGCGGACCCCATGTTACCGTGCCAAGGATTCTGATCTGTCAAAAAGGGTTTTACCAAGTAAGTTATTCTCACTTTTACACCACATCACTGCCCACGCCGCGGACAACAGAGCTTCGAGTGCACCATTTTTCTCTTGTGATTTTCGTATATTTTGTTGTTCTACCATTAAGGTAAGCCCATCTAGAATAACTGATTATGTTAATGCATGCATGTGGGTATTGAATTGAGTCAAATAGGGGGTTTTGTAGAAAACATAGAAAATCATCAATGCTGGCCTTTTGGGTGTGGTTTTTGCAAAATTCACACCCTAAGGAGGCTAGTCGAGTGTTTAGAATGCCCTTATACATGTTAGTGGAAGAAAAACAGGTACTGAAAATGGGTTTTTTGAGTAAGTCATACGCCACGACGCGGCAGCTTCATACGTCACGACATGGCATTTGAATTAACTCGGGGTTCTCAACCGCAATGCGTGCAGGACTGATTGTGCAACATTTTCTTTTGTGATGTATTTCGTGCAGATGGCCCAACCACGACAGCAGAGAGTACGATATGTGCCCGAGCACCCCTTTTTGAGATTCCTGGAAGCATTGGAGGAGACGCACAGATACAGTGCGGGATTAGAGTATGTGAGCACACGGGTGCTCTAGCCCGCTTCACACTTTGATCGGGAGTTCTTGATATCAGTAAGACTCTGGGATCGATTGCTACCATTTCTCCATCGCACATGGACACATCCAGATGGTGCATTTTCATTTACATGACGGGGCTGGGAGAGTTTGATGGCCCATGAGGACGATATTTCCTACAGAGAGCTCATGCTGGAGGTCTTTTCCATATGCCGATACGAGCCTGGCTCCGGCGAGCCTACAACCCACCTCTTCATGTTTAGACTTGGGGGGCAGAGCAGACAGTGCACCATCCGTGAGTTTGCCAGGCGTACTGGGATCTATACCCAAGCAGAGACGAAGAGCATCAACTTCTAGCCATTTTTGGATGCTTGTTTGATTGAGCAGCCACAGCGAGAGACGGACGAGGTCATTTGGGCACGGATGTCCAATGATCGATTTGAGGCCGGGGGCCAAGGAGAGCCAGTTCCGCTCCCCATTACACTGCATTATGCACCGGATCATTTTCACTTCGATTGCATATCGAAAGGGGAGTGAAAAGGTACCACGGGAGGACATGTTCTATATGTGGGTCCTCTCCGATCCGAGCAGGTTCCTCAACATGCCTCATACTTTGGTTGTCTTTTTGACAACCAAAGCCTTGGGGCCTAGGAGGGGAGCCCGATGACTGACGGGCATTACATCACTAGGCTGGCCCGATCCTACAGTGTTCTCACCGGCGAGCTTATGACCCGTCTGAGGCCGATGCCACCCCGCCTTGTAGGGGGACCGCAGTTGGAGAAGATGAGGGTGGTACAGGGTGAGTATGTGATAGCACCTGAGATTCCACCAGCCCGTCGTCCAGCAGCTCAGCAGGAAGAGCCAGAGGTCGAGGAGGAGGACGAGGAGCCAATGGAGAGGCCCGTGAGGAGGAGGAGAGTGGTACCAGCAGTCCAGCCACCACCACAGCCAGCGCAGCAGCCTGTAGACGTCCAGGCTGCACTGCGAGATTTGACAGCATCGGTGGCGGATATTCGAGCACATATGCGATGGATTGCAGAGTCACAGAGAGCACTCCTTCTTCACGCTGGGCTGGAGCCACGACCTTTCCCGACCACAGACCATGACGAGGCTGCTCTATCTGGGACGCAACATGATGATGAGTGATCATACTTGTTCTCTTTTGTTATCTTTGAAAACTTTGTATATAACTTATGCTACTTTAGTTTTTTTTACTTTTAGTTTAATATTTTGTTTGAGTTGTTGCAAGCTAACGATGAGATCCACCGAGGAGTAGCATAACGCAAGTGTGGGGTCACCGTACCCTTGCACTTGTGTTATGCCAGGCGTGTTCACTGTTGTGTCATAACTCCGGACAAATGAACCAAGACGTGCAATTGATACTCTGTTACAAATGGTCCTGACAACAAGCAGTTCCCTATCCCAAAAGGGGTAACTATTTTCTCCCTTGTTTTGAATTTTTCTATATATAACGGGGACGTTGTACGGTTTAAAGTGTAGGGTGAGGACGGTTGAAAAGAGATATTTGAATTTTTGCGAAAATAGTCTTATTTTTCAAAAAATTTAGCAAATTTCAAAATTTTTAAGAAATTGTAACTTGGAAACGAATAGATTTTGAATGTTATAGCATTATGGTATTTTTCAAAGAATACTATTTAGTTGTTATCAGGCTATTTTTGAGTTAAAACAAGTTGAGTGTTTGGAAGTTAGAAAATATTGGATTTAGATATCTTAGGATTGGGATTCAGGAGGGAAATATCAATCAGTGGCCTTTGTTGTTCAAGTGGTAGGTCCAAAAAGGGTGGCCATGTAGGGCTTTTATGCACCTCACTACCTAAGATCGTCTGGTCTAGGATAGTGTTTTCGAAAGCTCGTTATACGGACAACATCGGAAGTCATGGATACTTCCTTAATGGCCTTTAGAATCTGAATGAGTAAGTGCACTTTTGTGAACTGAAAATTTGTAATCAAGAGTTCTTTAGAAAGTCGTGATTCCAAAGGGTATTTTGGTCATTTTTCTCAAAAATCATTTTCATTTAACTTTTTTAATGTAATAAACTTTGAAACTGAAGGCATTCAAAAATATTTGAGTTCTTGTTAGAATTTGTTAAAAACTTATTTGATTGGGGACAAGCAAGGCACAAATGTGGGATGTTTGATAACGCCTAGTAATATCAAGTATTCTAGACGTTATTGAACTTTGTTTTGAGTGAAATATATATCTTAAATTATGATATTACTCACGTTTTGTGCCAAGTGTGTTTTGTGCAAGTTATGTGAAATACATGATAAAAAGCGTACAAAATGGCTAAGTTATGAAAGAATGCTACTTAATGTCGAAGTCATATGTGCGTCGCATGCCCAGAGGAGCTACGCAGCGCGGTGAGCTGTGTCACCGGATGAGATTTGAATTTTCAAAGTGCGAAGAATCGGGGTTTTTGGATAAGCCGTGCCGCGGATAAGCCCTTCACACGGTGTGGGAAGGCATTTTCAGCACCTATAAATAGAGGTCCCCAGTTCGTGATTCAGGAGCAAAGATTCGACATTCGACCTTTGAGGGGAACTCAGGCTTCTTCGACTCAGATTTTCGTCGCATAGTGGTTTTTAGTTGGTAGTTCGATATTTTGATTGTTATTTCGTAATTTTCGGTGTTTGTTCTTTAGTGTGTTCAAGGATTCTGACTTGTAGAATTCCATTGACCAGGAAGATCTGGATTTCATCCCTAAGTCAGAAGCATTCGGCTTTGGTTTTGGGTTTAGTTTTAATGCAAGTTTCATTTTAATTATATTTGATGTTTATTCGTGATTTCGGTTTAATAATCATTGTCGTTTTGATCGTGGAAGTAAGATTAGTTTCTGATTTCTGAGTTGCATCTCGGAAACAGGTTGGTTTGGTTTTGATTAATTGTGAGTTGATTGCAAGTGTTAGATCGATTGCTATAATTGCATATTTTCGAGTTATTTCGATTCTTTTACGTGTATGGATGAAAACCGCCTATAGAGTGACACTATAGACTGGTCGAGTTCTTGACACAAAATATTGTCCACCGACTCCACGTTTCGACCCTTACTTGCCGCTAGCTAGTGAGCTATAAGGTATAAATCTTGTATTTTTGACCGCATCGACAATTTCGACGTGTCATATAATTTTGCTTATATTCTTTAGTGATACCTATTTGATTTGATTCTTGAGTTCTCCGGTATCCTTAAGTTCTTAGAGTTTTACTTCATTTAAGCCCCTTATGTCGTGTGACATTGACTAGTCTATTTTGTATCACTTTATGTAGCTACTATTTCATTAGAAAAACATCTAATTTTAGTATATAATGGTTCAACTTTAATGTTTTTAAATTAATTTTGTAGGTGCATAAAAGTGATAAAAACATGCAAATGAAGGCAAAAGGAAGGTGTTGGACAACTTGCCTGCATCTCAACATTTTGATCATATATGACACGTTATAGATCCAATTAATGTGATTTAAAAATTGTCTGAAAAAAATGAAATTATTTACAACTTCAGTGTTTTGAGTTACCGTAAATTTGGCCGTTATCTAGGTCATAATTAGCATGGAAGTGGGAGTGATGAGTGTGTTGGTCGAAATTTTAGTTAAAAAAAGTATCATGTTGATTGCACAATAAAGGCATACAAATATAGCTATATGCGATAAGGTTTGTATTGAGAAGACTTCAAGTATTCTAATTGGAAAATGATTTCTCCTAGTCCTTAATAAATATAACACTAGCCACTACAAAAGAAGTTGCCACGGGGGAAGGGGTGATAAACCCTTCAACCACATCACCTCGAAACACTTTCCTAAATATATTCAAGATTTTATTTTTTGTGTTCTTTGCGTTCATCATCATCATGTATGGCCTAAACAATAAGCATCCTCACGACTAGGATTAGCTTTTGTTTTCCTTTTCACATATTGATATGATATTGAAGTTTTAAGATTTGTAAACATCTTTTTGGATTTTTGGAATATTAATCATATGACTATTGATCCCTCATATTGTTTTTATACTTTTTATTATCCACGGTATAAGAAAACTTTAACATGGCCTTTCCCACATTGTCAAAGTCCAAACCGGTGTGTATGATGGTTGGTGAGGATGCTCCTAGTTTGTTCTCAAAGTTGCCATATAATTAATAATACGATTATTTCTATGTGATCTGAAGAAACAAAAATTAAATTAGTAAACACCTGTCATATTACTATATTGGAGACTGGGAGTGATTACCTTTTTGTCCATAAGCACAAAACTGCTCATTCTTTTTCTATGATCGATCGAGAATTAATTTGTTAACCATAAGCTCTCTTAGATCTGACATCTTACTTACCACTCATTAGATTAGTTTTTTCATGGTTATTTTTGTTTGCACTAATAATGATTGCGATCAGACATGTCACAACCTAGTCAGGACCTAAATCCCTCCTAAACTTAACAAACATTCCACCTTGCTTGATATCTAGATCATGTAGGTTAAGTTGATTCATTAGGATGTTAAACATTGTGTAGATTTCAGTTAGGATCTTTTTAGTTGGATGTAAAAGAATAAAAAAAAAGTATAGAATATATATAAGGTAATGGAATAGATAGGGTGATAATATTTGTCATTTGGTTTATTATTTAGGAAATTCATTAAAGAATGAAAAAAAAAGGTGAAAAATACTTTTTAGCCCCTTTATTTTTTCTTCGCAACCCGAGTCCTCAACCTAATTTCCATAAAGCGCTTGCCCTCTTCCTCTTACCTTCGCAAATACACCATCAATTTCTAAATCACCAAAATACTATCAATTGGAGACCTCATGGAAATGTGGGTTTCAGAGACGGATTAGCTACGGAAATATTTTCGTAGCAGATCAGAGAGGGAACAGAGAGGGATCAGTGATAGAATTCCTTAGGCGCAAAAAATTTATCACATATAGAGGAGCTAGTTTATCGATAGATGGCACCAAGAGCAGCTCGTGGTGCTAGTCAGAGTGGTGGCCATGGTGGTCGCAATGAAAATCGAAACACATATTCTCAATCACATAATGATGCAACTCAAAACTGTTCAGTTAGATGATCAAACGTGTTGGAACAAGTTTCAAGTAACCCATTGAAGAGGAAGTTTATCCAAGTAGAGTCTGATCAAGAGTGTGTGTGTGTGTGTGTGTGTGTGTGTCTATATTTTATATATATATATATATATATATATATATATATATATATATATATATATATATATATATATATATATATATATATATATATATATATATATATATATATATATATATATATATATATATATATATATATATATATATACACCTTTTGTATTACTGATGATAATTTTATACTCTTTTGTCAAGGTTTTCAGATCAAATTTTAGTGATCAGAGACATCACATCTATATTGAAGACAATGTGCGGTGGCCCTTGGCCAACATGGAAGAAAGTTGGCAAAGATGATCATGATGCAATGTGGCAACATTTTAAGGTTTGTACTTATCAATTTTGTTTGTATTTATTGCATTGCTTTATATAATTCATCATATTAAAACTTGTGTGTAAAGAAATAAATAATCGTATGAGTGATCTAAGTGTAGGGTTTGTATGAATGGCTAGAGTCTGATCAGGTTGTTCACGGCATATGGGATCATTGTATGAACATACGATTTTCTGACACAATGAGAAAAGCACGTGAAGAAGCAGTAATACATGCCAAAGCTGCAAATGTGAATGTCCCACCAGATGGAGATTTAACTTTTTTGAAGCCGTATTACCCAAATTGGATACGGGAGGAGTATTGGGCAACTTTGATTAATGAAGTATGGAACACCCCCAAATGGAAACGTTTATCACAGTCGGGGAAACAAAACATAAACATACTAGAAGATGGCTCCATTTCCAAACATACAGGAGGGTCTATATCTACCCGTCAACATAAGAATAAAATGGTAAAATGTTTGCATCTCACCCTATTTTCCACTTTATAGGTTGAAATTAATATTTTTATTTTGTAAGAAGCAATTCTGAAACGCCTTCCTACTGGAGTTGAAGTTTATGAAAAGTTACACACTAAAAAGTCTACTCAAGAATTCATTACACCAAAGGCTACAAAAGTTAAGGTATTTTCTTGACATGTTGTTGTAGTTGATTAAAACATTTAACGGCCTTATGATTATAACTCCCAACCGGAATAACTTTCTACTTTTACTTTTATGTTTTTGTTATAATAGGAGGCTTATGAAAGTGCTATTGGTGGCTAAGTTTGGAGACAATACTACTTCACATCCCTTGTTGGATAACGAAACATGGTGTGGTGTTACTGGAGGGGTGAAGAAAGGAAGAGTATTTGGATTCGGTTTGGTGTATGATCCTGCAAGCTTGTTGTCTGGAACATCAAGTACAATAAGAGTACCAGAGGTTTGTTCCTATTAGAATTTCCTTTATAAACTTCTATGTTGTTTTCTTTGGAATAAATGTTATCAATTTCCTAGGTTAAACAATTTAAAGTACTAATGAAATAATTGTTACCAATTCCCTTAGTTAACACCATCAACTACAATGACTTAATGAGAAATAAATAGAAAGTACATTGCATTAATGAGAAAAACATAGGAACTACAATGTGTTAACAAGATAAAGATTTATAATAGAATGACTTATCATGTTAAACTGCATGATGTATATGAACGTGTACGAGAGCAAATGCGAGAAGAGATAAACATGAAAGCTGTTGAATTGGAGGCCAAACATCAACAAATACGCGAATAAATGGATGCAAAAGTTGTTGCATTAGATGCAAAATCTATTCAATTGGAGGCCCAACAAAAACAAATGAATGAAGACATGCAGAAGATGTATGCTGCAATGCAAAACATGAGAGAATCTTGAGAATTCAAAATCTTATTTTTGAGGTTTTCAACCGGATGATATCAGATAGTTTTAAAGTATGTAATTTTGTGAATTATGGATTCCGAATACTACTTTTGAATTATGTAACCGGTTGATAAATTTTTTAATTTAGGGTATTTTGTTTTAAATTCTGGAATCTGCTACTTGAATTATGAAATCTTTTGAATTATTTAACCTTTTAAATTAAGGATTTTTGATAGTTGAATATGGAGTCTGGAATCTAGAAAGTGTTTAGAGACGGATTAGCTAGGGAAAATCCGTCGCAAAATGGTCGCTATAATCTGATAATTGAGCTGACGTACTGAGACGAATTAGCTAGGGAGCATTACGTCCCTAAATGGTCGTTATAATCTGCTAAATGAGCAAACGTACTGACCGCTTGCGAGGGCAGTCCGTCGCTAAATCCGTCGCAACACAAAAAAACGTCCCTAGCTAACCGTTGTAGAATCCGTCGTAAACCAAACACCGTCTCTAGCTAATTCCGTCGCTAACAATTTAGACGGCTTATTTTTTGCTAAGGAGTTGTTCCGTCGCTAACCGTCACAAAGGCCGTTTAGCGAGAGTTAGAGAGGGAATTTTCCGTCTCTGATGCTCCTGTTTCTTTTAGCGTACGCACCCTAAAGGATGGTTTGCTTCTGAAAGGAACTTCACAGAAATTTCATTACAATTTTTATAGATTCCATTCGTTCTAAAATCAATGTACAAACCAAACGCTTTCTAAATATACCGGTATAAAATGACCTTGAGAAACTAGAAACCTCATATGAAAGGTGTTTTTTTTTTTTTTTTTTTTTTTTTTTTTTTTTTTTTTTTTTGCTTTAAGCCTTTTATTGAAACATAGATAATGTAATAAAATAGAGAAAATAGTAAAGTTAATAATTGTAGTCTATATATTGTCGTTTTTCCTTGGCATATAGAAATGAAAAGTAACGTATAGATAATGTAATAAAATAGAGAAAATAGTAAAGTTAATAATTATAGTCTATTGTCGTTTTTCCTTGGCATATAGAAATGAAAAGTAACATTTTTCGTACACATGTAAAATTTATGAATTAAATCAAATTAGTATATATAGAGCCAAATCTAGCTTTTTAAAATAAGTAAATAATAAATGAAACTGAAAAAATACGATATAAATTAATTGCGGTTTAAAGATTTCACAAGTTTATTCGAAATATACTATAAATAGTCAATGAAATATTTGTTTTCTCGACACTTTTTAGCTTCTTTTCTGTATTTGATTTTTTTTTTATAATGTAGCAAAATATTATAAAATGTATTTGTAAGTTAAAGTTTTGATAAAACTGTCATTTCTGTTAACGTAATCTCACATATTTCACTCAATAGAGAAGTATGCGATTCAATCACAAAAACAATAGCTGAAAACCATAAAACGAAAGCATTCATTATCATTAAATTCAACATTATTTATTTACTCTTCAACAAACATGTAGAACACCATATAAGTTCAACCCATTTCCCAGATGGGACTCCAAAGATCCAACACACCGTGTGTCTGGCTTTCTTCTGAACTCGATCCAACTTCACAGAAACATGGGAAAGTTCCCATGCAATCTTCATGATGTTTTATTTCGTCACCTTGCCAGCAACACGATGATATTAAGTCCGACATCCTGCTTTCATATGGTGAACTACTCCCGAATGCATTCATGTTACACGACTCAGAAGTTTCCAAAGATGAAATTCCAAAAATGCCCTCCTTATCGTTCGTGCTGCTTTCGCCAGCATGCTCACAGCTTCTGTCGCGTTTTGGTGTCAAGAAATCTTGGTTCAGATCTTCTTTCATGCCCTTGAAGCATTCTGCTTCAAAAAACTTTAGAACATGAACATGAAATCTTGATGAACACATAATATAAGAGTCGAAGTTACCTTGTTGACTGTCAGCTTTCTTTTTCAAATGACTTCTCCAGTAATTCTTGATCTCGTTATCAGTCCTTCCAGGCAATCTTTTAGCAATTCTTGACCACCTACGTAAATTCCATATCATAAGCGATTAAAAACTGTAATTAATTTGTTGCAAGGGTGCTATAAATGCTTACTTGTTACCCCATTGTTTATGAAGATCAAGAATGGTGTGTTCTTCTTCAAGTGTGATCTCACCATGCTTTAAATTCGGTCTAAGATAGTTCATCCATCTTAGCCGACAACTCTTTCCACTTCTCCTCAAACCTTAATTAATGCTCAAACTCGTTAAATCTAGAATAATTTAAAGAATTAGGAAAACATTATCGTGCCTAAATCTACCTGATTGTTTAGCCAAAGCATCCCAATGTTTTTCACCTAATGCTCCAACAGTAGTGGTCAGTCTCTCATCTTCTTCATCATGCCAAGGCCCTCTACGCAAGTTTCCTGGTTCATGATTTGCCATATAATTGGAAGAAAAAGACAATGTTTTGAGTTAGGGTTTATGAGTTTGTTCTTCGTGTTTATAAATATATATACGAGGCTTTAAAGCATGGAGATTTGGATAGGGACAGTTGGTGGAAAGCAATGTGGTGGTCATTGTGGAAGCTCCACCATGTCTTTTGTGACGATTGTAGGAGGGTTTCTATTGGTTTTGATGGGAGTTTGCGTCACGAACTTCGGTTTATGCTTCTTCTTTATGGTGATTACAACTTCTACAACACTTATTTTAACTAAAGATATAAGGGTATTTTCGTCATTTTCCAAAAGACTTGTCTTTTATACAAAAGTAATATGTCCACGTGGACGTTGTTCAGGTATGCAAGGTACAAACGTTCACAAAATATACCCATGTCCATGTTTTGCTATAAGTCTATAACACTAAAATAGATAATAATCCATAAATGAATTTCAAGTTCAAACGTAAAGATTATCTTTTTTGTCATATAAACATTTGTTATTTACTTCTCTCACTATAAAACCATTTGGTTTTACCTAAATATATATATAAAATATTCTTGTCATTTCCCAAAAAGAAATATGGGGACATGATTGTTGTAGCAATCAATAGACAAGGATCCATAAATAAGGTCTCAAGTATGCTAGTATTATCTTTTTTTCATGTGAAAATTATGATTTCCCTCTCAGTTGTGACATTTAACATTCCAATCAAATTTTTCTAAGAATATAAGATGAAATATTCGTGGACATCTTCGGTATTTCACAACAACACTTCATTCATGCAAAGAGTAGAAGATGTTGACTTTTCAGGTCAAATTGACTAAGATCCAACATCATTTGTTCCTAACTTTAAGTAATACAGACATTAGAAAAAAAAACGGCAAACATTAACTTATAACAAAGAAGCCATATAAATATTGAGCATGAAATAAGTAAAGGTTTGACCTCAAAAATCAAAGATTTCATAAATTCTTATATGTATAACATGTGTTCTACTTTCAAGACACCATTCTCGAGTTAATTAAAAACATAAACAATCAGTGGCGGACCTTAGTGGTAGCCTAGGGTAGCATTGAGCATGAAATAAGTAAAAGGTTTGACCTCAAAAATCAAAGATTTCATAAATTCTTATATAGTTATATGTATAACATGTGTTCTACTTTCAAGACACCTTTCTCGAGTTTAAAAGCATAAACAATCAGTGGCGGACCTTAGTGGTAGTCTAGGGTAGCATGGGCTACCATATAAATTTTTCTGAGTAGTAGCAAAAATTTCGATTTTTTATTTTTTATATATAGGTGCAACCCCTAGAAAAAATTTGTGCTACCCCTAAATTACTTAGTCTAAAATTAAATGTTCAAACTAATGTTTAAATGAAAAAAAAAATATCATAGAAATAATCATTTAGTAGTCCAAAATAATTAAGCCAAAATATCAAATACTTCATTAAAATAACCCAAATTAGATTTTGGTAATTGAGACTTTGCAATTGGATTTGGGCCACTAATTAAACTAGTCTCATTAGAATATGGAAAAGGAAAATCAAGCCTCGAATCGATAAGCGATGCGTGATTGTCTGATTGATTCGTGAATCGTGAAAAGGCGATAGTTATACGCCTATACCCAGCGAGGCAGGCAACTAAGCGACAACGACCAGTCCAACATTCCAAAAACCAATGACTATGGTTAACTTAAGTTTGATAAATTTGTTTCCAGAAGTTGTTGAGGTACTTAAGTATGTTGAAAATGACGGATCCACTTTATTTAATTGTAATCAAGCAAAGGGTATTTTTCTATATTTCAAGACACTTGATTTCGTGTTTTATTTACACTTGATGCCAAATAGTTTAGGCCTCATCGAAATGTCAAAACATCTTCAAAGAAAAGATCAAGATATTTTGGAAGCAGATTCATTGGTAAAAGGGACAAATGAAGCATTGTTTGATTTAAGAAATGATGAGTTTCCACAAATTTTGAAGAAAGTACGCGTTTTTTGTCAAAAATATAATATTGCAATTGTTGAAAAATCGGAAAATTTTGTTACTTCAAGAAACCGTACGACTAATATTACTAATCAACATCATTTTAAAATTGTGATTTTTAACACGGTTGTGGATATGCAAATTCAAGAATTTGTGGATCGATTTAGTGAAGTAAGCACCGAATTGATAGAAAACATGGCGGCTTTGAGTCTTTGTGATTCATTTTCTAAGTTTGATAAAGAAAAGTTGTTGAGTTAAGTGAGATATATCAAAATGATTTTAATGCATCAGAACGGGTTCATCTTAACGGTCAACTTGATATATATTATCACTCTTTGCTACATGATGAAAAATTTGCTCAATTGAAGAGAATTACAGACCTTTCTTGTATGATGGTGGAAACAGGATAACATCGTTATTTTCCTTTGATTTATAGGTTATTAAAGCTAACTTTGGTTTCGCCCGTTGCAAACGCAATGGTTGAAAGATATTTTTCTGCAATGAAACACGTGAAGACCGATTTACATAATAGAATGAATGACGATTTTTTAAATAATGCTTTTATTTGTAGTGTAGAAATGGAAGCACTTATGGATGTTAAAACATAAAATATGACAAGTCGCTTCCAAAAAATGAAATATCGGAGAGATCATCTTTAGAATATAAATTGCATATTAGTTTGACACTTTGTCATTTTATCATATTTAATGAAAATTTTATCTTATTATATAATATGCGGAAAAAATTTATGCTACCCCTGAACTTTTGGTTTGAGTCCGCCACCATCCAACATCATTTGTTCCTAACTTTAAGTAATACAGACATTAGAAAGAAAAAAAACGTCAAACATTAACTTATAACAAAGAAGCCATATAAATATTGAGCATGAAATAAGTAAAAGGTTTGACCTCAAAAATCAAAGATTTCATAAATTCTTATATGTATAACATGTGTTCTACTTTCAAGACACCGTTCTCGAGTTTAAAAGCATAAACAATGATGAGAAATCATTAACAAAGTTCTATTACAAACAATTTTTCATTGGATTAAACTTGTACTCATAAATGTAACGCCCGCAAAAATAAACCTTCTAATCCTTAACGTTCATCCATGAATGATTTGTTCATGAGCACAACTGCTGAATCCATAAACTGCACCATAGATATACAATGATGTTAGGAAAACAAAAACAAAAAAGAACGTTAAATCGACATTTTTATTAAAAAATTAGAAGTTAAAGAACACATAGACATGCACAATCGTGAAAAGTATTTGCAATCTTTTAAGTCATCGCTTTATTGACAAGTAATCAACGAGTTAATGACCAATCAAAGTAGTTTGCTTTCCACATTAGTTTGTTTGTAAAGACGATAAATGGGCAAAGAGGTAATTTTTAACTTGGAAACTTGCTAAAACAAGAAGTGTTTCAATTTTCATTGAAAAAGCTAAAAAAAGAATGTTGTTGTAATGTTTTTAAGACAAGATGAGTATTTGTTGTTGTATTGTGTACTCAAGCAACTTTCTTATAAGGAAAAGATTCTGCTCTAAAAAGAACCGATAAAGAATTACAGATAGAAATAAAAATAAAAACTAATTAATGAATTTAAAAAGGAAATTGAATATACCTTTCCAATGTTCTTGAGTTCTTTCCCAACGGGTTCCAAGAATTTCAAGTCGACATCAATAGGCCAAACCTTCATATACAAATTAAATATGGATGAGACTTTGATTCCAAATAATATTGTATATTTCATATTTTAAACCAAGAAGTGCAAAAGGATAATTTTTTGATCAAACACAAATTAAATTTTCGGGTTTCCATGTCTTGAATTGCAATAATATTAATGCTAGTGGAAACGCCTTACAAGAAAGATATTTAATTAGACTCGTTGTGACATCTTTATTTTGCTCAATTAATCAAATATAGCTTATGAATGAAAATGTCAAATTATCAAAACAAAATGTACATAGAATGAGAGTTTAGAAAACCCTTCTACGGTGTAAAGAAACTATTGTTATAAGGGAATATACTTCATTTGATCCGACAAAAAAAATGTTGACTATTGAGGTCAAACATGTGCATTTTTAACTTCAACATCGATATAAATCCTTTCAAGTCTTGGAAAAATTTGATGACTACGTCAAATTTAGTGACAAAATAAAATGATGCTAAATTAATGACAATATCCATATTGAATGATGAATTATCATTTAAAAGCGTTAAATTTGACCTCAATATATCACTTTAATGACAACTAAATAATTAGTGCTAATGAAATGCTAGTGCCTTTTTCAAGATGCAACATTATGTACTACAGCTTGACGTATACATTGTACACCACCAAATATCATATGATAAAAGATTTAACAAGAAAAGAATAATCTTCAAAAAAGATTCCACCCATCTTCGGATTTGAAAGGTCGCTGATTATAGGCCATTAAAGACAACTGTTTATAGCAACATAAATTCATATCCTGCCTTCCATGTATGTGTTTCTTTTTCCAATTTAAGCCAACATAGATGATGATATACATAACCTCAACCAAGAAATGCAATTGGGTTAACTTCCAAACAACATAGAATTGAATATAATCCAAGAAAAAAGCAACGGATTTTCTGATTTTGTGAATACTGATGTTGTATGGTTTTAGCTTGTAGGTTCAAATTTCTATAGTTTTATACTTTTATGCAATGATAAACTGATATAAAACCAAAACAACATGAGTCAAATTTCTATACTTTTTGGATGAATGGAAGCATAAAAGAGGGCACCTTTAATCCAAGAAGTTTAACAGGCGTAATCTGTCCAGGAACGATACATTCTGGGCCTGCTGCTTCCACTATCGCTTCTGTTCCTAACCCATCTCCAATTGGATCCGGGTGCTGCAAAAATCCCAAAGATTCATAAATGATCGAAAGCCCACAACGGATTATGGAACAGCTTCCAACTACAATAACCCTAATTCGCAACCTTGATGAAGTAAAATACACAAATGAAAGACACTAATGATGCTTTCACCCATGTTCAACCCCTTTCAGCCAAAAAGTTTTTAAATTCTGAACTTCAGTTATTCAGTTAAAAAGAGGAAGACACATGTCCGATGAACAGAAATAAACATATATAAGCACAAAATTCAAAGGCACCTTCATCAGATAGACGGCATAATCGGTGTAGGGGTTTTGAGAGAGGCAAAGAACAGGGGAATGGTGGATTTTGGGGAGGGGTTTGACGCCTGTCGAGGGTGCCCTCCATGGCGCATCTTTTTGTAGCGCAGCTCCTCCTTTCTTTGACATTAATGGGTTAATTGTGGTTGTTGTAGAGTGAGGGGGATTAGGCAGGTTGAAGAAGGGGTTGGAAAATGGGGTAATTGCAACCAGAAGGATAAAGATTAAGGAGGTGATGTAATGGATGGATGAAGTGATAACCGGAGGTTTTGGATTTCGAATTTTTGGTCATTAATCGAGTTCAAGAAGGGCTTTGTGATATGAATCAAGTGGGTCGTCCCATGTCCTCACTTCTATACCCGACGCATATTCGGTTCGAATAAATTTTTTTTTTTTTTTTTTCATACTGATTTACGTATACAAAGGAGAAAATTGCATTTTTAGTCCCTGTAGTTTACCAAAAATTGCTATTTTTGTCCAAAACGTTTTGGACTAGCACCACAAGTCCAAAATAAAAACTTTACTACGGTTTTGGTCCAATTTTTTGAAAAAATACTTAGAATGACGAATTTGTCCTTTTTATTTTCTTTAAAATAATTTTATTAATTTTGATTTAAAATAATAATAATAATAATAAACACCACATATCCCGTCCCCCCCCCCCCCCCTCCGGTCACTGGGTCGTAACCACCATCTCCGGTCACTTCATGTTTACACCACATGCGCCTTTGTATTTCGTATCCCCCCCCGCCTCTCTCTCTCTCTCTCTCTCTCTCTCTCTCTCTCTCTCTCTCTCTCTCTCTCTCTCTCTCTCTCTTGTCTAATTTGCAGAAATCAATGTTCATTTCAAATAAAAACACACAAAACCCACAAAAAAAAATCTGCAAATTTATTTCTGATGAAAACATCAAAAACACAAAAACATCAAGCTACAAGTTCTTAAGAGAAATCTCTTAATACAAAATTATTTCTGATGAAAACATCAAAACCACAAACTCAATTCTGATGGTAACATCAAACCTACAAAAACCTTGAACTCAAAAACTTGCAAAAATATAAAATTAGAAAACCCAAACCCACATGCAAGATTCAAAATCGGGAATAAAATACGATGGTAAATCCACCACTGTTCAACTGACAATAAAAAACAAACCATAGTTCCAAAAAATCGTTCCTCTAGGAGTGAAGATTTTATAGCCCGAAATCGTCTTTATCTTCTCGTAACCTAGCGTTGCCAATGGTGAATCCACCATTGTCAAGAACATATGTTGCCACCATAAATTTTCAAATTAAAGAATGGATTCAATGGATCAATCTCGATTTCATCAATCTAACTTGATTGTTACGATATTGATTGTTTGCAATGGTTTTCTTCATTTGAGTAGACATAAGGTACTAAAATAGATATCCTAATACCAAAATATCATCAATTTGTCCATTAGTGCTCAATAATGAAAAAAATCAAAGAGTGGTTATCCATTGATGAATCACAAAAACTAAAATAAAGCTGCTATAAGTGAAGGAGATATACCTTTTATGGATTCCTTGTATGAAATGATGAAGAAAATCAACGTAGATGAATCCAAGTGCTTCTATTTTGGAATTTCCTTCTTGATTCACAATTTCCTCTCGTTTCTCTCTCACTTTAATTTGTTGAATGAATGGGTATAAGCTTCAGGCGTTAAGATGCTACTACGGTCATCATTGGTCCCTTTACTTTGGTTTTGTCCAAAACTCTCAGAAGTTAGATATTTAATCACACAGAGGTCTCTAATTTACCTTATGAACCTGAAATTCCTTTAAGTTATGAAATTAAGATCTAGTATAAGAAAGGTAATAATTATTATCCATATGCCTTAATTTCACTTCTTCAACATTACTAACATCTTTATTCTCCTTTGACATATATTTAGTTACTAAATTCCCAACCAATATGTAGACCCAATACTTAGATATAGGACCAACACTTATATAGACACAAATGCTTTAATTGATCCAAATACTAAAATTAGTAAAGTGTATCAAATTCTATTATATATAATTCTATATTCATGGAAAATGGTCCTTCAAGATTCATAACTCCACATCTTATTTTAGTTATTAACACAAAGTTACAAAATTCGATGTTCTATCTGGAATTCCTTTAATGACATCTTCACACTTAGTAGTCAAAACTTCTAGCCCTAAGCATGGTTGTTATGGTTATTCCATGACTCACAATCTCAAAAAGTCAGTGGGACTGGTCGTGAGCAAGGGGAGCTCTATGTCTTGGATGAACTCAAAGTATACGATGTTGCTCATTATAGTGTTAACTTGTATTCTTTTTGTTTCCGTCGTCCTTCTTTCAATTATAATTTATGGAAACCCATCATTTGAAGTCTAGCCTTTACATTGTAAAAAATTATCTAGCTTTACCATTTAATAGAAGCTTCTCTTATTCTTCTGATATTGTGCATCATATAGGTGTGGAGACCCTTTTCCATGTCTTCAAATGAGGACTCAACATATTATGTGTTGTTTATTAAATATGGAAAATTGTATTTCCTCCTACTATGTCTTCGTACTTCATCGAGCTACCTACTAAATAATGACATATGGAATCCACTAATTCTCTCTCTTGATTTTGACACATGTATTGATCTAGTGACTAGGAATATGAATAGGAAGATTTAGTAGGAAGATATAGAACCTCTCTATTGAATATTACAATTGTTAGACTTGGGTATATCTAATGAAACACATGTCTAGTTTTCTCCTTTTTCAATAACTTTGGTGCTTTTGTCAAGCCCCAACATTTCGTTATTATAAAGCATTTTCAGTGTGTCTTATGATGCAGATAACCTCTAACGACTTCACTCGGTTACTTGCATCTGATGACACCATACACTAAACCTTGTTATTGACACCCCTCGATAAAATTGTGTTAGGGCGTAGTGTAACTATGGGATTTCCTTTAGGACAAGGCAAAATCAGTGAGTACACAAGTCTTTTTTCTAAGAGAAAGAATTTATACGTAGGAATGCAAGGAGAGAGAGAGAGAGAGAGAGAGAGAGAGAGAGATTATTATTTTGTTGTGATTTATACCAACCTTAAATCCTTTAAACCCCGTTTGTAGTATAATGTTACTCTGCTCACATCATTATGTTTGTATTCCAATAAGTTTTGTATCATGTCTATATTGGTTGTATGTCTCTATTGATATTTTATTCGAATTTATTACACAAATGACATATTTTACTTAGTGAAGTCTTAACATACTTTCACTTTCTTTTGAAGTCTTTTTGTAGTTCACCTACGTTCTTTACGTATAATTTTGGTTACACCCCAACAAAATTATACATAATCGAATAGCAACAAAATTTCGTTTATGTATGTAATTAGATACCATTTTGTACTTTCAAAGAAATCTGCTCATGACCCTTTTGGTGTTGCTTTTGTTAAACCTTATCGAATCAAATCAACCCACATTTGATATCTATTTCTTGAATGTTCTTTTAAGTACGATAAAAACACAATCCAAATAAAACCAAACACCGTTCATTTACTTCAGACCTTTAGAATGGAGTAATACATGCCATATATGAAAAAAAAAATAAAAATAAAAATGGTCAACTTGGATCATATAGCCAAAATTAACAAAGAAGCAAATACAAGTTGGGGCTAGCCCACTTGGCTAACAAGGTGATTACTAACAAGGAGGTCATGAGTTCAAACACTGACACTAACATAACAATGGATAGTTTAGGAGTAAGAGTATGATAGATTTGCTGTTAAAAAAAAAACAAAGAAGCAAATCAAACAATCTAAAGATCATCCAACATTTTATTAAGATATTTTGCAAACTATTAATCTAAATTGGGTTATTGGGTCATTCATATGATCATATCTAATATTTCAACATCCACGGAATTAGAAATACTGTAAAAAAGTTTTAAATGGGTCAATCTTACCCAACCCAATAATATTCAGAATTAAACTTACTTTGACATGTTATATTAAATTTATAAAGCTACCATAATTTGACCTACATATTCCTCAATTCTTCTACTTTGATTCAGTTTGTAAAAGCCAAAACCAAAATTTAAACCAACTTCATATATACTAGTGGTCTCCAAAAACCAAATTTTATACCCAAATATGTACACTCTATATAAATGTAACAATTTCAGTACACTCAATTTTTCACACTTTCTCTTCACCCAAATAAATTTCCACAACAAATTACAAGAAACTCCAGAATCCATTTCTAAATCCCGTCACTATCAAAAGAAAAAAAAAATCACGTCTACACTTCTACAACACCACCATCTCCCTCTTCTCACCCAAATCTACAATTTTCACGGTGCAGGGGCAATAACGGAAAACAAAATTTGAACATACAAAACTCAATAAAATTCTCACCCTATTTGGTCCGTATCAGACCATCAAGTATACCATCACACCATCACATGTAATGAAATAAAAAGACATTTATTAATTGGTTGGTGAATTAAGAGGCTGTTTGATTTGCTTCTTACTGGTCCAGTAAAAAGTTACGTCACCGTTTGATAACCTTAAAATTTACCTCTGACTCGGTCTTAAACCTTTAAATTTACCTCTTATCCGGTCAGATAAGTTTAATTGGTCAGACATTGACTGAATCAGCTCTTACTCAATCAGCAAGAGATATCACACCACGCGTCATGACACGACACACAGATGATGGTGTGCACGGTAGTTATGGCCCTCCACGTGGCCATGCACACTCATCATAGGCCTCGGCACTTGGTAACCTTTCCCATTTTTGTTCACGTTGACTTTCTGCCACTTTGACTTGTGCCTGTTTTTCTATATACTCCTTTTGACACTTCCCAAAAAACCCAACATCCATTTCCATCATCATTTTTCTAACATTAACCACCAGTCCATGAACCGTCGGGTTCCAATGAGCCCGAATATCCGTATTTAATGCTTCAAAAATAATCGGTAAAACCACCGTTTTATTTTCAGCAATTAAACCAACAATATGCTCATTATTCCACATAAAAAGCGCCCTTTCTGCCACCTGTAAATAGAATATAAGAATCCACCCAAAAAAAAAAAAACGCCATAGAAGAATAAGAATGAGGTGAAATCGAACCTGAAAATGAGGGCTTTTTAGACATTTTGCAATGCGTTTGAAAAGAGGAACCATACAACGTTGAAATTCTTGACCTTGTGTTGCGTCCAATACTTCTTCAAGTTCACCAAGAAAAAGAACTTCTTTTTGACAATTAGTGACAGGCCAAAATTTAAGCAAACCCATGATAACAGTATCCGACAATTTGTTATCTTTTTCGATAAACTGGATGATACAGTACGAAAGCTGTTGATGATACATAGCAATCGGTTTGGGTTTATGAAGCGGAATTAGGGCACGAATAAGAAACAATTTATGTTCTTCCTTCATTGGTAATGCAAATCCGTTTATTATACTTCCGAGAATTTCTAACAATTCAGCGATCCCACTGTTCCTTTCGGTTTCGTAAATGAATTGATAAAAAATATTGTTGATTGCTTTTCTGATAAAGGGTCGATGCACCATGAACTTACCGTAGATTCTATGGAGGATGGTTTTTAGGTATTCGCGTTCTCGTGGGTCTTCTGTGTCAAACATGTCGAGTAATTTTATGACGAAGGTGTGGTTGATGTATCTTTTGGCGACCTTAATGTCGGTGTCTGATGAGACGATGTATCTTAGAAGAAGCTCGTAGACGAGTTGGAGGTGTGGCCATGAAGGTTCGAGATAAGGTTCGTCTTCATCGGTGTCGATGGTTACAGAGCCTGTGATTTCGTGAGGTCCTGGTGGGAGACATCGGAAGATGTTTATTGAAATCATTTTAATCATTTCCTGTTGATTACCTTCGGTGATTTTGCCGGAATCTGATTGTACGTAGTCCACAAGCTCGACGAGATTCAGTCTCTTGATCTCTTTCTCTCTGGTCATATTCGAAGTATCTGAGAAATCGAAGTGGAAGCAACAAACGTGACACTTTTTGAGGAACAATTTTTGTCTTTCCGACACCGGAACGTCTCGAAACAACGGGAGGGGTTCAATTGTTCCTGATGTGGCCGGCGGAGGTGTATCACCGTCGGGAATTTGTCCGTTGGCGGCATTAGAAGTGGAAGCAGATCCTGAATTGTGATTACCCATAGGAGTACTCTGCCCATAAGCATCTGTGTCGGTTTTCGAGGGCTTCCGTTGCCCACGTTTCATAATCTTATTCAACATCTTTCTGAAGTGTAATACAATCAAATCAATTTAACGCAAACACTAGCCCTAATTTCTCGGATCACCACGCCGAATAGTCTCAATCAGTCAAAAAATTTGAAAGAAGACAAACCCTAGTGGAATTCGTTACCAATTAACAAACAACTGAAAAGAAAGATGGATCTATATACCGTTTAAGGGTTTTTGAAGGTGTCGACTGATGATCAAATTGTCGACTGTATGTCGGTCCGATAGCGGCAAAAGATGATTGGTGGTGATCAAATTAGAGGATTATATCTACAAAAGATTAGATGATCAAAGTGTCGACGATGGAAAGAGAGAGTGTGTGAGACAAAAAATGGGATAATTTGAAAATGGGAGATGGGGGCTAAAGAAAGCGAATGGTGATGCCAATGGGATTCGCAACACATGTACAGGAAGATACTTACTTGACAAAGTGGACTAGTTTACACGAATTACATAAATAGTCCCTCGACTACTCTTTTAGATTGAAGGATTTGATATCCAATAATTGTCAACGGATGTTTTAGCTTATTAGCTAGATTGGTGGGGATGAGTCCAAGGGTGGCCTATACTTTTTGTATTGAGATCTTGATGTGTGCACCTAAAATATTGTGTGTGAATAAAATGGGATAATGATAAAAATCTAGATAGATTTGTTAAATGGGATATGATAAAAGTCTTGATAGATTTGTTTTGATGAAACAACGTAATAATTGAAATATAAAATGCATCATAGTTTATTGTTTTAAGATTTTGTATATTATTTTTAGAATAACGAGTGTCGGTGATAATGGACACAATCGTGTAATGTTTTTAAACGCAGGACAATCGGTCAGTCGAACAGGTTGGACCGTAAACCATTGAAGAGAAATGATTGATTAGGAGCAGGTTCTTGCCTATTTATGGATCAGATTGAATCGGTCGGTTTTACCATAACAAACAGTTTAACTGTTGAACCCATAAAAAGTGAACCTAAAAAAATCTAAGTAGGCTCCAAATTAAACCTAAATAATCTACAATAAGCTCACAATTAATAGAAAATTTATGAATATATTTGTAGATTCAAGATTGATAGGAGATGTTATGATATGATTGACTGTTAATGCATTGAGAATGCACACTTTTGGGTGGTTGAATAAGAGTCAAAAGGAGAACTTGATCTCTCTGGCTAATTAAGGTTAGTATAAGTGGACTTTTCTCATACATGGGATACATGGCAACTGTGTATTCAATTTCACATGTTTTGTAAACTCAATTTGATGTAAAAGTTTTAGAATTATGGCATGTCTAAAAGTTTTACTAATTGCTAATGATGTTACGACTTGCACATTTTCTATTGGAAAAGGAATATTTTGGCAAATGGTTTTGTCATGTTTATGAAATGAATAGCCTTATTATGTTTATAAATTGATTAGTATATGATGCAATTAAGTTGAATGTAAATGAATAGATAACAATTACATGGGCCATGATGTCCTCGTAAGGGAATAAAGATGAGTCTATCGAGGCGGTACCACCCCTTCGCGATGTAGATGTCATATAATGTGAAAAGATGATAAGTGGCATGATCATGTTTTTTCTATCTTAGTATAGACTTAGGGTATCACCAAGAGTGATTAATGCCCTAAATATAAAAATCCAGTTATGATTTAATATTAGTCATTTTAAAAATAACAAAAATGATTGTGTTATCTTATAAATGTTTTCATGTCCAAAACATATGTAACTCACACGACTTTTTAGTATTACATTATTTGTTTTATGACATGTATTTCAGATTCTAGTTCCAAGATTTAGATGCCTTGTGGACAACTTGGAGTCTTTTGGGATCATTAGATGGAGTGTAGCTTTTGTTTATGTAATGATGCTGGTAAATCTTAACTATGGTTTATTTGATACAATTGTAGTAACACCCATAGTCTGAATTTGTAACCAAAGGTTATTGTTTAACCATCTTTTGTATATTTGGTTTAAACTTTTGTAATATTTTATAGATTATGATGCGATTCCGAGGACGGAGTCCTCTTAAGGGGTAGTGACATACGCAGCGGTCGTCGTGCGGTCAAAAATAAAAGAAATACCTAACACACACTAGTATAGCGGTAGTCAGGGTCGATCCACAGGAGCTTCGTGGTTAGACTAGATGAGAGATTACCAACTAATAGTGTCACAGCTATAGTCGGAGGATCTGGTTTCTATTTTCCTATCACTAGCAAATGAGACAATGCTCAAACACTCAAGCCAAGCTAAGCTATGTCCAAATGACCTAGTCACTTTCTGAAATCAGAAGTACATCTCTGAATCAGAAGCAATCAAAGACATCCAAACTAGCCAAACCAAGCAAAGCATAAACTACCACTAGTTAAAGTCCTATTGAACAGTTACTAGCCAAGGTTTGATGCTTACCAAATAACCTAATTAGCTACTGATTTCAGCTAAGAAAAACAGTCCTAACAAGGTCCAAAACACAATCCAAAACACAATCAATCAAACAATAACCAAACACAAACATCCAAACACCAAAAAGCTAAGATTAAATGTAACCAAATGCTTTTCATTCACCACACTGAATTCCAATCACAAAACAGTAACCAAAATGTTTCTAAAACAGAAACCTAAGATCTCAAAGTTAGTGGTTGTCACTCCCAAAGACTTTAGCTACAAAACTACTTTCTACTAAAATGAAATTAAAGCCAAAAACATAAAATACCAATTGTGAGCTTGCTGAAATGAAATAATGGAGTCAAAGAGCTTCAAGGTCGATGTTTACACCCGGTCTTTGCTAGGGTTTTCGGCTGGAAATGCATCTATTTATACTTGCAAATTTCCCGCAACCGCGCCGCGCAGAAGTGAAATCCGCGGCGCGCGTACTTATCTTTCCCCGTTTCTTCGGAATTTAAATGTGTTCCACCGCCTTAAGCCCGCGTCGCGCAAATCTCAAATCCGCGGCGCGCGCACGACTTCTCTTGATTTTCCATTCTTTCCATACTTTTTCCTTTTGTACACCTTTAGTCCCTGTTTTTACTCTTTTTCTCCAGACAAGTCCTGGCACGAAAAGTGAGAATACCCAGACATATTTGATATAATTTTATCAAGAACAGGGCTCAACAACGCCTAGAATACTTGATATCACTAGGCGTTGTCAAACACCCCACACTTGTGCCTTGCTTGTCCCCAAGCAAGAGAGTTTTTAACAAATTATAATAGAGAATCAAACAATTTTTGACTGTGTTTAGTTTCAAAGTTTATTGCTCTTTGAGTTAGAATGGAATAGTTCGTGAAAACATAATTGAGTTGTTCTTTAGAATTCATGGCTTTCTAAAGAACCCTTGATTACAAACTTTCTGTCCACAATGAAGTGTACTTACTCGTTCAGATTCTAAAGGCCATTAAGGAATTGTCCATGACTTTCGATGTTGTCCGTGTAGCGAGCTTTCAGAAATATCATCCCAGACCAGACGATCTTAGGTGATAAGGTGCATAAGGCCCACCCATTTTATACCTACCGGCTCGAACAACAAAGGCCACTGACTGACTTTTCCTTCCTAAATTCCAATCCTAAAACAGCTCAATCTTCTAAACTCGTAAAACTCAACTTATTTGACTAACTAATAGCATGATCACAACTACACAGTATTTCTTGAAAAATACTAATGCTATCACAATCACAAACCATTCATTTCAAAATTGCAATTTATTAAAAAATTTTGAAAAGTTGCTAAAATTTTGAAAAATCGATCATTTCTGCAAAAAGTTTCAAAAATTCTCTTTCGACCGTCCACACCCCACACTTAAAACCGTACAACGTCCCCGTTGTACAAAAATTATTTCAAAGCAAGGGAGAAAGAGTTACCCCTTTTTGGACGATGGACTGCTTAGTGCTCAATATCACAGGTATAATGCGTACAAATGGATCCTTGAGTTCGTATTCTAGAGTTGTAGCGCTACAGTGAACACGCCGGTGGTCGAGACAAGTGGAGGGGGCACGGTGACCCCACACTTGTCTGAGACAACTCCCTCTCAGATTGGCATATCATGCATCACTTAACAAATAAATTAAAAACATACATGATAAATAAAACATGAACAGAAATATACAGATAGATGTGTCATAAGTTTGTACATATATCCCAAAAAAAATAAAAATAAAAATAAAGAAAGAAAAAGGTACATCAATCACTGCCAGGCGGCCTGGAGGGTCCGGCCTCATGATCGTGGGACCTGGCTGGGAATGGTCGGGGACGTCGGCCCTGCTGAGCGGCCAACTCCAAAAGTACCTCCCCGATCCACTCGAGCTGGTCCTCCATCCTCGCAACTCGGGCCTCTAACTGATGGATGGCCGTTGAGTCCTCCTGCGGCTGTGTCTGAACTGCGGGCGCTGGCTCTGGCTCTGGCCTCCTGCGTCTCCTGCCGGGTTGGGCGTATGCAGGCTGGGGTGCCTGAGGAGGCTCGATCGGAGCCCGGATGTACTGCCCTGGTCGCTGCTGCTCGGTGAGCAACATCCTCTCCAAAGTGCGTGTTGCAGTGCGCGATGGAGGCAGAGCAGTCAAAGATGCTGCCACGGGGGCAGTAAGGATGCCATAGGAACGGGCCAGGCGGGTGATAAAATACCCCCTGGCTAGTGGACTGCTGGTGGAGGCGCCGGTAGAGTGAGTGGAGAGAGCGGTCGCGAGGGCGAAAGGGAGGTGGAGGAATCGGGATGGGTCAAGGAGAAACCACAAAAATGTCATATCGTCCCCAGACACCTTCTCGCCTCCCTCCCGTTGTATGATGGAGGTGGAGACAATCCGGTGCATGAGGCGATGGAGTGGATCGCGTAGGTGGCTCTCCCTCGAGGTCCCCGCCTCGTACCTGACGTTGGACAGTGGTGCCCAAACCTCCATGTTGGGAGGGCGCTCCGGCTCCCCCTGAATGCACGACCCAAAGAACCGGGTGAAGAAACGGTGCTGGAGGTCCTCTGGAGTGTAGATGCCTGCGCGCCTCCCGAAGTCTCGGAGGTTGCACTCCCGGTGCACACCTCCCAAGCGAAAACGTACCATCCTGGAGCGTGGGTCCCCTGCCCGAGGTGCGAACTGGACAGTGGATATGAACTCCAAGAGAAGCTCTGTGTAGACCACATCCTCGTCAGTGGCCATGATCCGGTCCCAACCTCTGCACGTGAATGACGCCTCCTCGTGGGTCCAGGTGCGATGTAAAAATGGCTCAATCACACCTCAGAGCCCTGCGTCTCTCAGAATGTCTCGATCAATGACTGTTGCCTCAAGGACCCGGCGGTGAGTCAATGCATCTCTCCGCGAGATGTACTCCACTGAACTGTCACGCTCTGCTGGGAACTGGAGGAAGGGGTGGTCCAATCTGAACATCATCTGCAAAAGAAAATATAGCAACAAAACAAAAAAAATTTTGCAAAATCAGTCCTTGTCTTCCCAACCGCACCGCGGCGCGGCCCAAGAGCAAGGGCGCGGTACGGCGTGCGGCTGTTTCCAAAACCCCGATCCCATTTCTCAATTTAACCTGCTAATACTCATTATAATCATACCACAAGGTAGCCTAAGTGCCGACTAGCTCATCTAAGGTCTTCATTTGGCAAAACAAACACCCTATAAGCTAGCATTAGTGATTCTAAGTTTTTGAACTTTTTGAATAAAACCCTAAAATTAACTACCTAATAACTAGTTTAAACAGCTAATAAGTTGTTAAAATGGCATACCTTGGCAGTAGAAACACAATAAGCAAGAAAAATTGCAAGAAATTTTTGATCACCAGAGCTCCGAGTCGTGTGATTTGAGTTGTGAGCCGCGGCTCACCGTATAAAAGGGAAAACCGTCTGATCGTTTCCCGCGGCGCGCATTTCCCTGTTCCGCGGCGTGCGTGTCGCCAACTCAACCCCTGCGCATCGGGTTGAGTTCCGACCCCGCGTCGCGCAATACAAAACTCCGCGGCGCGGTCTTCAAAATTTTCAAAACTTCTCAGTTGACCCCACACTTATTTCACACCACAAGTAACTGTAAAAGATTGATGTATATTTTTGTATTTTATTTTAAGAAATATCCTAACTTATGACACGATGGGTTGCCTCCCAACAAGCGCTAAGTTTAACGTCTTCAGCCAGACGTGCTATTCATTCTACATCTACGGTGGATCGTATGCCATTTGTTTCTGCTACATTTCTACTTTCACCGTCCTTTCGCTGACCCACTGCCCCTCAAACTTTCCTGGGTCGAATGGCTTGTTGGTTCTCCTACTGCTGCCAGGTTGCTGTCTTTTAATTAACTCCCGTGAATGCTTGGAGGTAGCTTTGAACCTCCAAGCTCGGTCCTTCCTTCTGCATCTCTTCAAAGTCAAAGGCTTGACATGAAGCGTGCCTAGCGTTGCTCCCAGTAGTTGTTTTGTAGATTTCATTCTGCCAGTGTACCACGTGTCATCTTCAGTTTGCAATTTTGGCTTGCAATGCCAGTAAAGATTTTCCAATCGACTAGGATTGAAAGGCAACATATCAGGATGCTTCCATATGTCCTCATCGATGGTATTTATCACATCTAATTTTCCATTCATGAATGGATCATGAGTGGTGATAAAATCATGTTTATTATTTTCAAATATTAATTCGTCAGCATCAACTTCTTGATCATCGTCCAACAGGTGGATCGGAACCAAGAGTGAGCGACTTATTTGATCTGATGGTGGTACAAAGTCACCCATCACCAGATCCTTGCTTTCAAATTTCTCAAAATTTTCAAAAATTATAGGGTCAGGGGTAATATTGTCATCTACACCCCCTTCCCTAAAAACATTTGCAATTTCAACAATTTCGGGACTTGCTGGGCTGGGATCTGTACTGTCACTTACAGTCCCCTCCACAACATCCTCATCAATCAAATCGTCTGGTGATGGTACAGATTCACACATCACCAGATCAACATTATCAACATTTTCAAAAATATCATAATCATCAAAAGCTGTTGAGTTAGAGGTAGCATTGTCACCTACAACCTCTTCCTCAACAACATTTTCGACCCTCTCAGTGGTCTCCTGACTTTCCCACGGTGTATGCCCTTCCATCACATATTCAGGTGATGCAAGTTCACACACAATATTATTGGTATAAAAACCACTCGTCTCCGGTTCTGGCGAAGGTGGTGAACATTTCCAACTTTTCTCTAACCTATCTAAAGAAGCTTGCACTTTTTCAAGAGCTTCAGCCTGGTCCTTCTGATCGTGGTAGTTGTTATACATGAATACCCAAAGTTGGGCCCAAGTTGCAGAATTCTCAGGCTGAGATGACTCCTCGGTCCGCCATCCATTTTCATTGAATGATCCATTATAACAATCATCCTCGTAATAGGTGTCGGCCGGATTTTCATAATAATCATACTGATCCGGGTACATGTAATCACCCATTATAAGGATGTACACATACCAAAAATCAGCAAACTAAAATCAAACATCAAAAATCAGAAACTAAATCCTACAAATCACCTAATCTAAGCTCACAGCTCCCCGGCAACGGCGCCAAAATTTGACATATGCAGCGGTCGTCGTGCGGTCAAAAATAAAAGAAATACCTAACACACACTAGTATAGCGGTAGTCAGGGTCGATCCACAGGAGCTTCGTGGTTAGACTAGATGAGAGATTACCAACTAATAGTGTCACAGCTATAGTCGGAGGATCTGGTTTCTATTTTCCTATCACTAGCAAATGAGACAATGCTCAAACACTCAAGCCAAGCTAAGCTATGTCCAAATGACCTAGTCACTTTCTGAAATCAGAAGTACATCTCTGAATCAGAAGCAATCAAAGACATCCAAACTAGCCAAACCAAGCAAAGCATAAACTACCACTAGTTAAAGTCCTATTGAACAGTTACTAGCCAAGGTTTGATGCTTACCAAATAACCTAATTAGCTACTGATTTCAGCTAAGAAAAACAGTCCTAACAAGGTCCAAAACACAATCCAAAACACAATCAATCAAACAATAACCAAACACAAACATCCAAACACCAAAAAGCTAAGATTAAATGTAACCAAATGCTTTTCATTCACCACACTGAATTCCAATCACAAAACAGTAACCAAAATGTTTCTAAAACAGAAACCTAAGAGATCAAAGTCAGTGGTTGTCACTCCCAAAGACTTTAGCTACAAAACTACTTTCTACTAAAATGAAATTAAAGCCAAAAACATAAAATACCAATTGTGAGCTTGCTGAAATGAAATACTGGAGTCAAAGAGCTTCAAGGTCGATGTTTACACCCGGTCTTTGCTAGGGTTTTCGGCTGGAAATGCATCTATTTATACTTGCAAATTTCCCGCAACCGCGCCGCGCAGAAGTGAAATCCGCGGCGCGCGTACTTATCTTTTCCCGTTTCTTCGGAATTTAAATGTGTTCCACCGCCTTAAGCCCGCGTCGCGCAAATCTCAAATCCGCGGCGCGCGCACGACTTCTCTTGATTTTCCATTCTTTCCATACTTTTTCCTTTTGTACACCTTTAGTCCCTGTTTTTACTCTTTTTCTCCAGACAAGTCCTGGCACGAAAAGTGAGAATACCCAGACATATTTGATATAATTTTATCAAGAACAGGGCTCAACAACGCCTAGAATACTTAATATCACTAGGCGTTGTCAGGTAGGTAAATGTGATAACCTAACTTTTCATACATGAAGGAACTTGATTTTAGAAGAACCTTGAAATCTAATGTTAATACTAAGTGATGGATTGACCATGAGGGCAACTTGGTCCTTTTGTGGAATTTATGTTGTTCCAATATTATGGTTTGTAATTTTGTTGTTATATGTGTGTATGATCATTGAAATTGAGTTTGATAGTTGTAGGAACAAAAATGAGAGAAATGGTAAAGGTTATAAAAAAGGTTAAGTATCGTCAATCTGGTGACAACTACATGAAGCTTAAAAGTGAGGTTACACAACGCGTTGAAAGTACATTGTTAAAGTGGACAAATTCGATGAGTGAACTCGACGTTTAAATAAGGGTTTATGTGACACGTCCAGCTGATCAACACGATGCGCTGGAAGTACGTTGCTATTCTGGGAAGTGAAGTTTTACGCGACGTGTAAATTAAAATTTACATGGCTAGACGACGATGGAAACGTGGTGCATCCATAAGATAAATGCGGCGCGTCACACGGCTCGTAGAATGACGTTATAGATGGATGTCGTAATGTATATGACGTGTAAAAAAGAAATCACACGTTGCGAGGAGGAACGCGGCATGTCCTTAAGGGCATTTTTCAGCTACAAACATTTCTTTTTTTCTCTCTAGTTATATTGTGTGTGTGCGTTCTTGGTGAGATTAGTGTGTGTGTAGTGGATTTTGAAGATTCAATGGTTGTTTCAAGGGGCTTTTTTGTTCAAGGTGTTTAAATGAAGGTACTAACTTATTCCCTGCATTTTGTTTGGTCTAATTCCACCTATTCATGGGAATCTTATGAACTCTAGATTATTAGGTTTGAACAATATGATGAAATTATTACTAGGTGATTACTCATTGATTATGTTTAAGCTCATCACTAAGAATATTGATGTTTGTTTAATGAGATAAACTAGAACTAGATAAAGGTGCAAACACTTTATGTATAACACCATGATTCTAAGATAAATGGTATATTATAGAACTTGGAAGCATGGTTGGAAGTAGGGATGCGCTTTTGACCCGGAGAACCGGACCGGACCGGGAATCGAACTGGAACCGGAACCGAAAGGAACCAGAACCGTGTATTCGGTTCGGTTCTCGGTTCTCCATTTCCCACAAAATCGGTTCTCGGTTCTTTGGTTCTCGGTCCGGAACCGAACACATTTCTTAATTGTATAACCGAATCGGAACCGAAACCGGACCGGAACCGAACCGGTAGGAACCGGAACCGGGGTATTCGGTTCGGTTCCTGGTTCTTCGTTTCCTATAAAATCGGTTCTCGGTTCTTCGGTTCTCGGTCCGGTTCGGTCCGGGTCCGGACCGATTCTCATCCCTAGTTGGAAGTGATTAGCATGCTATTAGTTGAAATGGTACTAGTTAATAAACCATATGGAAGGTTGGTATGTAATTGGATGTATATGAATTAGTGAAGCGTGGTAGAGTACATTATAACAGAAAATGAATTTTATGAATCATAATATCATGCTATGAAGAGGAAACTACAAATTAACACCATGAAAATGTTATGACTTGTCATAGGACAACCTTAACACATGAAGAATGGTTTATAAGGAAGTATGAATCATGTATTATAGACATAGATTATGTATGCAATGTTTACATATCAAATAAATATTAATGGTTCAAAATTGAATATATACATATAGGTTGTGAATAGCAAAGGAGCCAATAGGAGATCAAAAGGGGTTGAGGATTGTAGTTAGTCGTCCTAACTACCTAAGGTGAGTACATGTGGATTTTCCCATACACAGGATACATGAAAATTGTCTTTCAAACTAATTGTTTATGCTTTGCAAGTTTTGAAATGTAATTCAAGCATGTTCAATGTGTACTTTCTAAAGACATTTAAAAGTATTGAGTATAATTAGGGTAGTTAAAAGTTTTAAAGTATGTTATATGATTAAAAGTCGAATGATTTAAATATCTCATGTTATGGCTTTATGCAGGTTTATGAACGCTTTCAATTGTTTAAAGTTTATATTAATGCATTGGATAACATGACACATGTGTGTAAACTTAAACAAAAGAAAAGTGGCAAAACATGCATACATGGAATGTGAATGTATATGAATCGAGTAAGGTCCGGAACATCCCCGTAACAGGATAAATAAGACTCTATTGGGATGGTACCTCTCGTCGCGAAGTAGATGCATTTTATGATGCCATTATAGGATAATTTGTTCTTCCTATCTTGGTAAGCTTAATAATCACGCAAGGTGATTCGGTCTCTCATACACCCAATATGCGGTACGTAATTGTAAATTATATGTCACACAAGTGGCATGACCTTTATAGACCTACGATGAGGGAGGGTACCCATAAGATTGCATTGGGATGCGAATCATACATTATATATATATATATATATATATATATATATATATATATATATATATATATATATATATATATATATATATATATATATATATATATATATATATATATATATATATATATATATATTATCATGCATGAAATATGTTGAATGAATAAATTGTTGGAAGTTTTTAAAAGTAATTTGAGTCTAAAAACTCATGTAGTTTACGACACTTTTTAGTCTTACGCTATTTGTTTATGCCATGGATTTATGGGTCTAGCTCAAAGGTCTAGTTGATTTTATGGGAGATTTAAAGTCTTTTGGGATCATGGTGAGATTGTAGTTTTCGTATATGTTTTGATCTTGTAATCTTATCTTGTTGGCTAGGGTTTGTTGATATGATTTAGTAACACCCTTGCATATACACTAGACAACAATGGTTTTTGTTTAATAATATATTGTATATTTGGTTTCGAACCATGTAAATTTACTACCATAGCACCAAAAGCTTTTGATAAAAAGGGCGATGTTACATTCCCCCTCCCCAACTTCCATGATCGGTAACCGCTTATGTATAGAGGTGAAGAAACTGAAAAATAATTTTGTGTTTGATGGATTTGTATTTTAATTTATTAATCACTTTTATATTTGTTTCATGCGTGTTTCATCCGTTGGGTTGTAGGTGATGGAAATTAATCCAGGTGATCTATCGAACCCCCAAATTACTTTCAGAAACCCAAATAGATCCAAATCAGGAATGCATCTAGAAACCAAATTATTTAAAGGAAATGTTACATAGAGTCATCTATGAATAAGCCCCTAGACGTTGCTTTGAAATTATATTCCTAAAATAGAAATCACAATGTGTGAAAAGGAATCCTTTCAAAATCGACATGTTGTTTGATCATTTTGGTTGGCATAGCATCCATGGGTTGAAATATTCGCTCAATAATTATTGCTAAGATTTCGTTTGTGAATTTTCATCGTTGATATTGTAATGATTGTCTCTACAAACATTATAGATCGACTCTACGATCCATATTGATATCTGATAAGGTTGGATCATGATTTATTAATTTAAAGAAGATGTTGACATACATTTTGAATACTTCATGTAAATTAGTTTTCATGAAAAATATTATATTAAAATCATATGTACGTATTACCTCAGCTTATTTTCATGAAAACTATAAAAATAGTAAGGTGTAGAATTACGACCGATGATTTATGTCTATTTATCTTTAAATGATATATTTGAATTTGAAAGATAGCAAGAACTACAACTAAGTATCATATATTCATATTCCCTATGACTAGTGCTAGGATTTTACTGATGACTTTTTCATATTCTCAATTTCTCATTCACACCGCTATTTGTTTCCTTAGTTTTGTGATTTTAGTAGACTACAACTAAGTATGATGTTCCATATGGCTAGTGCTATGATTTTATTGATGAGTTTTCATATTCCGAATTTCCCATTTACCACACTATTTGCTTTGTTAGTTTTGTAATACACCAATATTCGTTTTGTTAGTTTTGTGTTTTTCGTAATTGACTATGGAAATGGAAATGTTAGGTTAATATTTTTTATAAATTTTTATAGTTACTTATATATCCTTATAAAATTTCAAATTATGTATATATATCCTTCGTTATAAACCTAAAAAATTACATATATACCCAAAAGATTAATTTAATAATAATTAATCATTTAAAAATTAAAAAACTATTTTTAATTCTACTTTTTATAGTTTTAAAAACTAATTAAATTGTGACATTACCATACTACCTTGTCCTAAAATTTCCAAACATATAAGTTGTTACAATTTCTTATCAATCGATATGAAAAATGCGTTCTTAGTTGAATCTGTTGTGATCAGTTATTTAATTGTGAAAAGTTTGTCGATTATAGAAAGATTTCATAAATGTATTTTAGTAACTTGTGTATAATTTAATTTAAAAACAGTTTTTTAATTTTTTTTAAAGATTAATTATTATTAAATTAATCTTTTGGGTATATATGTGATTTTCTAAGATTTGTAAGTATATATATATATATATATATATATATATATATATATATATATATATATATATATATATATATATATATATATATATATATATATATATATATATATATATATATATATATATATATGTATGTGTGTGTGTGTGTAATTTCAGATTTTATAAGTAGATATATGTAACTATAGAATTTAACCGTAATTATATATTCTTTGTGACAGAAAAATTGTCAATGTAAATATTTGACTTGTTTACCATTTTTAATAATATATTATTTTAAATTTTCATTATAATAAATAGTAATTACGTTGTAATTTGCGGCATCATTTGAATTATTTGATGGATCGATCATTTGCTTGTTTATTTTTCTAGATTCGCTACTAGGTTTACTCTTCAATTAAGGAAAAGACTAAATATACACCACAATATACTAAATATACACATCTATGAAAAGTCAACGTCTTTTTATTTGTTGATATTGCATTGTTTTTCGAAAAAATTAGAGATGATTGTTTGAAAACTGTTTGACTTTTATTTAAAGGTATATGTGAGATGTTTATATAGTAACACCCTCAATTAAACAAATGTTTTAAGGAAAATAACACTCTATGCATCTAATAATTGGAGTTCAAACCTACTCTTCTTTTGTCCATTCCGGTTCTTTAGAAGTCAAGGGAACATCTATGAATTTTAAACTTCAACACAACAAACTTTTTAAACCTATAAATTACGTTCTTATCAATGAAAGGAAAGATGTTGGACCAAGTAACTAACGATATTTGGGCATGCAGTCAATTATAAAATCCTTAAATGAAAATGACAAGATTTTAAGAAAGGAGACATGTGAGAGCAAGAAAACATACATAACAAGTAGATAAAAGCATCCATTTAACAAACATCACCATAAAAATACATACTACATAAACCTTACTAAATTATTTATTATATACAAACCCCTTCCCCTATTATCATGTGTACCATCATAATTAACGATCACACCTTCATGCGTTATCTTGTTGTACCTCATGCACCATCTAAAGTACCTTCTCTCTTGTAACCTGATATATGTTATTATATATACAGAAGCTATTCTGTAAGCATTGCAAGACCCCTTATGGCATCTCCCTTCTTCAACTACATCCTACATTATACACGCGTGAAATGTCATTTTTACCCCTCCTACCCGTATGCTATCTGCTTTTCGACAAAGATAAAGCTTTTCATAATGCACCATTTGCCTCTATCTTCATGTATGCACACTTGTTGCAAGTTCAAAGAGTTGCACCTCCACCATCATCATGATCATGACACCATCATGACATCATCATCATCATCACCATCAACATCATCATGACATCATTGTTCCCAACCCATCAACATGCTCCAAACAGCTTCCTCTATCCTGTTCTTCGGCACACAGGATTCCTCCCCTTCATCAACCAAAACACGGTAAACTTCCCATTCCCTACCCCCGATCATGTGCCTACTAATTTCCGCCTGCACCAAGATACCGAAACCATTTAGACAAATTGTTCACATAGAATTATGTGAAGGGCAAAAGAGGAAATACCGAGAAAATGTCGATATTGAGCATCTTGAGAGCAAGGGTAATATCGTAAAACACAAGCGGTCGCCCCTTCCCACATAATTCCACAGGGTTTGCAACAAGAAGCTCGGTGTCAGGACCACGGTTCACTAAAGCCACCCTAAGAGGCCGAGATACTTCCATACGAATGCGTGAACATAATGCATTTTGTTTACTAGGGTCAACTATTTTCTTGCCATCAGCTTGCACGATAAATAAATCAATCTCGCAATCTTTTCTCCGTTTCGTTGTAAATCGCCCGTAAGAAATCTGTCACAAAAAAAAAAAGATTAGATTTTTACAATACCCAACAAAAATTTAAATGAAATCCTTCAGACCCATGAGCAAAAAACGTAAAAAGATCGATTATTAGCAAGTGTCTAAAATACCCTTCAATCTTATAACAATTGCCCATATGTAAACTGTCGTAAAAAGATCACATCTTTACCATTCCCAACAAAAAATTGGATGAATCTTTAAGACCCAAGAGAAGAAAAAACATTTAAAGATTGAGTATTAGTTAAATGTCTAAAATACCCTTCAATCTTATGACAATCACCCATTTGAAATCTCTCGCAAAAAAGATTCGGACATAATGCTTCATACCCACGAGAAGAAAACATTTAAAGATCAACTACATAATACCCTTCAACCTTACCTGGATGTTGTAATCTTTCAAAGTTCTCATTATATCATAGAGTAGACCTTTGTGATCATGGCAAACAATTTGAACGAGTGTATGAACCGGGCTAAGAGAGTTATCCATGGTTACCGAAACACTGTTGGAATGTTGGGAGCCATGCTGGCACTGATCCAACATCTCCAAACTAAAAGTATCTTCTGTGATCGAAGGTGGGATGAGAAATGGTGGGCCCTGAGAACACGCAGTAATTTCGGGGCCCACCATTTCTATATCACAACTCACCATAGCTTCCCCTACAACAGCTTTTATCTGATCATACGTGTCCTGTTTTCTATCTGGTGTATGTAAAAGTCCCCTGATAACAAAGCTCGTAAGTATCAAATAATAAAAAATAAGTAATTTCTTAACTTTCTTGTAAGTGAAAAAGGTTAAATTTTTATGAACCTGGTATCAGTGATGAAGAACAAGTCCATCACCATCCCATCTGGGGTGGTCGATACTTTCACTCTTTGAATGACTAATTCGAGGTCACAAAGTACGTGCGTCACATCTGTCATATATGAATTCCATATAACAATCAAAAAACTAACAAATATGAAAGATATAATTATGGAATTTGACTTTTAAGACCGTGTAAGAGGCCTTGGCGATCATGGCAGCAAAACTTAAGAAGGAAAACTTCTGGAGGCTTTGGTGGTAACAATTCAGATGGATAATATATGAGAGTGTTGGCGGAAGAACAAGAGGGGCAAGCTTCCAATAGTCTCTTCTTCAATAAACCCCACCGTGTGCTTTGTTTTCCGACGAGCCAGAACACTATGTAACACCATTTGCCGTCCGTTGATACATCTGTATAAACATCCGACATCATCAAACGAAGAAATTTAGAGTTAGGAGTTAATTTGATTCGAGATTATAACAGTAAATTCCATAGTTATGATGCTTGGTGTATAATCTAATCATCATCGGCATGGAATGATGAAAGTATTTAGGCGTGAGATTCTGGGAGTGAAGGAATCTGTTGTATATTTTAATATTGATCAGCACGTATATCCAATTGAAGGAATCAAAATGGAATCGGAATAAAAAGTTTAAGTGAAAAAGGAATCAAAAAATGGAATCGGAATAAAACGTTTAGATGAAAACGGAATAAAAAAACGTAATCGGAATAGATGAAAACGGGTCTCGAGATCAACAATTCGTAGTTTTAGAGCGTCGGTGACAGCGAAATCGAATTAGAAACTGAAAACTTATGTGATGCAGACAAATGTCTGTTGAAAACCCGTCAATTCATTTTGTTTAGACATCGAAACTTCAAAAAGATCGAATTACAATCAAATCCCGAAAATACAAAAACCAGAAGATTCAAGTAAACGCAAAAAATTTGAAAAAATTCAAGCATACCGCCACGAACGATGCTCAAACCGAAGAAGAGGATGATGCGGCAAAGATCACAACCGAGACCAGTTTTGTCCGGACAATTAATTGTAAGCACTGTGGCTTCATCTTCCTTCTCTGCTTGCTTGATAATCACGACGTCTTCGTGTAGTATGCCCATGGAAATTCGTCAGAGCAGGAAGCTCTGGACTTTGTGATTGTGGACGGAAAAGAAAGAAAGTGGTGGTGGCGGAAGGAGGAGATGATTATGTGTTTGAAAATTGGGTGTATATTCTTATACTCTATATCTAATGGTTATGAACTTATGATTGCGATAACTCAACTAAGGTTTTGGTGAGTCCAGCACTGTGTGTTTGTGTGTGTGAGAGAGAGAGAGAGAGAGAGAGAGAATTCAAAGTATCGGCGCGATGAGGAGAAATACATGGGAAGGTTGAAAATAGAGTCGTTGTCGGTCTTTGACTCTGGAGTGCCAGCCACCTACCTGCCTTTTTTTTATTATTAACAAATTGTTTTTTCTTTAGAATAGTGAAAAAAAAAATTTGTAAAGTTAATGTGTGAATCCTTATATTGAAATTTAATGATTAAACAAGGTTTTCTTGTGACATTGAGAGAGGGGTATTATGCTCTATGTATTTTATGGACAATATTGTTTTGGTGGCAGAAATCATGAATGGGAAGAATGTTAGGTTGTATACATTGAAGACATTGTCGGGGTATATATTGGTGAGCAATATCGACATTCAAAGAAGAATTTCAAGTATTCAGACTAGATAAATAATTAATGGGGTGTTAAGGATGAAGCTATCTACTGCATAAAAGCGAGATGGTTAAAGTGGAATGCGGTTGTAGGAGTTTTGTATGATAAAAATGTTTTGTTGAAATTAAAAAGAAAATTTAAGCGATGACCGTAAGACCAACTTTGTTGTATGTATCAAAATATTGATCGATTAAGGAGTATAAGAGGAAGGTGGAGGTCATGAAAATGATGATGTTATAATGGTTATGTGGTAGAACATTGTTAAATAAGATACTGAGCATGACAATCAAAACTCATTGGAAAGCATCAATATAATCATCGAAAATTGATGAAAGGAAGATTATGATGGTACAAACATGTCTATAACGGTTGCATTTAGGAGGATGAAGACTGTCATTGTTTATGGTGTGAGGAGGAGAATACACCAGAGAAGGAAGTGGGAAGATTATGTGATGTTAAACTTGAAGTAGTTAGATTTTCCAAAGGGCATATCCTCAAATAGGGGCCGTGGAGGCCTAAGAATTTGGATAGTAGAGTAGTATATTATTAGTCGTACTATCTTCATTTCTCTTGTTTGTGTTTGTGTCTCGCTTTTTATTTTTTACTTTTGCCTCTCAAAAATTTCATAATGTATTGCCAATATACATTTTCTACTCTATTTCTGTTATCTCTTTATATTGTTTATATATACATACAATTTTTCTTATGTTGTTGGTTATAAATGGAAGTAATCTGTCTATCTTAATTTGAGGTTGCTTATATGTTACGTACTCCCCTTACATGAATCTTTTAGTGCATGCATATTGTTATTGTTTTTTTCTTTCAAATAACTAAGTTTTTAATTTGATTATAAACTCATAGGGTAAATGTCATAAAAGCCCCTACATTTGTTACAAATGTTCGGGTTTACCCTTTAATGTAATTTTTGCTCATTAAAGCCTAGCATTTGGGTTAATTTGCGTATTTATGTCATTTAGCAGGTCAATAGGTTACTCTCTCTCTCTTCCCAACCCCTTCAACTCCGACGACGATAAATCCCCTCCCCAGTCCCCCACCGCCACCGTCAAACCAGGCTTTTCCACTATCACACAAACCATCGGCCGTCAGCTACACAACGTTGCTTCCTTTCTTGCTCCACCACCACAACAACCTTCTTCTTCATCCCCGCCACTACAAACCGATGATTCCGGCGAGGTTTCACCGTCTTCTACTTCCTCTTATAGAGGTATAACGAACGATTTGGCTGAAATCGGAGGTTTGGTGATGAAAGTGGTGCGAGCAGGTCTCCGATGGTCGCAGCATGAACGGAGGAGGTGAATGGCAGGGAGGCGAGTGCAGGCGGTGACGGTGGAGGCTAGTTCACAGAGGTGAAGGAGATCTGTTGTGGTCCGGTTTACAAGCAATTGAGAGGGGCGGGGAGTGTAGCAGGCAGCAAGGAGAGGCGGAGGGGAGGTAGTAGCGCTGTGGTGATGGATCGGAGATGGGAGGACGGTGGTGAGATCGCGTGAGGAGAGAAGCATCGGAGGGAAGTATTAGTGCTCTGGTGGACCGCGGTAGTAGGCGGATGAGATGTGCAGCGGAGGATGACGGCGGCTGGTCGGAGAAGGTAACCGGAAACGGGAGAAGAAGAGGGGAGTGAGCTGAAACGGGGGTGATGTGGGTAACCGGCTAACAGGTTGTTTACCTTCTAAATGTCATAAATATACAAATTAACCCAAATGCTAGGCTTTAATGAACAAAAATTACATTAAAGGGTAAATCCAAACATTTGTAACAAATGTAAGGGCTTTTATGACATTTACCCAAACTCATACTATATGTTTTTAATTATCGATGTTAAAGATATATTTTCTTAAAGTAAGAATTGATTGAAATATGTTTTCACATACAATTTACCCTTTTAATGTAAGACCATATTTTTTAAATGACTAAGTTTGAATTTAAACGAAATAAGTTTTAAGATAAATTAGAGATAGCGCCGCTACTCTGTATATAGCGACACTATCTGCCATAGCGACGGTATTAGGGAAAGGTTAGCGATGCCAAGCAGGTGGAGATCGTGCTTGGCCATTATCTGGTGATAGCGGACTGTGACAAATTAAGCCAAATTAAGCCATAACTTAAATAAAAACTTTTATAAAAATAACATAACTTTTATAAAATAGAAGAATAATTTTTATACAATTTGAAAATGGTGAAGGGAGCCCACACCATGGTGGATCCGGCCACTCCTTCCTTCCCCATGCAAGATTCTTTCTTTTTTAACATATTATGACACCATCCTTTCACCGAACCCACACTCTACCTCTTCCTCCATCACCCCTTACACTCTATCTTTTTCTCCACTCATTTTCTCTCTTCTTCTCTCCCTTCATCACGAAAATTCCAGCCAAGAACATCAATCCAAGCTCAAAAATCGGATCCTACAAGGGATTTTTTTAAAGGTAATCACATGAACATGTGCTTCTTACTACATCTTCTATTTTCTCTATGATTTTATGCTTCTACACCATTGTTTTTGAAAGAATCATGGATTTATATACACTTACGGTTTTGATGATGATGGTGGTAGAACTTCACTTGAAACATCATGAATGTTGGATGTATGTGAAGTTACAAGACCAAACCTATGTCAAAATCAAGAAAAATACATGTTTTTTACTAGTTTAATGAAAAATCATCACATGCATCTTAAGTTTTCTTGTGAAAATGAACTTGGAACTTTTAGCACTCATGCATGACCTTTAAACCTTCATGCATGGAACAATCTTCATGGATTAATTCTTGGTAAACAAACTTGGTTACTATAAGCATCAAAATATGAATGCAATCTGCTAGAAATTTTTGTTCTACTTCAAAGGACGATATCTCAACTTTTGTAGGTCCAAAAATCTCCATTTTTCTTCTGAAATGAAATTCTATGGGTTAAGTTTTGAACCCAATTGGTTTCACTCAAAAAAATTATGATTTCGAGCCCCAAACAAGTTTTACAAAAGTGTTGCTCTTACATCTCATCTTTTGTGAGGGTCATTTTGTTGTGCATGAAAATGGATCTATAATACTTCTAAAAATCATGAGAAAAAGTATAAAGACCCCTGGCATACTAAATTTTTTGGTATGTTTCCATTATTTCAACTAAAATGAAACAAAATAGAGAGAATTTCTTGGAGATAAAAGTTTCCATTATTTCAACTAAAATGTTGCAACGTTTTATAAGAGAGAAATGACTATCTATTTTATTAAAGTATCTAACTGAGATGTTATATTGAAATGTCAAGTTGGTCGCCTATGTTTAGCTGACTATGTCAAAGTGGTTGTATAACTAGCTGGCCAACCTAATTATAGATACAACCTAACACTCTCATTTAAGACATACACATAATATATCTTAAATATCAATCTTAGACATTATAAGTGAAAACCTTTGATTGCGACAACAACTCTATTATCAACTAGATTGAACTAAGAGTGTGTGTATATATAGAAGTTTGATTACATGATATGTAATATGTTATGTATAAAATGGCAATTAATTCATTTGTGAAATGTTGGTTTGGAATATATTTGAATGTAAGAGGCATTACATAGAAGAGGAAGGCCATATATAGAGAATCCATGCTAAAATCCTTTAAATTGTTGCAACCAAATAACTTTACTATTTCTAATTGCAACGACATGAAACTATTTGTACTAGTAAGAAAGAAATGATATAATGTTTCCTGGACTTTTAAGAAACTAATGAGTTGTTGGTCCCTAATTTGAACACTAGTGTATGAATCTGATAGAAACACAGAATAAACACAAGTATTCAACAAATAAAAACACAATTTCTTTGTCAAGGGTTTTAAGTTTAAGAACAACAATTACACAAGAACTGAGGCACACTCAGTTTTGAGCACACACTCTCCGTATCTCTCTAAATTTGTCACTCGAAAAAATCATCAATCACCAACCCTCAACATACGAAGGTTGTTGATTAATATAGTCAATAGGCACCAGAGTAATCTCCTAAATATCAAGAGAACCTTCGATCAAATATTATTTACAAATCTTCAAATCAAACCATATCTCAAGATTGTATGAATTCAAATCTTCAAGGATAATAACAAATTTGATCTCTTAGGATAAGATCAGATCTGATTGTTGAATAAGTCTTCAGAGGATAAACAAATCTTAACATACATGATTTGTTTTTGTCTTTAAAGGATCTTCAACATTATGACCATCTTCAACTTTGACTGAATAATAAATCTGATCAACACGAATATTAGCTTCAACTTCAGCATCAGGAATGCAAGCTTCAACTTCAGCAGCAGAAATGTCATCATCAGCTAATTAATTTAACTTCAACTATTCAGACTACACACTCTAATTAATCAGCTTCAGCTTTAGCTGTTCAACTTAGACTTCACACAACTCTAATGTGAGTAGATATATAACAAAAGAACTACAATCCTAATCTCACATATAAACTAGGTCTTCATGTCTATTTGGCTCCTAATAACCAGGAGTCTTCTATTATAACATTTATCTTCAACATCTCCAACAATTATAGTATAAGATAAATATTTTCCTAACAGCTTAGCTCGTCTAAGTATAACATTTAGTAGTTATTTAGACAATACTGACTGTCAACAATGAGTAGTCTAAACATAACTTTCTAATACACATTTGCATCATGAAATCTATACAATATATCCCCAATGCGAATCCCTAAGAAAAATTCAAAAGTATGTGATTCATTTTCATATGTCTAGATAATCTAAAGCCAAAGTTGTTGAAGGCTTTAAGATACAAGATTGAATCACTAAACACGTTAAATTATAATGATTTGGGTGTTGATAAGAATAAGCCTTGAAATGATCTAGATTTGTTTGTATCATGAAACATGAATAACTTTCATATGAAGAACTAGAGGATCAACCACTAACCACCTAAGTTTATAAATAAAATATTCAATATTGGGTCTCGCAATTGTAAGATATAAAAATGTCCAACAAGTATTCAATAAGAATCAATAAGTAATTCATATTCATTACAATATAACTTGGACTTAGGATACATAGGACACAATGTTTGTTAGAAAGCTAATAAACAAAAATAATCAAGTAGTTCAAGGGCATTTATTCATTGTGCTACAAAAATCTCATCCTAAACAAGCTATTTAAATACTTGGAAAATATTTTAACTTATATGGGTCTTTGAGTTTGGAAATATCACAGCTGCAATCCTTTAGAACATCACTGTCAAGAATAGATGTCTGTGTGATAATAACATTAGCTACATAAACAAGTATTGCTACATAAGTTGAACTATTGTCTTTAAAAACAATGAATAATTAGTCGTGGATTAGGTGAATCATTGGATAATTAAAAGGTGAGAATTTCGCATACAATTGCATATGTAGACCAATAGACTATATAAAGACTTTTTGAGTTTACATACCATTAATTTTCTTTGAAGAAATCTCCCCTTAAAATGATAACATTAAGAATCTGAATACAAATGTTTTCATCGAGATCACCATTTAGGAAGGCATTATTGAAAGAAAATATTAAAAGCATCATTTTCATGATTACCAACTTAAAAATTGGTGAATATGCATCAAGGAAGTCTACACCCTCATATTAATTGAAGATGTGACATATATGTAATAAATATTTAATTCAATGTTTGGGGTTAATTGTATATTTGGGTGTAGGTGAATAAATAAAAGGGATTTTCTAACATGTGTCCTAAGGACACACATAAGAATCATTAATTATGTTGAATATTTTTATTGGAACTAACATTTTATATTAATTAGCTTAGGTTTTGTATTCTTTTATTGATTTATCATTTTATTATTGTCTCCTAATATTTCATCATTAATATGAAATACTAGTTCCAATAAAAATATTCAACATAATTAATGATTCTTATGTGTGCCTTAGGGTACATGTTAGAAAATCCCTAAATAAAAACTTCGAGAATTTTGGGATGGTGGATATCACGTGTTACTTGTAAGGGATGGGTGAGCCTTAAATACATTGATATTATGTGTTTTTCCGTAAATTTTGAAGAAACTTATTATGTCTTTGTGTTTTATAGCAAGTTTGCTATGTTGAGGTCTTAGTATTTTATGGCAATTTTGGTATGTTGAGGAGCACATATAGGCATTTACTTGACGTTTAGAAGTTCAAAAACAGCCTATTAAACTTCAAGAACTAATGATATACACTAATGATTAAAATGGTCTTAAATCAGGGCAGACGCAAGATTTACCAATAACTGTGGTATCAGAATTTTTTTTCCGAGCTAATATAATAAGATAAAACAAATTCCGACCAAACATAATTACATAATAACATAAAAACGTTTATAAGTACGAGTGCAGTATATATAACATATTTTTTTGCACATACAATCTAAAGTTCACCTCAAATAAATACATAAGTTTGGACTTCAAATTATAATTGAGTTTCTATTTGTACATTTGGGCTTTTAAATTATAGCCTACAGTGACATTTTATTTTTTAAGTAGTAACACTTTTTTTCCACAGAGTTGCACCCTATTAGAAAAAAATTGCACTAGGTGTACGAAATTTAACCGTTGCCTGGACCACCCCAGGACCCTAACAAAACCGCCCCTGCTGTAAACAAACCAACAATATAAGTCATCTGGATGTTTAACAGCAGGCGTCTTAGAAGGCAGGTCCATAGAATAACATTCTTAAATGGCCCCTTCAATGGAGATCCTAACAGTGTTTTCTCATTGTAATAAAAGGTTAGTATCAAATGTATCGTGTTTGGTTGTAGTGTTTGACGACAAGTCATCAAAGTCACATCTTTTAGCAACAAGGTTAACAGTGAAGCAATGTTGAACCTTGTTTTAGCTTATTTCACTAATGTAGTTGAGTGTTATAGTAGCATATAAATGAATTTCTAAATATATATATTTGGATTATGTTGATAATTTAATAAGTTTATTTATTATTGATAATGATCAAAGTGGATCCTTCGATAAGGACAATGGTGGGTACATAACATTTTATAGGGATGCACCCCTGAATAATGTTGTATTTTACTCATGTGCTAATGGTGCATTAATACTAAATGTATAGAGTATATATTCATGCTAATGTGTTCATTCATGAAAATTAGGTATTTAGAGTGTGATATGATTAAATAATGTTGCATGATTAAAACATTTTCGTATGAGTTCCATATAATACATTTTTTTTTTCATTTATGTCGGTATTATTGAATAGACTTTGTATGGTCCATATATTTATTATGATAATTAGGTATTACGGACATGGGTTGGCATTTTATAATTTCCTCACACATGGTGAGATTTTATGCATCAAACCTTTAGTATGTGAAATATCCCTCGTGTGGGCTAATTGAAATAACTATTTTAAAACAAGTTTCAATTTCTTTTTATAAATTTAAGTACGGAATAACATCCCAAAAGTTAAGTTCCAAAATAATTTGGTAAATGTAAGGGATGTAACAATTTAATAAAGAGACAATGTTTAAAGTAAAGGTTCATCTTCAGTCTTCAACTAAAACACTTACTCTAAACACATGTTAAAATACGTAGGTTAGACTTGAGAAGTCTAGTAAGCATTAATAAGGTTATACATTGTTTAGTTTGAGGAACTTTCACATTCCAAACATAATGTAAATCCATAAATAATTTTACAAAACATCAATAGATTAGTAATAAATATGTAGTTGGGGACGGAAGCATCTAGTAATAAGCATACACCCAAAAACACTATAATGAATATCGTAGATGACGATTATTTCCTTCTAAGAACCTTTTGTTTCTTAAAGCACCAAACTCTAAATGCAACTTCAAATAATCTTTAATCTTATCTCAATACCTAAATTTGTCTCCACACTCTCCCAATCTTCTCTAAATCATGAAAAATGAGGAGGGGGTGTGTGGTGGTGAACCTATCATTCTAATTCAGTGCTTTTCGAACCGTGCGGGAAGGTTTCCCATCACACGACTCATCAACTTGATCTTCCGGGGGAACCTTATGTCCGAACAGGCCTGGAAAAAGAGGTAAGGTCTCGCTTCCTTTTCCACTCAAGTGTACGACATCTGCCGTGCTTAGGCCCCTTCTTCCCTTTCCTAATAAAAGAGTCCACCGCATGCCTTAGTACTCTCAAATAAGGCGTGCGGGCCTGCCCCTTTTTAGTAGGTGATTCACTACCGAAGCTAAGAAAAGGCTGGATCAAGAAAAGGGGGTACTACGAGCCCTCTGCCCCACACATCTAACTAGCTCACGTGGTTCACCGTTTCCACCGATTAGACCCTTAGAGCGATTCAGTCGATACAGAGGTGCGCTTGAAGTGGGGGGTGTGTTGTCCCTATTGGGTTGGGCCCTTCCCCATAAGGCCCTACCGAGAGAGAGAGAGAGAGAGAGAGAGAGAGAGAGAGAGAGAGAGAGAGAGAGAGAGAGAGAGAGAGAGAGAGAGAGAGAGAGAGAGAGAGAGTTACGAGGTTATGTTATTAAATTTTCCATATTGACACATTTCGTCCCTAATTTCTATTTTCACTCATTTGGCCCCAAGCTTACCTTAACTTCATGACTAGCTTTTTATCTTATCATCTCAACCCTAAATAACTTATGTATTAACATATTTAGTCCTAGATGAGTTAAATGCGTTAAATAGAAGTCACACATGTTTCAAGCCCATTTAAACTAAGTCAACCTCTATACTTCGAATCTTTGACTCACATTTCATATTTAACTCGTTACAATTATTAGGTTTTATTATTATTTTTTTTGTTTGTTTAATTTACTTTTTTTGTATTTATTTCATACTAAAAAACAATTAAGGGTTAAAACATCTAGCCCCAAAATGTAGGTGTTACAAGAACCTACCCCTTAAGATGATTATGTTCCCGAAATCACACCCTAAAGACTAAAGGTAGTAACTTCCTAAAGCTTGAAACGATTTGAATCCAGTAACATAACTAAGCTTAAAACACTTCTTGCATGACCCTTTCTTATTAGTATCAATCTAATTTTTCATCACCAAATCAAAAATCCAACTTAAGGTTATCTAATCCATATAATTTCTTTATTTAAGTTCCAATCCTTCAAACTCAATTCTATACATTTCCCAAACATGGGTAGATTCTTTCCTAGGATTAGCTTATGTATAATACACTTACTTAAATCACCTCGAAGATTCCATTTCTAAATTCATTATTTGCCCAAGCCAACTCATTTCTTAGTTGGCCCACAATACACCGTATTTCCAATGATTACATCAAATCAAGAAAAAACTATTTACAGATTAAACATCAAGAAATAAAAATTACTTTTTTCCAATATATTTGAGATACCACTTGGATTCATCGTGGGTGTTTATCTTAAAATATTTTTTGGTCGACATGGATATTACTCTAACTTCTACATATCTCAAATTTTTAGATCTATAAGCTAAAGGGATTTCATAATGGTCTAAACCATTCGATTTGTATTATCCAAACACGATGACAATGCACTCATAGAACTAATCGTGACACACTCCTAACCCTATATTTCTTATTTACAATCTCAATAAACATTTTGACTTTTCTAAAAGTAAAAGCAATCAAATATTGTATGGTGTATCTTCCTTTGGTAGTTATAGGATGCCTACAAATTCCATTAACCAAATACTGTCACTACTCATAAATTTCTTTACTTACCTTCTCATTGTAATAATTATACAAAACTTAGCAAAATTATATTTCATAATGAATTTTGAATTTTCCAAAGTCAACTCATTTTCAAACTTAATTTCCAAATCCCATTTGGGTACTTAGACCTTGCTAAGTATATATAGCATAAGTGTCTTAATGGAATCATAATTCCTATTAGGAGATAATATCATTTAATATAATCATTTAAAATCGTGAAACTAAGGAAGGTCTAATTTCATCTAGGTCTAATAAATACTAGTGTCGACCTTATCTTATTTTCAATTTTTGGTGTTCATCTAGTAATTTAAATCCTTCCAAATTAATTTGGCTATTTTTCTGTTTATCATTCCCTAAAATACACATATGCTACTCATTAAACAATAAAAATAAAATCTAGAATTAAACACATAAGATTCTAAATGTCAAAATAAGTAATTACCCGAAACCATAGAAGTGTTTAATTTTAGGTTTCCTAATATCCTCTTTGGAACCCCATCTTTGATAAACATTAAAGTCTAAGTTATGTTACTCTAACATTACACACACACACACACACATATATATATATATATATATATATATATATATATATATATATATATATATATATATATATATATATATATATATATATATATATATATATATATATATATATATATATATATATATATAGATGTAGGATCAAATACAATATTTAATTATTATGTGAATGTAGGATCAATTCTGGTCCAATCAATTCATAAGGGTAATTGTGTAATTTTATTAATTAAATTAATTTTATTTAAAATTTATCCTTTGATTAACATAATTATCTCCTAGTTTTTCTCCCTCTTTCTCTCTATCCATCTCTCTCGGTTCTTTTTTATACAGACTCGATAAAACCCTAAGAACCCATTATCATCCTTACCTCCCTTTCACCATACTAATCATCCCTCTGTTAATTCTCGATCCATTTTAATGGAGTCGTATCCCACTTCAATTCTATGTATCCCCTTCTAGAATAATGATGAAGAAAAGAGGAGCGAGTATGGGAATGAAAAAAAGATGGAAAATGGGGAGGATCTGGAAAACGAGAACGAAAATGGCGGTGGAGAGGGCGGTGACGGTGGATCGGTGACTGTTCCAGATGACGGTGGATCTAGATGACGGTGGATCTAAAAGGTACCATTATCCATTGAGACCAGACGCTGAGCATTGTTCATACTACATGCGGACCAGGGATGTGCAAGTTCGGAACAAATAGCAAGTTCAATCACCCTCTCAGAAGAAGAAATCAGGTTTATTTTCTGACCTAAAATTTCTAGACGCCTCGTATTCTCCGATTTACATAGCTGCAGATTACCCTCTTTCATTTTGGTCCTTCGTATAATTGATCCCAATAATCTTGAGTGGTGCTGGTGCGATTGTCATCGTGAGGCCAAAAAAAAAAAAACAGAATCCCACTAAACTTGCATTCAACTCTAAAAAATGATATGTTTTTTTTCTTCGAAATTCAAGAAAAATTAACATAGGTGCACTTTGACTTATAACAATGAATCCCACTAAACTAATCAAGATATTACTTTTCCAAAAGAACCGTATCATTTTTGAGGTTTTAGTCGGTTTGACCTCAAAAGTCAAACTATAATTTTTTATGAAAACGGCGACTAGAAGCATGATCTTGTACCAACAATAAACCAAATGGGGATGCAAGTCAAACCTTATGACGGGATCTTGTACCAACGATAAACCAAATAAAGGCCGTGAACTTGTATGTCGACTTCCATCATAATAATATTGTTTCCTAATGAACTTGTGGGCCCGAGACCTAGGTATCGATCAAATAAACCCAACATCTAATAAACTAAAAAACTCCTGCCATCATTTATTGTTGGGTCTTTAAGTCAATCATCTTTGTCACTTTAATCACTGAAATAACTTGCTTTCAACTTCTGTTGTTGATGATGATGAAGAAGATGAATGGTAATTTCAATGAGAAGGATGATTGACGATTCAGACGTGCTGTTGATTTTTCATCAGTGACGAAGATATCAACCGGTGGTTGCAAATATGGAAAAATACCAAAATATTATCATAATAGCTTGGTATTCTCCGAGAAAGGTGGTAAATGGATGTGGGATACCAAAATATTATCATAATAGCTTGGTATTCTCCGAGAATGGTGGTAAATGGATGTAGTGATGAAGCAGTGGAGTTAATATTGAAGGTTAGAATGTGTTATTCTTCAAGAATGGAACGCGAAATTGAAACTGATTCTTGAAGAATGGAATGCAGAAAATACAAAATATTGATTGGAAAATAGCATTGAAGTTGATTCTTGTAGAATTGTAACCCAGAAGATAAAAAAAACAAGTTCTATATATCATGCTCAAAAGAATGAAGCAGGATTCTTTAAGAATGTCTATTTTTTATGTATCTTTGTTTTAAAACTCGTTATTCTTCAAGAATGTCACGTGTTATGTGAAACTCGTTATTCCACTGTGTGATTAATGTATCAAAATGCAATCCAATTTTATTCTTTAAGAATGTCTATTCTTTTTTGAATGCTTATTCTTTTAGAATATGTATCTTTTTATGTATTCTTCTTTAACGACAGTCTATTTGTTCAAGAATGAAGTGTATTCTTTGAGAATGTGGTGTGATCTGTAAGAATGTGTAGTACTGCGTGCAGTTACTTTCAGTTTTTAAATTGTATTTTCAGTTTGTAAATTGTAGTTTTAATTTGCAGTTTTTATTCACGTAATCCCACAAAATCAGGAGATAAATTGGACATTTCCTTTTTTAAATATTTATTAATAGACTAAAATACCCTTTATAAGGGTTTAATTACAAAATCTGATTAATAATTTGTTATAAATTTACAATTAGGCCCTTAAATTTAACACCGTTGATTATTTCGATCGGACGCTTCACATTTGGTCCTACAATCACACAATAATTGTTAAATGTATTTAATACTAACTCTATATATATATATATATATATATATATATATATATATATATATATATATATATATATATATATATATATATATATATATATATATATATATATAACTTTATTAGGTATAAAACCTAAAGATATGTTCAGTATACAACTTAAATTACTCTAATAATCTTATGACTGACGTCTAGCCTATGGAACCTAATTACTTCATACCTCCACCAAGATTCCATATTCACTAAAGTTCAAGTTTTTTGTAACATTTTAAATTTTAGCTCCTAGAACCAAAAGAATAAAGTTAACAAATATTGGGTATAAGATCTTAAATCTAAAATAATCAAATACTAATCTTATCATTGGCCAACAACAAATACTAAGGATAAATCTTTCTAACCATAAGCCATGTAAGTATGAAATGATAAGATTAAATCGTAAGTGCATGCTACCTATCTATTCTAGTTCGCTACTTTAAGTACATATTTCACTTAAAGCAAAGCTCTTATACCATTTGAAATATCCCAAACACAGGCTAGTTGAAATACCCATTTAAAAACAAGTTTAAAAACACTTTTAAAAATTCAAGTGTGAAATAAGGTCCCAAAAATTAAGTTCCAAAATAATATGGTAAAATACAATAGTGTAACAATATTGGCAAGAGACAATAAAGTAAATGTCCATCCATACTTCTTAAGGGTGGGGGGAGTAGATCCCTCCCATCCCACTGAACCCACGCGCTACGTCAGCTTTTCTTTCTTCTCTCACTTCCATTTTCCCCATCTTTCACCAATCTTTCACCCATGGAACCAGTACCCACTGAACTCACTGAACCCACAATGCCACATCATATATTTGATATTTAAATTCATTTATTAATTTAATAAATGATTTTTAATATTTAATTTAATATTATAAATAATGATAATATGCAATTAATAAAATAAAAATCACAAATAATATAAAATTAAAAAACCACACCATTACATAAATTAAAAAGAAAATTAATACCTAGAAATAAAATCCTGAATACGGAATAATAAAACCTAAATAACGGAAATGAAATACTAAAAACGTTAAAACACCTAGTGATCCAAAGTAGCTATGTATGTATGCTCGATGTGGTCTACAAGATCCGCAAGAAGTTTTTGGTGAATTCCTTGATTGCGTATTTCGAGAATCAAGTCAGGGCTAACTTCTTGTTCGTTTGGGGAATCTGGAACATGTACTGGACATATAGCCCTACCTTCATCCTGGATGATCATGTTGTGTAAAATTAGGCAAGCATACATGATATCTTTACATCGATCGACATCGACGGACCGTGCATGCTGTCTGATAATAGCCCATTTTGCTTTTAGAACGCCAAAGGCTCGTTCAACGTCCTTTCTTGCCGCTTCTTGGGCCGCCTTGAAATGCTTCTTTTTGGGGGTAATAGGGTGTGAAAATGATTTCACAAATGTTGCCCAGTTAGGGTATATCCCATCAGCAAGATAGTACCCATGCTTGTATTCTTCCCCCTCCAAAACAAATGAACATGATGGTGCTGTACCAAGAATGGTATCATTGAATAACGGTGATTGGTACAACACATTTAGATCGTTGTTGCCCCCGGCAACACCAAAATATGAATGTCATATCCACAAATCATTTGATGCTACTGCTTCAAGTATAATTGTAGGATACCTGTGATCACCTCTCATGTACTGGCCTCGTAGATACGTTGGACAACTCCGCCAATCCCAATGTGTACAGTCAATGCTACCCAACATACCAGGAAAGCCATGTTTGGCTTCGTGTGCAGCATACAACAGTTGAATGTCACTGGTCGTTGGTCTACGCATGTATTCTGCACCATATAACTGAACAACACCAGAGCAATAGTTGTAGAGGCTTTCACGGGAAGTTCGTTCTGACATATTCAAGTATTCATCAAGTGAATCAGGAGTGCTACCGCCCCCCAATTGGCGGATCGCTGATGTGCATTTCTGCAATCCAGTGAACCCTTTAACTCCACCGGCATTATAAGTTGTCTGGAAAATTGGATAATTCATTTCCAAGTCTTGAGCAATCCGCACAAACAGTCGTCTACTCATTCGGAACCTATTTCTGAAATTAACATCCCCAAACTTTGAATTGGGGACAAAGTAATCTGCCATAAGCTGCTGCTCAGCAGTTTCTCGATCTCTGTGGAGAAAAGTTCTATGACGAGGAACGCTAGAACTTGCAGTATTTTGGAACATGAAATGTGCAGCTTCAGCAATAACCGCGATCGTATTCACATCGGTATCGTCATCAGACGATGACGATACCAACGGCATAGGTTCATCCAGTAGTTTGCTGTGAACATACGAACCGGAAGAACTGGAAGAATCGGAAGAATCGGAAGAACTCATTTCAATTTAAAATAAATTTGAAATGAGGGTTTTTTTTTGGAAAGGGGAAAATAGAGTTAATGTTGAGAGGAAGAAAGAAGGGTAAAGGTGTGAGTTTTGAAGGAGTGAAGATGTGGTATTTATAGAGTTGAGGAAGGATAATATTTGGAAGATTAAAATTTTTTTTTAATAATAGTGGGATCATCGGCTTCACCAACCCAAGCCTCACCCCTCCACACCCGAACCCGCTCAACCCGAAGGAGAAGGGGCAGCGGTACCGGAGGTACCGGCGGTACCGCACCCTATTTTTCCTATCCCGCTGCGAGCCCGAACCACTACTCCGTGCACCCTAAGAGTTAATAAAATGTATTCTAGATATTCAATGTTAGGTATATCTTCGGTCTTCAACTAAAGAATCTATATTAACATATATTAAACAATGTAACTTAGGTTTGTGAAACCTATTGAGCATTACCAAGCTAATACATTCATCTGTGTAAGGAATTTGCACATACCCAACACAATGGAAACTTTAAATCATTTAAAAAAATCAAAAATATTAATAACAAATGTAGTTGGGGAAGGAAGCATTTTAGGAATAATAATTACTTAAAAATATAATCTTATTTATCAATATCAAATTAGCAATATAATATTATACAATGCATATCCTTATGAATAGAGATGACAAGGGGGATGAGTATATCGGGGATCACATTTCCCATCCGCATAACAAAATCCTTGCTCCCATCCCCATAACTGACATCATCTTCATAACGGCCCCATCCCTACCAAGTATTTGTCCCCATCCCTAAAGGGGAACGTGGATCCCCAATGGGTAATCAATAATTTTTTTTCTCGTTACAATCATAGAGCTCAAGCTTGGCTCATGAAATTTTCTAAAATACACGGGCCCAAATCTTGTGTCAATCAACCTTAAACAAGACTATGCTCAACTGAACTTTAATTTGAAGCTCAAGCTAGTTTGTTGATTTTGAGTTGGTTAAAATGCTTTTAACTATTATACATCAAAATTTAGTTTGCCCATTCTAGTGAAGGGAAAACATTTGCTTTAGAATTATTAAAAAACTTGGAAGTGAAATAGCAAAATTTTGAGGTGACTATGGATTCCTTTATATATGGAACATGCACCTTAATTTTCCCCCATATGACCTCAAAATCGATAACACTCTAAATAAGTGACAGTGGGTTTTTTTTCAAAAAACAAATATCAGGATTTATAATAAATAAAAAGTATAAAATGTGTTGATAACTAATTAGAAAAAAAAATGATAATAAATATCAAAAATAGAAAAGGCTATGTAGAACCATTGTACTGAAACAATATCAAAATATTGCATATAAACATATAAAGGGATTGATACACTATGAAAATATGTCCATCACACATGAAACAACTGAAAACTAGCTAGCGCGAAACATCCTCATATAGGTTAAATTTATTTCATGATTGTTTGAAAATCATTTAACCATATTAAAGTTTTAACATTTAATTAGGTCCCAAAAGTTTAATATGACAATTCAAATATTGGAAAATTTTTATATAAGGGTGTATAATTTGTAACAAAAGAAAAGTTAAGTATCACCACTACATAAGGCATTGCCTTCTAAAAGTACATGCCACGTCTCCTACGTATGCTCTATCTTATTAATCTGAGTACATGTCAAAATAGTGTAGTTATGATTTAAAGTGCCTAGTGAGTAAACTAGGAGTTAGACGTTGCAATGGAATCAGATAACGACAATAATCCAAATCCAAAATGATGACTTTCAAAATCATTTCAAAATCCGTTTTTAAGTATACAATATATAGGATAAAAAGCATTTGTATAAAGTCATAACCAAACAAAATATGTAATGCACATGCTTCTAGTCCCAACCCAAGTTCACTACTCTCAAACAATGTCTCTTTCTATAGGGTCTTGATGGAATGATGGCTTACACAAGGTAACACTTTAAACCCCATTTAGAGGCCCAACACTAAGTTAACATTTTGGAGGCATGTGACCATCTCATATATAACCATGGAATGGGTTTTCGAGGCCCATCTTGAAGCTAAAAGCTTAACCACCACACAAACGAGGCTGTCACTTAAATTAAATGAGAATTTATTCCAAAAGTGCACGGGAAACACTGAAGCCAACCCATCCTTAGTCACATGCACATATAGAATGTCTAAACAATGTTTTTAAAACAGTTATGCTATTTCTAAAATGTAAGTACTTTCTATATATATATATATATATATATATATATATATATATATATATATATATATATATATATATATATATATATATATATATATATATATATATATATATATATATATATATATATATATATATATATATATTCCATAGATACAAAGAATTTATTATATTATCCAGATAGCAACAAGAGTAATAGTATATAATCGACCAGTTATTTGTCGAAAAGTAGTGATAGGGACATGTAGTCGATATTTACTCATTTTAGATTGTTATAGTTACTCACTTTTAACTCTATTGGTATTTAGATGTCCAAAGTCAACATATAACATGGGACTATACTTATCAATTAATGGCCTAATCAAATCTTAATGGCACCACAATTATCATTAGTTTATTTCATTATAACTCATTAATAACTTAATGATTAAAGTGGATTAATGCCTTGGAAGATTGAATGAATACACACAAAGACATCAAACTTCTATGTTAAGGTATAAGTCTCATTTAACTTAAAAGATCACAATATTGTTTCCAAATGAGATCTATTGAAACAAATGACATTTTATATATGTTGAAAAATGTTACAAAAGATAGTTGCATAGGTATTATGACTCAAGTACGATGACCTAATCAACTAGACAACCAAAGATGCCATTAAGTTCCATATAAGACATTTAAGTTTCATATTCATATGAATATTTTGATAAAGTTGAATCATCATCACTTTGAACTTTAGTTTGACTTAGTGAATCAATTTCATAACATTTCAAAGGGGTTTTAAGAGATCACAAGCTACTTTAGACATAAATGAAACTCAATCCATCATAGAATCACCATGTCAAAGTGAAATCCCCATATCAAAATCTTAGGTGCAAATTTATAACACTTGGTGAATTCACTACTACAAAATAAGTCTAATGCAACCTTTTTATTATTAGTTGCATTTGATTCTAATACAACTTTATACAAATAAAGGTTGCATTAAAATTCTGATGCAACCTTTTTTTTTTAAGTTGCAAGTATTTTTGAAAGCGGCAAACTTTTTTAGAAATGTGCAAGGTTAAAAATTACAAGAAACATTTATCTCAATTAGTTAAACTCATGATTTCTAGACGATGGAATTGAATGACTGGTTACAACAACACGAACACAAAGAACAAAAAATAGGATTTCAATACAAAACTTTAGTAATCAAATTCCAATAGATTATCTTTATTTTTCAGTTACATACATACATATACACATAAATATTTATTTTATAATTGAATTAAAGTATTACTAATAAGAAAACGCAACTATTAATCTTTAATTTAACTCAATATTAATAGAAAGTTTTATATTAAAATAAAATATAAAAAATTATTATTTTAAAAATTAAATCTTAAATTTATATTTATTTCCCTCTAATCACTTTTCTAAAACTTAATTTACTTTTGATTTCCCTCTAACAAAACTAAATGAATTTAAGTCTCCTATTATAAATTAAGCTTATGATTAGGGGTGAGCATATTAATCAAAAACCTGAAACAAAATCGAATTTACCAAACCATTACATCGGATTTGAGAAATGTACTTATACATGATTTTGAATGGAAAATTGGACTAAGTTTAATAGTCAAAATCTCGTGAAGTAGGATGTTATTGGTGGTGGTTAACCGATATTAACCATTAATCAAAACCGTTAATCGACTAAATTCATTAACCATACCCAATGACTACGGAAACACATTAACCGGTTGTAATGGTTATGGCTCAGTTTTAGTCTCTAACCAAACCAAACCGTGTCATACACGCCCATACTTATAATTAACATTTGCTTTAGAAGTGAAGTCAAACTCGAATTTACCCTTGTTGTACTTTTAAGATTTCAAAAACTTATTTAAACTCCAAATTAAACCATGAATGAGACACTACAAGGATCTACTAATTAAAACTCATTAGAAGCATCATTAAAATCTTCCTAATGAGATGAATGAGACCATTAAAGAAAAACAATTTTGAAGATCTTTTGGTTTGTTCAAGCGTTTGATATTATAAGGTATTTTGGCATTCAAGATTAATCCTTTGTGGCTTTTGGCACTACTGGTATTTTCAACTCATTTCTTATGAAGATTTAGGTTCATTTCGTAAAGATTAGTTTCATCTCAAGGTGAATTTATTGAATGTGCTTTGTAACCCTTCTTTTAATGCAAGTATTTTTCCTACGCCATGTCGTGTTTTCTCGAAGTGTTGCATTAGCAGTGTTTCATCTGCTGCTAGATTTCTTTTCAAATGCAAAATTTATAGTTTCTGTTGCATTGGTGGTTTCCTGGGGAGTTCTTTACTTGGTTTCCAACTAATTATATGGAATTATTTCCTTTAATTTAAGAAATATAGGATATTTAGGATTCTTTGTACAATGCTATAAATAAAGCATTTTAGTTGTAGTTGTATTCATTCCATTATCTTCTTCTCTCCCTATATTATCGACTTATTCCTTATAAACCTTTTTCTCATTGTTGGTTTTATTAATACAGTTGTCGTTCATAGTGTTTTCTCCCAATTCTGGGTTTCCACTTTATATATTGGTGTTCTTTATTGTTTCCGTTTATCATTATATTTATAACCGCTTGGTCTATGTGTATTGTTGCAGAGAGTTCTTTTATCATTAATAGACCATTACGTCCTTTGAATCTTGAAGAGGTGACTGACGCATTTTTACTTGAACTTCCCCAACAGGACTCAACTTTGTTCTTCAAAGAATGAGCCTTACCCAATACCGAACAAGGGGTGGATCAGACTAATTCCGAGCAACAACCCTATTGTCTTAAGCCACTAAAGGGTTGTTCTTGGCTGATTTAAAATCCGCAATATCAGGGCTGCTGGTCGAATACCCAATGGAGGCGTTGGGGGTAAAGTCAGGTGGGTGTGAGGACGAGGAACCCGATTCCTCAACAACTACCTCATGTCCTCTTTTTATCGTATTCACTTGCTATGAGTCTATTTGGGGTTTTATGTAAGCATGTAGATTGCATCGAAATTTCAAGTAACAAGCTATTTAATATCAGTGTTATAGTTATAGTTTATTAAACGTTTTTGGTTATGCATGTTGCTTTTGGTTTTAACATATTGAATTATGTGATTGACAAATTTATATATATTTGATCTTGTAATATATTATTACATAAAGTGGTTTTATTCATTTTTCATAGTTTAAGGCGCAAAAGAATTAATGATTGTGATATATTAACATAAATTAACAAAAATAGAAGAGTTACCACAAATGTAATAAAGCGACTAGTTAGAAAAATTACTTTAGTAAACAATTTTTTCTATGAAGCTTCAAATGACAATTTCCCAAAATAAATGGGTTAATATGTCATATCTAAAGAGTCTAGGACAAGTATATGTAAATATAACTCGAATTTAATGTTTTTTAGTATCATCGTACGATCCACGGTGCGGGGAACTTGGAACTCAAAAAACTTGCCGGTTGCAAATCTCACGATAAATTGATATTATCATATCGCCGGCCACGATACAAGCTTTACAGCTAGCCATCACATGTCTTTATTTCTGGATGCTCCCACTCACGTGATTCTCTTCTTGGCGGAATCTCCGAGAAAGTTTGGTATAAGTTTATAACGAAGGGATATACTTGTAAAAATTTTAAATAGAAGGTGTTTTTATTGGCTATCTGTTTCTTTTTTGGTATACGTTTTATACTTTTATTCATTATATTTTTTCATATATGCCATCTGGTAAGGTGTTCTTTTGTTTATGCATTTGGCACAAATTTTGTGTAACGGTCTAACGGACGCATATTTTTGTATTTAATTTAGAAAATATACGATTGCATAGTCATAATAATGTTTTATAATAGTTTATGTATGGAGAAAGGCGTTCGGCAAGGGGATCCCTTATCCCCTTTTCATTTCATTATTGCTGCAGAAGGCTTGAGAGTTATGTTGCTGGAGGCTATGGAAAAAAAATTGTATAAGGGTGTCTTTCTTCAAAATGGAAGTATCCCGATTTCCATCCTCCAATTTGCAGATGACACTGTTTTTCTGGGTGAATGGACTTCGCGTAATTGTTCCAATCTTCTCAGAATTTTAAGGTGTTTCTACCTGTGTTGTTCTGGGCTAAAGATCAATCTCTCAAAATGTAAGCTCTTTGGAATTGGCGTTCAAAAAGATTGCGTTAGAAACATGGCGAACATGGTGGGGTGTGGCGAGGGCTCCCTTCCGTTTCAATACTTGGGAATGCCCGTTGGTGGTGGAGCCAATAGGACGAATATTTGGAGAGCGGTTATAAACAAATTTCAGCAAAAGCTTTCGGCGTGGAAATCGAGGCTTCTCTCTCACGGAGGTAGGCTCACGCTTTGCAAATATGTCTTGGGTAGCTTGGGTTCATTTATCTTTTCGCTTTATAAAGCCCCTGTTACGGTTATTCGGAAGTTGGAAAGCATCAGAAGCAACTTTTTTTGGGGCTGTAACATGGAGAATAAAAAGATTTCCTGGGTGTCGTGGAGCAAAATCATGAATACGCGGGAAAAGGGTGGTCTAGGAATTGGGAGTCTACAATCCCTGAACCTTGCTCTCATGGTGAAGTGGTGGTGGCGGTTTAAAACAGAAGAAAACGTGTTTTGGAAGGAAGTCATCTGCAGCTTATACGGCCCTGACGGTAACCTGGGGCGGCATGTCTCTCAATCCATCAGTGGAGGGGTGTGGGGTACCATTGCTAATCTGAACAAATTTTTAAATATTGGCAACATTGATATCAGGAGTTTGTTTTTTGAATCCGAGAATGGTTGGGAGTGGGGTCTTGAGAATGATGGAAGGTTTTCGATTGCTTCATGCAGACAACTTCTTGATAGTTCTCCCTTCTCGACGGTAACTGTGCTACTTTTTGGAATTCTAGTGTCCCAATCAAAGCAAACATCCTCGTGTGGCGTGCTAGATTGGGGAGGCTTCCTACTCGAGTGAATTTGGAAAAAAGAGGCGTTTCTTTGAGGAGTACACTCTGCCCTTTCTGTAACAGGTTTGATGAGTCGGAAGAGCATTTATTCGGGGGCTGTTCTTTCACCCAGAATGTTCTTGCTCGGATTATGGTGGTGCGATGGGTTTCCGAAGAGTCTCGTCCCTTTGAATACGACTCTGGAGCATATCAAAGACATGGAAGATAAGCATAAGCTGCGAGGTAGAAGAATTGGAGGCATTTTGGCGGCTTTCATTTGGAATATTTGGTTCCAAAGAAACCAATTAGTTTTCAATGGCAAGGTAGAGAATTGTACTTTTGTTGCGGAAAAGATTTAGATTACTGCTTTTCAATGGTTCAATAGTAGGGATAGGAATAATTGTAATGTCTCGTGGGACTGTTGGAAAGCCAAACCGTGTTGATGTTTTTCCTTACTTTGCTCTAGCCCCTTGCTAGAGCTTCAATAAATTCTTGCTGTTCAAAAAAAAAATAGTTTATCATTATATGTAACACCCCACTTTTAAAGAAAACATCTTTATTTAAATGAATATCAATAATTAACATTTTGAAAAACATTCAAAAACATTTTACATCGATTCACAGCGTAGATCCTCAGATAAGCAGCATCAGTGTGTATCCGTCATGCCTAGCCGTCATTTTCACCTGTATACCTGAAATGATAATTTAATAGGGAAAGGATAAGCACACGGCTTAGTGAGTTCCAACATCTACACAGCATGTTAATCACATATACTCAACCCCTATAGGAAAATACAGCTATTTATCACACATAACCTGCTCTACCCAGTACGTCGAATTATAGTCTTTTACTCAACATTTCGAGCCGCGCATACTCTGTACGTCGAGTCATGCGTATCTGCTCAGTAAGTCTAACTCCTCTGCTTAGCCCTTAGAGCCGCGCATACCCTGTACGTCGGGTCATGCGTATCTGCTCAATAAATCAAACTTCATTGCTCAGTACGTCGAGCCACCCTATATATCTCAATTTGTCACCCCCATATTATCCACATGCTAGACCTAAACATGTCTAGTACTAACTACAAACACCATATCCCAACCCATACAGCTATCACAGGAAAGTGTATTATCAAATAAATACACACAGCTTGGTATTACACATAAACATCTTATAAGCACACAACACTACAGTAAAGCACACATAACCTCCACACAATGTAGTGAGAAACTCACCTGGCTGTAGTTGACTATAACGTTTATCTTTGCTTTGTATTCCCTCTTTAACTGTTAACACAGTAAAACACTTATCACTCTTTAACTCTTAGTGATATCATAGTTGTATTATTAAACCCTTCCATAATTCCAATATGATACCTCATGATTTATCAAGTAAAGAACGGCCAGGTAGAAGATTAGATGGGATGACAGGATCCTTTCAGCATTTTAGCCTTTCAGAAAATCCAACAACCAGATCCCATGTAATCGGTGTAGGCACCGCCCTCGTAAGTAAATCATTTGGTATAATTTCCGGAATTACGAATAGTATAACCTCCACATTTCATAGTTTAACATTTATAAACTATTAGGGAAATGCGATAACGATTACTCACTTAAGATTGACGCTTTCACAAAGCCTTGACACGCTTCCCGTTCCGCTCTTCCAACACTTCCCGGGCACCTCGTTACTAGCTACCGCTCGCTCTTAACTCCTCCCGACCTATTTTTCCTCACCAGAACACTTCTCGATATCGTAAGGTTGTTTGGGGTTTGTTGTGGGTTGAAATGAAGAAGTTGGGCCTATTTATAGGGCTTGAAAACACTATTCACGACGTCATCACGACATCATCGTCACTATTCACGACGTAATCACGACATCATCGTCACTATTCATGAGGTAAGCGCTTACTTCATTTCTCGGGTACTATTCACGCCGGAGTTACTATTCACGCCGGAGTTACTATTCACAACTTTTTTTTTTTTTGAAAACGGTCGTTACATTATATTCACCGATTAACATATAAAAGAATGTTGTTGTGTAACTAATACCGGGAAAATGACGTCATGTCATCTCTGCTAGCGTATATATGCATGATATATGGCCCTTGTGACGACACTTTAATAATTGACGTATAAAATTCCATAAAAAAAAAGTTCAAGATTCAAATATTGGACGTTTATATTTTTTGCACGTTGTTGCCGTCAGCCATGACTAGATCTGCCTCATCGTCCAACACCTCCTCTAAAAAAACATATGCTATGACTAATATTAGAGCAAACATATATTTAATTATCGATCTTGAACGCCTGAATTAGATGCTAGAAAATAGCTTTTTTAGACACAATATTGTATTGGTTTCAAAATTGTCCATCCTATTGATATCCCAAATGACAAGGCCCTCGTTAAGTAAGATAACCTTGAGTGGAACGTATGCGACTCCATAGTGAAACCATGGATCTATGGTACTATTTCACATGTATGCAACTGATTCTAAAGAGGATTATGGTCTCGTGACATGTTTGGTCAAATGTCTAGACTCTTTTTCATGATAAGAAATATGTGAAGACATTTCATCTAGATAGAGAATTGCACACCATAGACATTGGAGACTCGTCTAGTCGTCTATCACCGGTTACTGCCCCAAGATCAAGTGGATAGGAGATATATTGAATAACATTGATTTTGGTAGCCCTGAAACAATATATTCCATTAAACTGCCCACCCCCCCCCCCCCCCCCCCCCCTTTATAATATATATTTTTAAACTTTATGATATAAGATATATCTAATATATACCTAAGTATTAAGCAAATTCAATATCCAAGCCACCATTAAAACTTAACAACTTTGTTAATTATTGATACATATATGTATATCAGCGATATAAAGAAATTATACTCCAAAGACTTCTTTAGTGATTAAAAGAATATAAAACTCATACTTAGAAACCAAATACTAAACCATTAGGATTTTTACCTATATTCTATATCAAGGTAAGTGTTAAGGGTGTCAAACCTCACTAATAAATAGGGTACAAATTATGTCTTAGAATCACTACTATGTTGTACTAGAAATATAGCACGTGGAAGAAGGGTCGAACGATAGAGACACATAATTAAAAGTCTATACCCTTTTGCACAAGGTACTATGGCAGTTATACGAGGGTTGTTTATATGTTGTCAAAAAGATGTAAAATTGTAACTCCCAAGTAAACAAAATGAAATTGTGAACGATAACTAAAGAAGACTAGTTCTTAGTTTTCAATGTCTACTATTTAAGTTTAGTTGTGCATTGATGTAGTTTGTTGCTATCTGTCCTACGTTGGTACTAAAAAAACATTAACACACTCTAATATCTCTTGTTTGTTAATTTATTTAACTAGAATACGCTTTCTGACTAAACCTAATTTTATTGATACAACCTAAACACGCTCTTAGATTATATTGAAAACTGCATGAAGTTGAGTACAAGCTTCCCAACAATCCTCATTTCATCTCATATGCTTGGAAGTGTGAAAACATGTGATCAATTTTTACAATAGAGAATTTTATTGCTTGTTACCAATTATTAATTGCTAAAACTATTAGGGGTCCAATAAAAAGAAATTGGATTCAAGAATTAACATCTAACCATGAACAAGTTCACTAGAATAGAATCATCAACAAACCATTAGTCACAAACACAAACTAATAATTAGAGCTACGGTTTTTAGCCAGACATGGCCAAAACCTGATCAAACAAATAGTAGCAAAAGAAATTGTTTAGCCTTACAAATGATCAAATAAATGTTTAGAAATGTTTTCTCCCTTAAAACTACCTCTAAAAACCTCTAGAAATCACATTTTTCTGTCCTAGAATCATGTAATACCTAACTTTAATTTATAATAAAGTTATGTTAAATATATATACTTATATGAGATAAGATGAGTTAAAAGTATGAGTTATGATGTTTAGAAACTAATTTAAGAGAAGTAGGATGCTAAAATAGATAAAAGAAACAAAGTAAATGCTTAAAAAGTCAAACCGGGCCAAGTTGTGTGTAACACCCAGTTTCTTATCTCTGGATTACATCATAATCACTCAAACTTAGACACAGTGATCATGGTATAATCAAGATTAAGCAACAAAAGTACAAGTAGAAATCAAGAAACAAGTACTTTAAAACAACAGGTCCCAAAAACTGGTTTACAAAACTATACAAAAGTGTATTCAGGTTTACAAACAGTTCAAGTCTAGTCCCATATCCATGCAATCATCCTTCTGCTATCTTCTTACCCCTGTCACCTATAACACAAACCATATAACTACTTTTATGAGCTAATTAAGCTCAGTGAGGAAATATATCAAGGTTTAGAAATCAATCTAATAATTATCAAAATTTCCACAATTTAAATCACAAATCTCTGTTTCAATGACTATCTCAGTCATTTGGTGTACTCAATCAAACTCAGCAATCAGATTAACAAGAATTTCTCAATCTCGTTTAATCCATGTTAATTGGTTGTCTCAACCAATTAAGATATACAATAAGTCAATTTAGTTATAATCAAACTATTTATATTGAATTATAACTACTCACCTGATGTCTGTTCAATCCGGGGTCCACCTGTGCCTCGTGTATCTCCTTCCCTCCTATGTGTATCTGCTCAAAACGACATTACATATCACACTTCAACATTCTCAAAACAATTTAACCATATCTAACTCATTAGACCAAGAATCTATAGCTAACAAGATCATCATCTATGAACATCATACACTATAAGGTTCAAAACCTCCAATTTAGAAGTTTTATACTAATTCAATCGTTAAAACTTCATAATAATCACATCAAGGATTCTATATAACATATAACCACAACCTACTATCAATATATAAGCTAATTCAAAGTATATTCTCGAATTTGAGTATCTAGGGTTTGAAACCTTAGAAATCAAACTCATTAACCTTGAAATCAAGAACTTAGAATCATTCAACACATCTAACCAAGGGTATATGATCAAATTCCAACCATTCTTAGGTGGTTCTTTACCACAACTCGAAACCCAACCCAAATGACCAAAATCAATCTTTCAAAAAGGATAGAAGTGAATACCTTACCTTCAATAAGCTAAATATCGAAAATCACTTTAATCCAACTCGATTTGGCCTTCCAATTTGGTCCAAGAACGAAAGAGGAACGTATCTAGGGTTAGAGAGAGGTTTTGGCTCGGAAATAACCCAAGAAAATGAGTGAAATCGTGATTAAAAAGGGGTGGGGTCGGCACGAAACCCGACCCGTGTCCGACAGCCCGACCCGTGTCCGACCCCGCAGCCCGACCCTGGTTTGACAGCCCGACCCGGGTTTACGCTAAACCTTTTTCTTTTTCCTGACGGAACTCGACCCGGCCTTCATAACCCGACCCGGGTTTCGGCCTAACTCGATCCGGGTTTAAAAACCCGCCCCGGGTTTTGGTTTGGTTTGGTTTATTTCTACTTCGCGATATTCTAAGGCACTTACACGACCCGGGTTGGCCAACACGACCCGGTTTGATACTTTTTCATTTTCCTTTGTTTCTTTTATCTCTTTTAACATCCTACTTTTCTTTAATTAACTTTTAAACATCGTAACTCACTTTTTAACTCATCTAATCTCGTATGAATATATATATATTTAACATAATTATTCTATAATTTAAAATTTAGGTATTACAAGTTCTTACCCCCTTCAGAAGATTCCGTCCTCGGAATCTCTTGAAATAGAAAGGGATACTTTGATCGCATCTCTTCTTCGCCTTCCCAAGTAACATCTGTGCCTCTATGATGTCGCCATTGTACTTTAACTACTGCGATCTCTTTATTTCGCAACTTCTTGATCTTTTTGTCTAAAATTTTCTCCGGCCGCTCTTGATATTGAAGTTTACAATCTAACTGGATATCTTTCAAAGAAACTCGTGTTGACTCATCATGTAAGGTTTTACGAAGATGTGAAATGTGAAATACATTATGAATTCCCCGTAGTTCGTCAGGAAGCTCGAGTTTATAAGCTACTGCTCCTACTCGTTGAATTACACGAAAAGGTCCGATGAACCGTGGACTTAGCTTGCCACGTTTACCAAAGCGAATAATTCCCTTCCATGGAGACACTTTTAACATTACCATATCTCCAATTTGAAACTCCAATGGTTTTCTTCGTTTATCTGCATATTGTTTTTGACGCTGTTGAGCAACTCTCATATGCTCGCGAATGCTTTTTATCTTTGCTTCAGTTTCTGTTATAATCTCGGGACCCGCTAGTGGCTTCTCTCCCGCTTCTGACCAACATGATGGTGTTCTACACATTGACCCATATAACGCTTCGAAAGGTGCCATTTGAATACTAGAATGATATGAGTTATTATATGTAAATTCGGCTAAAGGTAGATGGTCGTCCCAACTACCTCCAAAATCAATCACCGAAGCTCTAAGCATATCTTCTAACGTCTGAATAGTTCTCTCTGTTTGACCATCCGTCTGCGGATGATAAGCCGTACTCATTAAGGCTTTAGTTCCCAAATGTTTTTGAAAACCTTGCCAAAAATGAGAAGTAAAACGACTATCGCGATCGGAGACTATAGAGGTTGGTACTCCGTGTCGTCTCATCACCTCCTTAAGATAGATCTCTGCTAATTTGGACGCTTGATAATCTTCTCGTATAGGAATGAACTGTGCTGATTTGGTCAATCTATCAACAATTACCCATATAGAATCGAACCCTCGTGGTGTTCGGGGTAACTTGGTGATAAAGTCCATAGAAATCTCATCCCACTTTTTCTTCGGTACAGGTAGTGGTTGAACTAACCCGTATGGTCTCTGATGATTTGCCTTGACTTGTAAACAAGTCAGACACTTCTCCACATATCTCCCAACGTCACGTTTCATTCCCGGCCACCAGTAAAACGGCTTTAAACTTCTATACATCTTCGTACTTCCTGGATGGATTGAATATCGTGTACAATGTGCATCTTCAAGTAACAGCTGTCTCGTTTCTCCGTGTCTCGGGACCCATACTCGTCCTTGAAAAGTCTTCACTCCTTGTGCATTTTCAACTAGCTTATCTACATAGCCAACCATTCTCTCACTTTTCATGTCATTGGCTTCTCTCTGGGCACGTCGAATCATTTCTGGTAATTTACTAACCACTCCCATCCGAGCTGAAACGACTCGAATAGGTGGTTCTTTTCGGCTTAACGCATCTGCCACTACATTTGCTTTACCAGGATGGTAAAGTATTTCACACTCATAATCTTTCAAAAGATTCATCCATCTTTGTTGTCTCATATTTAGCTCTTTTTGATCAAACAGATATTTTAAACTCTTATGATCTGAATATATCTGGAACTTCACTCCATAAAGGTAATGTCGCCAGATTTTTAGTGCAAAAACAATGGCGGCTAACTCCAAATCGTGTACTGGATAAATTTGCTCATGAGGCTTTAGCTGTCGAGACGAATACGCAATTACTCGCCCCCTTTGCATTAATACACATCCAAGACCGATCTGTGAAGCATCTGTAAAAAGAACAAAGTCTTCCACACCTTGAGGTAAAGCTAACACCGGAGCTTCGCATAACGCCTGTCTCAGTTTTTCAAAAGCTTCTTGTTGTGCTTCAGCCCAGATAAACTTCTCTGTCTTTCTAGTCAGCTTTGTTAAGGGCAAGGCAATACTCGAAAATTTCTCAATAAATCGTCGGTAATAGCCAGCTAATCCCAAAAAGCTCCGAACCTCAGTCGGATTTTTGGGTGGTGCCCAACTCATTACTGCTTCTATCTTGGCAGGGTCCACTTTAACTCCTTCTCTATTTATCACATGACCAAGAAACTGGATCTCTTGCATCCAAAACTCGCACTTCGAAAATTTTGCATACAATTTTTCTTTACGAAGAAGATTTAAAATCAACTGTAAATGTTGTTTATGCTCCTCTCGGCTCTTGGAATAAATTAAGATATCGTCAATAAACACTATCACGAACTTGTCTAAAAATGGATGACAAGTTCGATTCATCAAATCCATAAAAGCCGCCGGGGCATTTGTCAAACCGAACGGCATTACTAAAAACTCATAATGACCGTACCGGGTGCGGAATGCTGTCTTCGGGACGTCAGATTCTCTTACTCTTAGCTGATGATATCCCGACCTCAAATCAATCTTCGAAAAATACTCTGCTCCCTCTAATTGATCGAACAAGTCGTCTATTCTCGGTAGGGGATAACGATTCTTCACAGTAATTTTGTTTAACTCGCGATAGTCTATGCACATACGCATAGAACCATCCTTCTTTCGAACAAACAGTATCGGCGCACCCCACGGAGATGAGCTCGGACGAATAAAACCGCGATCCAAAAGTTCTTGTAGTTGTTTCTTTAATTCCTCCATTTCGGACGGCGCCAATCGATAGGGTGCTCGAGCTATTGGTTTCGCTCCAGGAACTAAATCGATAACAAACTCCAATTGACGATTTGGCGGTAAGCCCGGAAGATCGTCAGGAAAAACATCAGCAAAATCTCTTACTATCTCAACATCTTTCACAATGGGATGTTCGGTTTCAATTGGGGCAACATGTGCCATAAACAAAAGAGCACCTCTTTCGGTATACCTTCGCGCTCTCGCGAAAGATACAACCGGAATATGTTGAAAACGGCGTTCACCTCGTATTAACGTCTGTGACCCGCTCGGAGTTCTCACGGAAATAATCTTTCCGTGACAATCCATATTTGCCCTATTATTATCTAACCAGTCCATTCCAACTATTACATCAAACGCACGAGTATTCATCGGCTTCAAATCAATAAGGAAAGAAATCCCATTGATTTCAAGCCGACAATTTGTATACTGAGTGTTTACTATAACATCTCTCCCGTCAGCAATATCAACTATCAGACTCTCACTCATTTTAGACACCGGTACATTAATTCGAGACGCGAAAGGTACAGATACAAAAGAAATTGATGCACCAGAGTCAAACACCATACGAGCTCGAAGAGAATTCAGGTTAAAGATACCTGTAATCACATCTGGTCGCTCTCTAGCCTCCTCCACTGTCATCTGGAAAGCTCGAGTTCTAACATTTCCACCGCCTCTATCTCGTCTATCACCCCGATTATCTCCTCGTCCCGCCCTCGGAGTCTCACGACGTGAATCAGTTCTCGGCTTTGGGCAATCCGGGCGAATATGACCACTTTCCCCACAATTGAAACACACACGATTCTTCTCCAAACAGTCTCGAGCCATATGCCCTGTCTTCCCGCATTGATAACACACAAGAGACGGGGTGCTCGTAACACAATTTCCAGCATGTTTTCGACGACATTTTTCACACCACTTGTTCTCAGTCTTTCTTGGATCATCTCGATATTGATAATTCGGAACTGGCTGCTTTTGGGAACTACCCTCGGGTTTTCCTTCCCATTTCCTCTTCTGGCCTCCGCCTCCTTGGTCCCCCTTCCTTTCACTATCTTGTCTCCGCAGTTCTTTTTCTCGAGATTTAGCTGCCTCAACGATCTGCTGATAAGTTATAAAACTGGAACTCTGTAAAAACTCTCGTATCTGGGTCCTCAATCCCCACAGATACCTATCAATCTTTCTTTCTTCAGTATCCACCTGATGAGCAGCAAATCTGGCTTTCTCATTGAACTCTGTCGTATACTCCTGTACTGACCGCGTTCCCTGCTGCAATCTCAGAAAATCTTCTTCTAAACTTTTCATCGCAGTATTTGAACAATACTCCTTCATAAACTTCATTTTGAACTCTTCCCAAGTTGGTTCTGGTTCCAATCCTTTCTCTATATCAAGGTTTATATTCTCCCACCAAAATTGAGCATCTTTGTGTAGACAGTTTGTAGCAAACTCAACTTTATCTTTTTCCGCACACTTGCTCGTACGGAAGACTTTCTCGATATGTGTCAGCCAATTTCGTGCAATAATAGGATCATCAGTACCAAAGAAATCATTCGGTTTACACTTGCGGAACGTCTCATAACTACAACCTTTTGGTTCACCCGATCCTCCAACTTCAGTATTTATAGTAGCCGGCTCTCTCTGCCCCCTCCCAACCACAGGTGTGATAGGAGGTCTGTCTCGATCATCTCTATCTGTCACCTCCGTCTGAGGTCTCACTAAAGTAGGCAATAAACTTTTAACTGCTTTTGCTACCTCTGCAGCAATCAACTCTTGCAGTGATGTTGTTAACTCAGGCGGTCTCTCGCCTTCAGACTGGCGCCCCAGTCTTTGATCTTGTGATCCCGAATGCTCATCTCGGTGATCACCTCCCTCTTTCTCCTTTCCAGAACTCATAATGAGGCTGAAAAGAAATTGAACTCGTTATGATCTCATTTATCTCATTTCTCTTTTGTATCACATATCTCATCAAAATTCTCGAAATAACACACATACTCATAATATGTGTTATTTAAGGGTGATTGCATAGGGACAAAATGGGACTTCTCTTTAATAGTTTGAGTTTAGAGTTTACTCTTTAAAGTCTAATTCACTCAAACTCTTGCTCTGATACCAACTTGTAACACCCAGTTTCTTATCTCTGGATTACATCATAATCACTCAAACTTAGACACAGTGATCATGGTATAATCAAGATTAAGCAACAAAAGTACAAGTAGAAATCAAGAAACAAGTACTTTAAAACAACAGGTCCCAAAAACTGGTTTACAAAACTATACAAAAGTGTATTCAGGTTTACAAACAGTTCAAGTCTAGTCCCATATCCATGCAATCATCCTTCTGCTATCTTCTTACCCCTGTCACCTATAACACAAACCATATAACTACTTTTATGAGCTAATTAAGCTCAGTGAGGAAATATATCAAGGTTTAGAAATCAATCTAATAATTATCAAAATTTCCACAATTTAAATCACAAATCTCTGTTTCAATGACTATCTCAGTCATTTGGTGTACTCAATCAAACTCAGCAATCAGATTAACAAGAATTTCTCAATCTCGTTTAATCCATGTTAATTGGTTGTCTCAACCAATTAAGATATACAATAAGTCAATTTAGTTATAATCAAACTATTTATATTGAATTATAACTACTCACCTGATGTCTGTTCAATCCGGGGTCCACCTGTGCCTCGTGTATCTCCTTCCCTCCTATGTGTATCTGCTCAAAACGACATTACATATCACACTTCAACATTCTCAAAACAATTTAACCATATCTAACTCATTAGACCAAGAATCTATAGCTAACAAGATCATCATCTATGAACATCATACACTATAAGGTTCAAAACCTCCAATTTAGAAGTTTTATACTAATTCAATCGTTAAAACTTCATAATAATCACATCAAGGATTCTATATAACATATAACCACAACCTACTATCAATATATAAGCTAATTCAAAGTATATTCTCGAATTTGAGTATCTAGGGTTTGAAACCTTAGAAATCAAACTCATTAACCTTGAAATCAAGAACTTAGAATCATTCAACACATCTAACCAAGGGTATATGATCAAATTCCAACCATTCTTAGGTGGTTCTTTACCACAACTCGAAACCCAACCCAAATGACCAAAATCAATCTTTCAAAAAGGATAGAAGTGAATACCTTACCTTCAATAAGCTAAATATCGAAAATCACTTTAATCCAACTCGATTTGGCCTTCCAATTTGGTCCAAGAACGAAAGAGGAACGTATCTAGGGTTAGAGAGAGGTTTTGGCTCGGAAATAACCCAAGAAAATGAGTGAAATCGTGATTAAAAAGGGGTGGGGTCGGCACGAAACCCGACCCGTGTCCGACAGCCCGACCCGTGTCCGACCCCGCAGCCCGACCCTGGTTTGACAGCCCGACCCGGGTTTACGCTAAACCTTTTTCTTTTTCCTGACGGAACTCGACCCGGCCTTCATAACCCGACCCGGGTTTCGGCCTAACTCGATCCGGGTTTAAAAACCCGCCCCGGGTTTTGGTTTGGTTTGGTTTATTTCTACTTCGCGATATTCTAAGGCACTTACACGACCCGGGTTGGCCAACACGACCCGGTTTGATACTTTTTCATTTTCCTTTGTTTCTTTTATCTCTTTTAACATCCTACTTTTCTTTAATTAACTTTTAAACATCGTAACTCACTTTTTAACTCATCTAATCTCGTATGAATATATATATATTTAACATAATTATTCTATAATTTAAAATTTAGGTATTACATTGTGTGACACGAGTCGAGTCAAATTAAAAAGGAAATGAAAAACAAGCCAACCCGGGTCGAGTTTGTGAGCCCGGGTCGTGTTCGAAGGGAACCCGGATCGGGTCGATCAACCCGGATCGTGTGAGCTTGAAACGAAAAACATTAGATGCGTAACAAAACCCGGGGCGGGTTTCACAGCCCGGGTCGGGTCCGAGCAAAACCCGGGGCGGGTTTGACAGCCCGGGTCGGGTTACGGTTTGGGTATAAATATCATTTTCTCCTCATTTAACCCATTTCACGAACCCTAAAGGCCTAGATGCGATTTTTGAGAGCAAGGAGGGTGAAATTAGTCCTCTTGATCGAGAGTTTTGCTTAAGAAAAGGTTAAGGAAGTGGATTTAACACCCGAATCACGTTCTTGAATCCTTGATTTTGAGGTTAGTGATTTGTGGTTTTAGGGTTCTAAACCCTATGTTCTTGAATTTGAATTTTTGCTTTGATTTAGCTTATGTGTTATTAGTAGGTAGTTAATATGTGTTGTATTGAGCTTCTATTACGATTATTGCGAAGTTTTAACGGTTGATTTGGTAAAAACCGCGAATCTTGGAAGTTTTGAAGTCATAGTATGTGATGTACATAATTATGATCTTTGTTAGCTATTAATTCTTGATCTAATGAGTTAGATGTGGTTAAATTGTTTTGAGAATGTTGAAGTATGATGTGTGATGTCGTTTTGAGCAGATACACATAGGAGGGAAGAAGATATACGAGACACGGGTGGACCACGGACTGAACAGACATCAGGTGAGTAGTTAATTGTTAGAAGAATTATGCTTGTTGATATGTTTAATACAGATAAGAAGTATGCTATGTTTTGATTGGTTGAGTATAACCAAATTTGAGTATATGGAATAAAGAGTTATAGTGTGTATATCACACTTGGGACTGAGATAGTCAGTTAAGTTTAATTAAAACGAGAATTTGTTTTAGACTATGGTGATACAACCAAGTCTAGCGATCAGGAGTCCGGTATGCGCATTTTGGGAGTTTCACTTACTAAACCAATATCAGGTGAATACGTATTAGTATTTGAGTTGAGTTATACTTGTTTATGCAAAGTGTATATGTTTTTACAAGAACATCTATGTATTGTGCTGTTATTATGAAGATTGAATAGTAGAGAAATATCGTTATCCGTGAATAACAAACAATGAATTTGATATGAATACTGAGTAATAAAGATGAGTAGATGTTAGAGTGGCTGTGGTTAAGTGTCCTTGTATGGATTGTTATAACCATAAAAATTACTATGATTAAGTGTAACTTGTTTGTGATCATGAGTAAATACGAGAATATGATCGAGTTTATGAGTAGTACCGATTGTGGTATGTATTGATGAGTTGATGAATGTTAATTATTAATTGTCAAAGTAAGTTAATGTGTTGCAGGTTTCAGATAATAAGAGGAGATGGTTACTTGCTAGTGAGAATAGCAAGAGAGGAAGATGAGGATGTTCATTGAGAAGGATTCGTGGAGTATGATTAATATTTACTCACTAAGCTTTTATAAGCTTACACTTGAGTGTTATGCTGTTTTGCAGGTATCTATAGCTGTGATAGGGGAAGGCATGTGATAAGAAAAGACGGACAAGTTTAGAGCCTGTCCTTAGCCGAAGTAGATTTAATTGTAACACTTGGTCATATATTTTGTAAGGACTTTTTTTGTGTAATTATTGTAATGATAACAGCTTGATCCTTGGTTTGAGTGCAAATATACCCAATTAAATGTGTAATTGTTTTAAAATATTTGGGTGTACTTTGTATGAGAAACCGGGTGTTACAAATCAATCCCCTTTGAAATGAACCCTAATCACCTTTTTATTGGACTAGATAGTTGTCATACACTTTTCTCGGGGCAAAAACACAACCTTGTAACATAAAACACGACCGTGTTTTTGGGCCTTTTGTCTTCACGACTTATGGCAAAGGTTAAATGATTGATTTGTCATCTCATAGTGGAAAAACGACCGTGTAATATAAACACGATCGTGTTTTTGAGGAAAGTCCATCTTCAAGCTCCAAATTGCTCCAGTCCAGTATCTCACTCCTTGGTCTCCGTTCCTCCTACCTTTTGTTTATCTATTTCTTTTGGCTTCATCTTGATTCGGTCCTCCCAATCGGTCTTCCTTTGCGTTTTTCCTGCAACCAATAGTCCAAACTAGTGAAGTACTAGGAATTCCATCCAAACTAACATATCCCAAAAATAGTGGAAATGCAAGAAACTTAAATATATTATAAATGCAGAAATGTAATTGAAAAAGGGTGGATAAAATGCATCCAACAAACCTCCCCAAGCTTAGACCATTCATTTTTCTCAATGAAGAAATGAGAATTTGAAAGACCCGAGACGACTTATAAGATTAAAAAGAACAAAGAAGAGAATAAGGGGTAGCTTAGGAGAGACTACTATGCATGTGAATCTAAAAAAGAAAAACTAAAATGAACTAACATTAAAACTATTTGTTACTTGTGATCCATAAATAAAACAAAACAATTATATATTAAACAGCTAGACAGTCTGGCCATATACATATCACTTTTCAAACATAACACAATTAACCTTGATCTCGAGAAAGGCTCAACAAAGTCGCAAATTTCAACGTTTTCCTCAATTCATTGGAAATAAAACTGGTGTCCAAGGAAAGTGAGAAGTGTGACTTTGTGCAAGCACTAGTAATCCATTACTTTTAAAATTTAAATAATATTTTTACCGAGTTACTTTGTCTGTGGATAACATATTTTAAAAGAACTGTTTCCATGAAACCTCTTCATGATAACCCAACTTGACCCATCCAACTCCTTTTCCAAGACTAATCAACGATCGTTGACATGGCCAACCCACCGTTAGAAGCCGGTGCTTATGCTTTTGCTAAATGAGGGTATCACACAGTTTTCTTTAGTTACGTGTTACATCAGATTTAGCCCCGCTTGCTTTTGACTGAATTTCTTCAGATTTCAGTGGTTCTTTGTTTAATGCGAGTCTGAAATTGATACTTGGTTAGATGTCTTCGTTGCTTTACTTACTTTGTTGAACTCTCGGTTGGATTTGAACTTGAATCTGAAATTAACTTTGACTTTGACTTTGAACCGAGAGTTCTTTTGTATCATCTTTGATGGTTTTGGCTGGATGAATACAAGTCGTCCCCTTTTAAACCCCTAAAGGTGCATCAAATAACAAGGTCAAGTACTGGGAAGTCAAAAAATTTCAAGCTGAGTCATCACTTTGGAGGTTCTAAGAGGTCATTTTCAAATACTGTTTTGTTTTCACTCGTGCGATGTTTCAATAAAAAGAATCATTTATTTTTTCTGGTTGGATTAGCAGCCCACAAACATCCTACGAATCTCTAGTTATGGACAAAAGATCATATAGCCGAAGAGTTGATGTAGACGTCTCTTGTAATATCTTCCTGTAGTACGTATCACAATATTGTCTGCTTTGGGCCACCCAACACAAAAACTTCCTAGGAGGGTCACCCATCCTACAATTTCTCTTGCCCAAGAATGCATTACTACACAGTTCCCGTGGGATCTACTGTCATCACGACTAAAAAAACACGTTGTGATATATATATATGTATCCACATCCCTTATAAGGCAATGTTTCGTTCTCCTACCTGGTCGATGGGGGATCAATGATATCACCCCCTTTCTCTTCCCAATATAGGGTTCGATGTCCCTGTCAAATGCACGACCTTGTACACTCAGCTCCGATACCATTTGTTACATCCTCCTTTTGTACATACCATAATATTGTTTTCTTTGGGCCACCCGACACGAAAACTTTCCAAGAGGGTCACCCATCCTGGAATTGCTTTAATCACATAGTTCTCATAGGATTTGTTGCCTTCATGACTTTAAAAAGTGTTGTAATAGGTAGGTATCCATATCCCTTCTAAGGAGATGCTTTGTTCTCCTACTTGGTTGATGTGGGATCAGGGATCTCTCCCTCTTTCTTTAGGGGAGATATCGTTGATCCCACATCGACCAGGTAGGAAATTGTTGGATTACGTGTCTAAGCCATGACTAATAATTAGTATTTACCTAATTAATAGTAGCACAGTCCATTTGGGTTGCCCTCATGGCTGGAGGTTTGGTAGAAAATTTGGTAGAGAGAAAGGTTGATTTATTATGGGATTAATAAAACAACAGGAATTAAATATATGGTTTATTAATATATTAAAGTCATAATATATTAATTAGAAACTATATTAATTAATTAGAAATTAATCTAGAATTAATTGGATTTAATTTGGGGATTAATTTAATTAATTAAAGGTGCAAGGACTGAAACTGTAATTATTCAATAGTTGAGTAAGTGACAGTGGGAGTGACCTGTGGATTTCGATTTCTATATATTGTACTTTATGAAACGTTGGTGGAGCGTGTGTGGTTTACCGGCACACCAATGGGGGTTCATAAAGAGTGGCAATGAGTGTCTCGGGTGTTATCATTGTTGATGGAGCATGTGTGGTTTACCGGCACATCAATTTGAGATGGTAATAGACCCCGAGAGTACCAAGCTAATTTGCATGGTTATTCACACCCGGTTTGTGATCCTCGGCATCCCAGTCACAAACGGTGGGGCATATCCGAGATTAAACATGCTATTGAACAGTTCAATAAATCTCAAAAGAAACTAGGAATTCCATTTATAATAAGATTATATTTTCCGCGGTGGAATTGGCTGAATCGTCATTCGCCTACCTTTATAAAATTTGCTTATAGATTACGGCATCCCTCTTCTATGTTGCAAATTGTTATAGTTGGATCCTAGCCTTATTTTATATTAGGTTACTATAAGGACCGACAAGTATCTAATTAAACTTACCTTCTTTTATAGATGTCTTTTGCTGATCAATCTGCTCCCCACTCAAACTCCAGTGTTCCCTCTATCCTCTTACTGTGTTCCAAGGTTCAATTGAACGGGACAAACTACAATGACTGGATTAGAAATATCAAGATGGCTCTGAGGTACGAGAACAAAGAGTATGTTCTCGAGACCAAGCTTGTCGATATTGACCCTGAAACTACTACTCCCGAGGAAATTGCCTCGTACCAAAAACATTCAGATGATGCGACCAAAGTGGCCTGCATCATGATCGCCATAATGAACCCTGAATTGCAAAGGATATACGAAGACTACTGGCCCTTCGAGATACACAAGGAGCTTGTGGAAAAGTTCCGTAAGCAAGAGCGCATCGAGAGGTGCGAGGTGGTCAAGGACTTCACGAACAGCAAACCCAAAGATGGAGAGTCCATCTGCACTCATGTGAAAAGAATGCAAGGTTACGTGGAGCGGCTTAGGAAGCTTGCGATGCCTGTAAACGAGGAGTTGGCCGTTGACATTGTGCTTAACTCCTTGCCAAGTTCTTATGACCAGTTCAGGATGGCTTACCATTTGAACAACAATCAGGCTAACCTGACTGAATTGCATCATATGCTTCGGATTGCTAAGGACGGGATGAAGGGTAAAAGTGTACCCTCGGTGAATCAGCCCGTCTTAGCCATTGGAAGTGGCAAAGGAAAGAAAAGGAATGGCCCTCCTAAGCAAAATTGGAGGGAAAAGGTTCAGGTCGGGTCGTCAAGCAATGGCTCGAGAACCAAGTCTTCCCACATTCCTTGTATGGCCAACCCCGATGAAGCCAACTGTTTTTATTGCAAAGAGAAGGGCCATTGGAAGAGAAGCTGCCCCAAATACTTGCAGGATGTCAAGGATGGGAAAGTAAAGCCATCGACGGCAGGTATATACACTATCTCTAAAACTCACCATCTTCTAATTCTTGGGTCCTTGATACAGGATGTGGTTTTCACATTTGTTCTGATCTGCAGGGCCTAAAGGAAAGCAGGGAGGTGGAGCACGGTAGACTGAACCTGATCATGGGCAATAGGAAATCGTCCCCTGCTACCAAGATCGGCGTTTATAGTTTAGTGCTTAGTAGTGATGTTAGCTTAGAGTTATTTAATTGTTGCTATTCGCCAAAAATGGCAAGAAACATTATTTCATTTCACGCATTGTTCAGACAAGGATTTCAATTTTCTTTTGATAATAAAATTGGTTCGATTTCTGTTTTCAAAAGTGGTATTTTGATTTTTACTACTTATCCTTGTGATGGTGTGTATGAAACTGTTGAATGTGTTGACAATTTAGGACATAGTGTAAATTATATTGATTCTACTAGTGGTGTGGAAAAGGCATGTCTGTGGCATAGTCGGCTCGGGCACATCAGCAAGAAACGCATCGCCCAACTCCAAAAGGATGGAGTGTTGGAATCATTCGACCTCAGGTCGGATGATGTATGCGAATCTTGTCTATTGGGCAAGATGACTAAATCACCTTTCAAAGGGTCTTTTGAAAGAGGTGAGGGTCTGCTGGACATCATTCATACGGATGTGTGTGGTCCATTCAGATCAACCACAAAGGATGGCACGCGGTTCTACGTAACCTTTACTGACGATTTTAGTAGATACGGTTATATCTACTTAATCAAGCATAAGTCAGACACCTTTGAAAAGTTCAAAGAGTTTAAGAACGAGGTATAGAATCAGTTAGGCAGGAAGATAAAGATGCTAAGGTCCGACAGAGGCGGAGAGTATCTAAGTATCGAGTTCCTAGACTATTTAAAGGAATGGGGAATAGTTTCACAGTTGACACCTCCCAGGACACCACAGTTGAACGGTGTTGCGGAGAGGCGCAACCGAACCCTGTTGGACATGGTTCGTTCCATGATGAGTCGAGCTTCACTTCCCATTCACTTCTGGGGGTATGCCTTAAAGACTGCCGCCCATATCCTCAATCTTGTCCCTACTAAGAAGGTTGCTAAAACACCTCATGAAATGTGGACGAGGAAAGTTCCCTCGTTGGCACATATCAAAGTCTGGGGTTGTGAGGCTTTCGTTAGACGAGAGACTCAAGACAAACTCGCAGAAAGAAGCGAAAGGTGTTTCTTCCTTGGTTATCCCAAACAGTCCTTTGGATATCTATTCTACAAACCGAGCGAGGACGTGGTCTTTGTAGCTAGACGAGCAGTCTTTTGAGAGAGAGAGAGCTCATATTCAAGGAGGATAGTGGGAGTACCATTGATCTTGAAGAAATTCAAGAGTCATCAGATGACACAACCTTAGGAGAAACTAGCAACCAACATGAGGAAGAAGTTCTTGTTGGTCCGACTGATGTATCCTTACCTCTTAGGCGCTCCGGTAGGGTTAGCATGCCACCCGAGTTTTATGGTTTCCATATAACTTCGGATGGGGACACGTTTGTCAGTGATAGGACACTGATAAATTTGGATGAATCAGCTAACTACCAGGAAGCAGTGGCGGGCCCTGAGTCTGCCAAGTGGAAAGAGGCCATGGATAGCGAGATCAAGTCCATGTATGACAATCAAGTTTGGAACTTGGTTGACAACGTACCGGGTCGAAAGACAGTCGGGTGCAAATGGATCTTCAAGAAGAAGACCGACATGGACGGAAAGGTACACACTTTCAAGGCAAGACTGGTTGCGAAGGGCTTTACTCAAACCCCAGGGGTTGACTATGACGAGACCTTCTCACCAGTAGCCAAGATAAAGTCTATTAGGATAATGCTGGCCATAGCTGCATTTCATGACTATGAAATTTGGCAGATGGATGTCAAAACCGCTTTCCTTAATGGGAAGTTGACTGAGGATGTTTACATGAATCAGCCAGAGGGTTTTGTCGATGCAAAGTATCCCAATAAGGTGTGTAAGCTTGAGAGATCAATCTACGGATTGAAGCAAGCTTCTCGCAGCTGGAATCTTTGTTTCCATGAGAAAGTCAAAGAGTTTGGCTTCTCTAGGAGCGAGGATGAGTCCTGCGTATATGTCAAGGCTAGTGGGAGTATAGTCACCTTTCTGGTGCTGTATGTCGATGACATACTGCTCATGGGAAACGATATTCCAACCTTGTAAGATGTCAAGGCTTGGCTTGGGAAATGTTTCGCCATGAAGGACCTAGGAGAGGCTGCCTATATTCTCGGGATAAGAATATTGAGAGATAGGAAGAAGAGACTAATTGGGCTTAGTCAGGGTACATACTTGGAAAAGGTACTAAAGAGGTTTAGTATGTAAAATTCCAAGAAGGGAGAGCTGCCTATCCAAAGTAATGCAAAATTGAGTAAGACTCAAAGTCCGAGTATATACGTGGAAATAGCTAAAATGAGTCGGGTACCTTACGCTTCGGCTGTAGGATCGATCATGTACGCTATGACGTGTACTCGCCCTGAAGTGGCTTTTGCTTTGAGAATGGTCAGTCGGTACCAGGGTAACCCTGGAAGGGCGCATTGGATAGCTGTGAAAAATATACTCAAGTATCTGTGAAGGACAAAAAACATGGTGTTAGTCCTCTATGGCAGTGATACCTTGAGAGTTGAAGGATATATAGATGCCAGTTTTTAGACAGATAGAGACAGTGGTCGGTCTCAGTCGGGCTGGGTATTCCTCTTGAACGGTGGAGCAGTTACTTGGAAGAGTTCCAAGCAAGAAACGGTGGCTGATTCTACGTGCGAATCAGAGTACATAGCAGCAGGTGAAGCATCAAAGGAAGCGGCTTGGCTGAAGAACTTTATCGGTGACCTTGGAGTAGTCTCGAGTATTCAGGAGCCCTTGGAACTGTTCTGCGATAACGATGGTGCGGTCGCCTTGACAAAGGAACCGTGAGACCATGGAAAGTCCAGGCATACCGACTGAAAGTACGACTACATAAGACATAGAGTAAAAGAAGGTCACCTCCTTGTAAGGAGGGTATCATCGGAAGATAATCCTACAGATCCCTTGACAAAGGCTCTGAGTAGGATTAAGCATAATCAGCATGCTAGGAGCATTGGATTAAGAGATGATATAAGTTTTTATAATTAGATAGGTTTTGAAACTTGTAACAATGTTATTGTATTTGACTTTTGTGATTTAATAATGGAGATTTATTAATGAGTAATGGTTTACTAATTTTGTCAATGCTTTATCATTGTGTTTCATTTCGCATGTTTTACTTTTTGAATAATTGGATTATTCAAATATCCACAGTCGCTCATGCTTTTAGGGAGTAATTAAGAAGTAAGACTGTCATGAATTAGTTGTAGATTGTCTAAGGAGTTAGACATTGCAATAAGATTGCTGCAACATTCATAAGTACTTGGAAATGGAGATTTGAGTATTGGATAAACTCGCGCTCAATGGATTGCTTCATGGATTACATCACCAGCAATATTGAGACGATAATATCTTTTGATCTTTAAGCTAAGACATATGAGTTATGATTTACTAGGCGGTTGTTCATTGATAATACGAAAACGCATCGGTAACTCGGTGTTATAAAACATGTTGTTGTAAATAATTTGTCTGGTAAAAGACATAAGTATATGAGTCGAAGTTTATTCGTCCATTGACCCTAACGGGGAACAGATATCTGTAGGCCTCTCGATGAATTTGAAGTTGACTAAAATGGTTGGCCAACCGGGACTAAATTGGTAGTCTAAGAGTCATATGCAAATCGGAAATCGAGGAACAGTGAATCAGACCAGATTGATTTTATCCATGTCTTGAGTCTGAAAAATATCTTGTTGGACGGAGGATCATCTGATCACTTATCTATGGACAGAACTTATTAGATCAGAGTTTGGCAGCGTTTCTAGGAAGCTTAAGGTGCTGGTTAATTAGAGGCTAAATTGGTAATTATAGTCATAAACTTATCCAAGTGGGAGACTGTTGGATTAGGTGTCTATGCCATGACTAATAATTAGTATTTACCTAATTAATAATAGCACAGTCCATTTGGGTTGCCTTCATGGCTGGAGGTTTGGTAGAAAATTCGGTAGAGAAAAAGGTTGATTTATTATGGGATTAATAAATCAACAGGAATTAAATATATGGTTTATTAATATATTAAAGTAATAATATATTAATTATAAACTATATTAATTAATTAGAAATTAATCTAGAATTAATTGGATTTAATTTGGGGATTAATTTAATTAATTAAAGGTGCAGGGACTGAAACTGTAATTATTCAATAGTTGAGTAAGTGACAGTGGGAGTGACCAGTGGATTTCGATTTCTATATATGGTATATAGAAATTTCGAAATTAATATAATAAAGGATAAATAGGAGTTTAAATTGTAAGATAAAAGGTTTATCTTATTTGAATTCAAAAGGGTTTATCTCTTGAGGCTTATCAACTGGTCATCTGGAAAAGTATAAATAGGGGTCCCTGGGCACCATATGAATTCGCCACTTTCAAGATCTCTCTATGGTATTTTCGATCCTCTCTCCTCCTAGCTTGGGTATGACTTTCATTTGAGGCAGGATACTTTTGCTGCTCAGCTTCCAAGAAACTTAAGGTTGGTTTATCTATTTTAATCTTTAGTTTCTTATTATTGGCCTTTAGGAAGCTTGTTATATGTTCAATAGTAGAAAACATAGATCCTCATAGGTTGCATGTGAACTTAGGTTATTTAGTTCATAGTTTGCAGAAAACCTTTCAGAAATGGCATATAAAAGATGTGGATTCCTACCTATCACAATGTGTTTTAATGTCGTGAGAGCAATAAATCCCTTGAGAACTCTGTAGTTAAGCATGCCCAGACGAGAGAAATTTTAGGATATGTGACCTCCTTCTAAAGGTTTCATGTTGAGTGGCCCAGAATGGACAATATTGTGATACGTTCGATTCTGGGATGTTACAAATGGTATCCGAACTGGGTGCACAAGGTTGGTGCGTTCGACGGGAACGTTGAACCCTATAGTGGGGGTGAAATGGGGAGAGATCCCTGACCACACATTGGCCAGGTAGGAGAACAAAGCATCGCCTTATAAGGGATATGGATACCTACCTATCACAACATATTTTAAAGTCGTGAGGGTAGCAGATCCCATAAGTTAAGCCTTCACGGGCGAGAGTAACTTCAGGATGGGTGACCCCCTGGGAAGTTTTCATGTCGTGTGGCCTACAGCGGACAATACTGTGATACGTACAATTAAGGAATGTTACATCTCTATCCCTATCATTTTTTATTTTGATGGGCCACATTCGAGATGAAGTGTTTTAGTTTATTTCATTCTAGAAATTACAGGCATGCTCAACTTCAAAAGTATCCAACTATATAGATGTTAAAGCTTGGATCATAACAAAGGAAAGTATTTCAGAAAAAATATGTTTTTAATTTTTGATTTTTCTAAAATTATTTTTGATTTTTTCTATGCAACCTAAATGAACTGTTACACAAAATGCAATACATCATAATGCTACCCCTTCCCAAGCTTAAAAATTTAGCATCGTCGTCGAGCTTAGAGAGAGGTGGAATAATCTAACGATGAGGAGGGGGCAATGACTGACTTGGCTAGCCAAGCGTCTAATCACGTGTATATGCATCATCAGGGGCAGCATGGGAGCATGATGTAGTCACATTCAGTCTATAAAGTGACAAGATGCATGACTAGTTTGTCATTTTCTTCCTTTCTGCCCAAGACTTGCGTGTTCTGCCTTCCATATCCCGCTATTTATACATCTCGTTTGCTACTCAATGTAATATGTTAAACATATCAAATACGAGTGTAGTCATAGTTTCTCTTTTGTAAATCATTAAAGTTTATCAATAAAGTTTTTCTCGATTCTCACAGTGGACGTAGCTCAACTCGCTGTTGGGCGAACCACTTTATATGCTTGTGTTTCTCTTTCTCAATTTTTATATTACCCATTAGCCTTGATAGTCGAAAACGTTTGTCGAAATACTTGACCGTATTTCTTGGTGCTTCCGCTTGCCCCAACAGTTATCCCTATTATATTTTAGTAAGAACATTAATATATCCCTTATCTATCATACGGAGCTGGTATCATTTCATCTCGCATATATTTTAATAAAGAAAATAATAAAAGATTGTATACATATTATGCACAATCGTTTGTATAAGCAACCATAGATATCTTTAATCTTGATAGATCATCCACATCAACAATACGTTGTTTTCATCAATGTTCGGAGATTCTCTCCACCAACCCTATCAGCGATGGGTTAGTGGCGAAGACGATTAAGTGACGGTGATGATGGTGTCACCGGCGGCGGTTGCTTTGTAGGATGGGTTAGAGTGCACTTGTGGAAAAACTAAAAAGGGACATGGAACGTTGCCTTCCACACCACCCCACTTCCTTATTTTATTTGCCCACTAAAACCCAACATCGAGATATATGATGTCATACCTATGACACCGTTTCAAGCTTTTTACCACCCAAATATATTCTTCTTAGAAAAAACGTTTTTATATAATTTTAGAAAGATTTTTTATTGAATACAGTCGTTAGATGACACAAATGAATTTTTGTCTTATTGAAAGTTAACAAATATATTATATAATAAGTTAAAATTTTATATTGAATTATATGTTTTACTTCTTCGGCTAAAATAAATGAAATTCTTTTAATTCTTGTATGTATCCAAAAAAACACAACATATCATTTTCGGGTTAGTTTAATATATTATACTTTTTCTGTACTTAAGAATTATTATTTAACATTAATAATTTGGCTTGTGTTGAAAATTATTTTGTTTTTAGATATTGGAAAAATATTAATAGTGAAAGATTTTATTAGTCCAAAACAAAAATTACAAAAACTGATAATTAAAAAAACAGTTTTTTAAGCCTTCGGGTGTAGGCTCTAAGTTCCCCTCATTCTTTTTTTTTTTTGTCACATCGGCAACTAATCAGCAGTCATCACTCATCCTCTCACCCTTAAAATGGTCACCCCTCACTTCCTCTTACATTTTGTACAATGGATGATGCACATTGTACAAACAATTAACCTATCACTCCATTTCTTCGTTGATTCGCATGCTCCTTGAACCCTCTCGTACTCCACACTAGATGGCTTTACTTATGAAAACCGACACTTTTATTTAAATTTAACGTGAACAACTTATTTATTTTATTTATTTATTTTTTTTTTGACGTAAAAAAGTTTTAGAACTTAATGATATAAAAATATGTAAATAATAAAACTTTATTTTGATAATTGATGGATTTGTAGATAAGCCCATATCTACCTATTTTATATATATATATATATATATATATATATATATATATATATATATATATATATATATATATATATATATATATATATATATATATATATATATATATAGTTAGGATCTTTTGAGAACCACAAGTCCTCCGAGAACCCGAGAACTCTCAAACCGATATTTTTTTCAAAAACCCGACCCCATAGGCCTCTAAAACGCACATATCTAAGAATTTTCGAAAAAAAAATTCCGAAAAAAACGATTTTTTTTTTGAAAAAAATGTGCAAATGTGCAAAAAAAATTTTGCACATGTGCAAAATTTTTTATTCGTACATTTTTTTTTCAAATTTTTTTTACAGAACACCTTAAATATATGTTAGAAAGACATTCTTAAAAAAAATATTTGAAAAAAATGTACGTATAAAAAAAGTTTGCACATGTGCAAAAATTTTTTTTTGCACATGTGCAAATTTTTTTCAAAAAAAAAAGTCGTTTTTTTCGGAAATTTTTTTCAGCGCCCCAGCACCAATTTGAGCGTTTTAGAAGCCTATGTGGTCGGTTTTTTGAAAAAAATATCGGTTTGGGAGTTCTCGGGGTGAAGTTGGTTCTCAAAAGATCCTAAATGGATATATATATATATATATATATATATATATATATATATATATATATATATATATATATATATATATATATATATATATATATATATATATATATATATATATATATATATATATATATATATATATATTCAAATGAGAACCACTAAAAGGTTAAGAAATGTGAGAACCGATATTCACACATTAATAATCATGTTTTTTTTTTGTTTTTTTTTCACACTTGTTTATTATGTGAAAATACATAAAAAACTTCATAATTTTTTTTAAATATGTTTTACAATATTCACAATATAATAAAATTTCTACTTATTAAACCGTGAATACTATAACGTAAATTTTTTTCTTTAAAATACATCAAATATCGATATCTAATAACAAATGAAGGATAATTATATATTTTTATGTGTTTGGTAATTTTATTTTGATAAAAAAACAAGTGCTAAAAATAAAAATACAACATTATTAAACTGTGATTTACTGGTTCTCACGGTTCTCAATCTTTTAGTGGTTCTCATTTGAATCATTCACTATATATATATATATATATATATATATATATATATATATATATATATATATATATATATATATATATATATATATATATATATATATATATATATATATATATATATATATATATATATATATATATATATATATATATATATATATAGGGTTAGGTTCATATGAGACTATTATATTTCGTGAGACCGGGAGACGCATTCTTAGCCACTCATTTTGGGTGTAAATCAAAAATAAAAATAAAAAATGCAAAATAAATGAAAAAATTTGAAAAAAATATATTTATTTATTATTTTTTGTAATTTTTTTATTCAAAAAAAAATTAAAAAAAAAAATTAGCGTTTTTTCATATTCTAGTAGAATATTAAACTAGTTTGTGTAATATTCTATTAGAATATGCAACATCCAGAAACATACTAATAGAATATTTTTTTTTTTGATTTTTTCAGGTTGTTTTCAAAATTTTTTTTATTTTTAAAAAAAAATTAATTTTTTTTAGATTGTATAAGTAGCAAAAATAAGTAGAAATTTTTTTTTTTGAAAATTCTCATTGTTTTAGCCTATTTTAATTTTTTTTTATTTTTTGATCTTTAAAATGAGTGGCTAGGATTGAGTCTCGCGGTCTCACAAAATTTACATGGTCTCATTTGAACTTATATATATATATATATATATATATATATATATATATATATATATATATATATATATATATATATATATATATATATATATATATATATATATATATATATATATATATATATGATCCGGATCCGGTGAGGACTCTTTTTTCGGTGAGGACGTGCGAGGACACCTTAAAAAAATTGAAAAAAAATATTTAAAAAATACAAATCATAAAATCGAGAATAGTACTATATCATTATCAAAAACAAATTTTGAAAAAAAAAATTTGGATCATACAAAAACGTGATGATGCAATTTTTCTGTTTTTATTTTGGATCATTATTTCATTATAAAAAAAATAATGATCCAAAAAAATTTTTTTGAATCTTTTTTTTCTCCGATATAGTACTATGATTTATTTTATTATTTATATTTTTTTTATATATTTTTTATATTTTTTAAGGTGTCCTCGCAAGTCCTCCACTTTAAGAAAAGTTATCACCCGATCCTGATTCTATATATATATATATATATATATATATATATATATATATATATATATATATATATATATATAGATAAGCGATCGGGTGAGGACTCTTCTTAAAGTGAGGACTCGTGAGGACACCTTAAAAAAATTGAAAAAAAATAAATAAAAAATATAAATAATAAAATGGATCATAGTACTATATTGGAGAAAAAAAAAATTCGGAAAAAAACTTTTGGATCATTATTTTTTTTTATAATGAAACAATGATCCACAAAATAAAATTTTTTGTGGATCATTTCTGTTTCTCAATGATCCAAATTTTTTTTTCCAAATTTTTTTGGATCATGATATAGTACTATTCTCGATTTTATGATTTGTATTTTTTTTATATTTTTTTTCAATTTTTTTGAGGTGTCCTTACGAGTCCTTACCGAAAAAAGAGTCCTCACCGGAACGGGACCCTATATATATATATATATATATATATATATATATATATATATATATATATATATATATATATATATATATATATATATATATATATATATATATATATATATATATATATATATATATATATATATATATATATATATATATATATATATATATATCAAATAAATATTCTTTTCGCTATAATGAAGAGCTTTTTCTTCTTCTTCTTTTTTTTTTTTTTTGGATAGCGGATTGAAACTTTATATGAGCCAACTTTGGCGCAGTAAAAATCTTGAACATACATAATATCCCGTAAATCAAATGGACAAAACAAACAATCCAAAAAAAAAGATAGGTGTTTATCGAGAATTAAAACTTATTAGAATAGAACTTTTGTCAACTCTTTTGCAGAGTTTTACTCTAATTCATTCTACCACTTAAGAGATGATCATGTTGAAGAATTACATTACACTTTATATGAAATAAAAGAAAATTATTAACGTAATTATCAAACTCAATAAAAAATAAAACACACTTTTGAAAACTGACTTTTACAGATACACGGTATCTGAATATTATTTATAAAAATTACCACGATAAAAATATCTACGAGTGCTACCAATCAAGTGAAGCAAATAAAGAAATAAAAGTTGCAATAGCAACAAACGAAGATTACGAATAAACAAAGTATAGGTTAGCATGTGGTCCAAAAATGATTTTTATTGTTCATTATTAGTTAAGCTTCAAAATAAATTTGGATGTTGATTATTTTTTACTTTATAGATGCTGTTGCTGTATTGTATACATACTGCTCTCATGTTGATGATATAAGTAGTTACATAAATTTAGAATACCAAAGAGGTGTCGTCAAAAGGACCATCTCAGGATCGATCCGCTGATTTTGAAAGCACTGTAGATAGTAAAAGTGGGCTCTACATATAGAAGATTTAGTGACAAAATTTAAAAGGGATTAGCGATGAAATTTTATGAAATATCAGCGATGAATTTTTGCAAAGAAATAACAAGAGATTAACGACAGATAAGTCATTTGACATGCATTTTTTGGCAATGGAAATATTCTATCACTAATCCGTCACTAATGGTTTTAGTGACAGATTAGTGATGGATTACTGACGGATTTTGCATCACTAATATATAAAACGTAATTTTTGCATGCCCTCTAAACAATACGAGCTCTGTGCAGTCGCACATTTTTAACTCCCCTATGGCTGACCCTGACCATAGTGTTTCATTACAGATTACCAAGACATCTTTCTTATCAACAAATAATCTCAAAATTAAAGTCTATAAAATTCGAATATGTAAGAAAAATTACAAAATTGTATTTAATAATAATTAGTTGGTGTATATTTATAATTCATGGTGGATACATAATGTAGGGTTCAAATCCTTTTAATAACTAAGTACATATGATAAAATGAATTGGATAAACAAGTTAGGAGGTGTTTGAGATTGTGGTGGGAAATAATTTATTGACTTCTTGACTTTTTGAAAATTTAAATAAGTCAAAAAAAGTGTTTAGAAAAAAATATAAGTCAAAATGATAACTCCTTTTTGAATAGCTTATAAAAGTTACTTTTAAGAAATAAGGAGCTAGAGACTCATTGACTTTTTGGAAACACTTATCAATTTATAGCTTATAAAAGTTACTTTTAGTCATTTTATATATATAATATAATCTAAATACTTTTTTAAAAATAACTTATCAACTTATAGCTTTTTGTCACCACATAATTTAATTCAAACACATTTTCAAAAAACTTCTTTTTAAAAAAAGTAGAGTTAATTACACTACTAGTCCCTGTGGTTTGCCCCAGATAACACTTATGGTCCAAGTAATAAATAGTTGATTTGAAAGGTCTTGTGTGGTTTCTAAATCGTTCATCGGTGGTCCCTGATTCAATTAAAAATAATTTTGTACCCTTTTCTATTTTTTCCTTTTTCTTTTTAACATTTTATAATTTTAATAAATAAAAGTTTGGAAAACCAAATTAACCCACCCACCACTCTCTCCTCGAAAAAGAAATCCACGTGGTCTCTCTTTTTTTCTCTCTCTCTCTCTCTCTCATTCTCTCCAGAATCCGTTTTCCACTCAGAGCTTCTTTCCTTTTGATCAATACAACATCCACTAAGAGCTTCTTTCCCAAAAGGCATCAGAGTTATATGGGTGGGTAGAGGAATCGTTGTCGGTTAAAAGTTGAAGAATGAATGGTGCTTGCGAATCGATTCAAAGCTTCTTCAATGGAGAAATAAAAGTCGTTCGATTCTATAAACAAACAAGATCATAAGGCGGTAATTCATCCTCCTCATAGCAATGAGAAATTTCTAGTCATGCTGCTGTTAAACCTCAGTTGCCTCTTTCTCAATCAGCGACTAATATTTCCGATTTTGGTATGATTTTCTTTCCTATAAGCTAGATTGTTCATCGACAAATTGATTGATTTTTGGTGGTTTTTTATTTTTTGCCATTGTATTTGACTTATAGCTTTGATTTAGCAATTTACTGCTTCGAATTCATTTGCTTCATTCATGGTGGTTTTGAGTAATTTGATTGTTTTGTTTCTTTATTTAACTCGCAGGTTTGATTTCTTCAAGTCGTTTCTTGGTTCAATTAGTTGTTTTCTGTCTTTTCGTTACTTGCTTGCTTTAATGGCTGCTAATTAACTTTACACCATTTTCAAGGTTGTTTTGAATGGAAAGCAACGACTTTGTATATCATCTCCTTCATCTGTGCAATGGCCTCCAAATCTAGCTCTTCGTTATCCATCGTTTGCCGAAAATTTATATTTGATGATTCAAAAAAAGGGTTATAATTTGAGAACCTCAGTTTTCATAACTCGAATCTTCAAGGTTTATGTCTGATTTGTAGGTAAAGTTTATGAAAAACTGACATGGTTTAAGGTTGAAGACGAAGAGGATGGATGTAGGAAGCAACACTGGAGAAATATAGGAGGGGGGTTCAATGAGGTATAGGGTGGGGGGTTTTTTAATTTCTTTATTATTAGAAGAATAAAAAGAAAAAGAAAAAGAAAAAAAGGTAAGAATGAGTATTTTTAGGTAAAATGAGAATGTAGCACAACAAAATATCAACTTCTATTTTAAAAGGTCCCAACAAAGTATCAACTTCTGTTTTAAAAGGTCATTGAAGTATTTTTCTTTGCTTCGTAGGGGCGTAAACTCGTTTTTTCCTACTATTTTGGACCCCTAACCTATTGTAGTCGGTTTTCCTGCCACATAAGAATAGATAGAACCTGTTATTTTAGACCCCTATCCTACATGGTAAGAACCCACCGTCGGCAACCTAGGGTTGACTTTGACTGTAGCTTTTATTGGGAAAAATGGCCAAGGTCGCAACTTGCTAAACATAGTTCGATGAATCAAAATTTTTTGGCAAGCACCGATAATGTTGGGTTGCTCAAGCTGATGTTTGAAATGGGAGTCGTTATCGATAGTCGATGAGGTATTGATGGTTGTTTTATCACTATATCTCATGTCGTTAGACACGTCTCGCCAAATCCTAATTTTATCTTTGCTAATTTTGGTTTGGAATTGGATCCCTAATCCTAACAGATTCATTTCCACACCAAATCTAACGTGAACCGATTCATTTCCCCAACCTTTTCCCCTGAATCAGTCATTAATGAAACACTATGAACAAAATCCCTTAGAAATGAATACCCTAATTTTAATTTCAATATGAAAAAAATCCCTCAAAGATTGTGAAGCGACCTATGAAGCGAAGCGAAGCTTAACAGAGTCAAATGAAGAAATCGAAAATTAGAAACGAAGCTTAATAGAGTCAAGATAACATATGTATGAAGCTTAACAGAGTCAAATCAGAAATTAAAACGAAGCTTAATAGACCTGAAATGGTGTTCAAGTGTGAGCTGAAACGGTCGTCCCTGGTAAGTGAGGTACCGAAAGATAAGTATAGAGCAAAGTTGATTAACCACTGAGTAGCAAAGTCGATTAACCACCGTGAGCAGAAATGAAGATAACATACATGTGAAGCGACTCGTGAGGCTGTGAGTTAGAGCTTGAAATAGTGATCGAGTGTAGAGTATAGTCGATCTGTGAGGCTGTGGTTTTCTACTTTTCTCGGTCAGTGATGTGACAAGGTTTTATTAATAACATGGTGACTAGGCTGTCAAATGTGTAAGTTCTAACCCCCTAACTAGTTATATAGGTTAGAAGGATTTAATTAGCAGGTAAATATATGAAGTTATTACCTTAAAAAGCAAGAAAAAACTTTAGGGACATTTTAAACCAAAAGCTAATAATTCGTTGAGTTATACTGTCATTTTGCTTATTTTTTATCGGTTTGAATTATTTATACATTTTGTTTAATTTTGTAGTTATATTTATATATTGTATTGTAAATAAGATACTATTAAAATCAATTAATTATCGATACTTAAGTATCAAAAAAGTATTTAAAAAATGAAATAATAATATCCACATGTTGTTTTGGAGAAAATATTAAACGTCCTAGTCAGTTGAATTTTATAAAATGTTAAATCAGAAAAGTAGTTCTAAGCACGAGGCATCACTTTACTGACAACTAATTCCGGTCCAACGCGAATCTAAAGTGGGCACGGCCATATAGATTCTCGAGTAAATTGCAATTTTGGTCCTAGTGCTTTAATTCATTTACGGCTTTAGTCCAAATTTAAAAAAATGGATATGAATGATAGTCATAATTATCAAATTCATGTACCCTTCCATTAAATTAATGTAGAATGAGTAGTTATTTATGGATTAATTTCATAAAAACTAGTGTAGTCGGTTTTTTTTTGGTTTAAATTGAAAAAATTATTTTTTAGTGTTGTCCATGATTGGACATGATAAAGTTTGGAACTTTATGCCTTTAAGTCCTGTTCTAGAACCATTAAGTTGGTTTAAAGAGTAAGACAAACTCTCTTTGGTGGTTTTGTTGAGTTTAGGGACATTTTGAACTTGGAACTAGTTCATGAGCTTGCAAGGTTATGTTTGGATGGTAAGGTTAGGATTTTCATGGACCTAGTGACTGTTTGAAAGGTTCTTGGAAGATTTAAGACTTTGGTTGAATGGATTAAGAGCTTAATGGATTTTTGAGTCTGTTCATAGTTAGTGACGATAACTAGGAAAGTTAGCGGCGCTAACTGTCTGTTGACTGTTGACTTTGACTTTGACCATTGACTTTTTGACTGGTTTGACTTTTGGTCAAACTTGCAGGTTCGAAGTACTGGTCTTAGAGGTTTGTCCTGTTTGGGGTTTAAGAAGTTCTAAGTGGAGTTTATTCTTGTTAGGAAGTATGTATCGTCGGAATCTGAGAGCTCTCACGTGGTATGTTGTCTAGCTTGAGGTCGCGGATCAGGTGAGTTTTCGTACTATACTATGGGTGCAGTTATATGTGTAGGTAGATTAATTATTGTGTGTAAAAGTTTGTTGTATGTGCCTTACATGTTTACTGACAGATCGCGGTAACCCCGAGAGTCAAATGATGATTACTGATGAATCGGGGCAAACCTGAGAGTCAAACGATGATTATTGACAGATTGGGGCAAGACCGAGAGTCAAACGATGATTATCGACGGATCGGGGCAAGCCCGATAGTCGAACGATAAGTTGATTACCGACGGATCGGGGTTAGCCCGAGAGTCAAACGATGATATGTCAAACGATGATTTTATGTGATGAATCATGTGGTATTTTGGAGAATTCACTAAGCTTTGTGCTTACTCTTTCACCCTAACTATTTTTCAGGTATTTTCTGGCTTGAGCTTGGAGCATGACGTGACTATACCGCATCTAAAGTTTTGGTATCTAAGTCTTCCACTGAATAATGTTTAAAAATATTGTGATAAGTACGATTTGCATGTTTTTAATATAAAGTTTTAATTTGGATGGTTTTATTTGACAACCTTTTTTATGTATTTGAACCTTTTTTAAAACGAAAATTTGACTCTGGATTTTGGGGTGTTATAATACATCTTAAATTACAAGCACATCTTCTAAATATCCAAATGCTAAGTCCACCTTCGGTCTTCAACTAATGGACTGTCTGGTAGAATCTGAATTTTTAAGATCTGAAATTTTAGAAAGGTATGAATTTTAAGATCTGAACTTTAAAAATGTAGTTTAATTGGAACCTCTAAATTATTGGGGTAGGGGTCGGGGTCGGGTGGACTAGGTAGTGGTAGGGTGGGTTGGGTGGTGTGGGGTGGGCTAAGGCGGGGTGGATGCGGTGGGGTCCTAGTAGGTATGGTGTGGGTGTGGCTCTTAATTTTTTCAGATATGGTTCCACCTCTTAATTTTTAAGAGGTTTCTGAGAAAATAAGATGCTTTTATTCAGATACTACCAAACACATTAAATCTGAAAAATTAAGAAACTGCCTCTTAAATTTTCAATTAAGAGGGTACCAAACAGGGCCTAAGCCATCTAGCATAGACATGTGTCAACATAATAGGTTAGGAATCCTAATGAGCATTATCAAGGTCAACTCTTAAAGATGTTAATTGTTAGATATGGGAAACAATCCAAACCCCATAAAACCTTTCCAAAATATTAAAGGTTACTTATCATAATAGTTGTGTGGGTGGGGGGGAGCATGTAATCAAAAGCATTGCTAAATCATCATCAAAATAAAATTAATTGCATATGCTTCTAAAACTCAACCCAAAGTCGAGCTCGTAGTCTAATGTTTATTGATGGTTAAAAATGGGCATGTATGAGTATAACACATAACACACCACCCATTTCTAATCGTTTCTTCGCACATTTGGGGTGCAAATTATGTTTTTTTAGTTTGCATCTAATGATTCATCTTATTGGTTCCTCAAAAAAAATGCAAATAAAGCATTCCTTAAGAAAGAAAATTTTGAAAAAACGTAAAATTTTAGCAAATCTCATTATATATATATATATATATATATATATATATATATATATATGTATATATATATATATATATATATATATATATATATATATATATATATATATATATATATATATATATATATATATATATATATATATATATATATATATATAGGGTTGGGTTCTTGTGAGAACCCAAAAAACCATGAGATATTGAGAACTCATTCTGATTGGTTAAATTATAAAATGGCATGATAGTCATTTAACAAATCTCATTTAATTCTGATTTTTTTATTTTTGGCAACAATAATAACAATTCCTAAAATCAACCATATTAGATTTGAATTTTAAAAGTTAAAAAAAAAACAAATTTTCGTTTTTTTAAATCAGATTTTTTTGAAATTCGAAAAAATGTAAAATTTTATTTATTTTAATTAGATTTTTGGAATTTAAAAGACATATAATTTTTTTATTTGCATGTGCATATATACATGTTCGCACGTGTTTTTTTTAATAAAATGCATATATGCATAATCAGATTTCTGAGTTGTGTATTTTTTTAATAGAATGCATAAATACATATTTAAAATTTTACATTATATTTTCCAGGGATGTATACATGCACATTTAATAACATTTCGTTAAAAACACACAAAAAATATTCGTATTTCATAATATTCAGATATCAACTACCAATTTATTAGAAACAATAATATACAACTCTTTTGAACGTTACATACAAAAAATATACAAAATACAACGAAAATTCATGATATTTTCATTTTTCAGTTTTCACACCTTCAATTTGTTCGATAAATTTTTCAAAATCTGCAAGAACGTTAATAAAAATTAATATAAATATATACTCAAAAACATTAAAATAAATACATACATGCATATATGCATATGAACAAATACACATCTATTTATGTGTATATGCAAATATGCATAAATGTGTACATGAACAAATTGATATACATATGCATATGTGCACATATGTTTAATACACATATGCATATACATTTTTGCATATATACTCACATTTAAACATACATATGCACATGTATACACATTTGTACTTCCAATATTTTGTCATTAAAACATTGTACAAAAAAACTACCTAATAATAGCATTGTACTTCCAATTTTTTTCTTATTATGATATTATATTTTGAAAAGTTGACCCAATTATAGCAGTGTATAAAAGTTTGATTGCTACATTTATATGAATATGTACACATACATTTAGCACATCTATTCACATTTAGCACATATGCACATCTGCAGATATACTTGTGAAAATATATAAATCTATACACATATAGGATATATGCATATATGCACATACAGAATATATATGCATCTATGCACAAACATATTTATGAACATATACACATGCATGCATATATGCATACACCTTTATGCATATGTATATATTCTTCACTCATGAGAATTCTTCCTGTCAATGTCACGTTCTAAAAATGGATATACATATACACATGTATATACACATATGCACTTATATACTTGTGAAAAATATAAACTTATATACATGTGCACATATGCACATATATGAACGTACACACATATGCATTTATGCAATGTACAAATCTGCACATATATTTTTACATATACACAAATATACATAAATACGTGCATGACCTGAAAACACTAAAAACAAAACAATAAGCATGTATTTTTTTAATATCTTCACTAAGAAGGGGATGAGACATTACCAAACTTATGAACTAGATGAATCACCTCATATATGTAAATTCCTTGTGAACCAACATATGGTCCTGCTATAGCCCAAGGTATCACTCAGTGCCTGATGTAATTTTCAATGCAGAAATATGAACATTAGAAACAAAGCTAGTGATGCTAGAAACCTTCAAATTATAGCTTACCCTTTACTATGATTCTCGATCATAGAGATGTCAATTTAATTTGAATGTCGTAGATCCAAACAAAGGCTAATCGTGAGGCTTATCATATGGTCTGTTTCTTTAAGCACCTGCAAACCGAAAACTCAACTCACATAATTATTTAAGTTTCTCTTACAAAAAGTTTACAGCCAAACACCTTAGATCAGGCACAAAAACATCTCAGAAAAGTTTAGAATAAAATAATCGTGTGACTTCACAAACTTGTATTGCAAAATTTTTCTCAAGGTTGACTTAATTCTATATATCCAAACTGAGGAGAGGAGAAGAACGATTGAGAGGGGAACTGCAGTGAAAACCATTCGTCCTCTACATCTCAACGATATGGGACAAGTCTGAAACTTTAGAACCCTAACAACCATCGGCGACAATGGCCATCGGGGACAAGTCAGCGTGAGGGAGGAATGAAGAAGGGTTTCTGATACATACCTTCTACAATTAGCTACCTTCAACAATGGCCTTCAAGGAAGAAAGCGAGAAAGGACTGAAGAATAGAGCTGCAATGGTGGTGGCAGGATCGAAACGAATATTTAGAAGGGGACACCTTGATTTCAGATCAAAACCACATGAAATGAAGATTCGGAAGGTGGTGGCGGATCGAAAACATCGTCTTGAGAGAGATCACCATGAACTGCTGGTATAAATGAGGATTTACCGTTCATTTTGGCTAGGGTTTGATAGATTTTATCGCATAGATGAAAGGCGTTTGCGTGATATGCAGAATTTCCAATTTCATAGTTTTTAGATTTTTTGTTAGTCTGATACTATCCCTAAAGACTAACAACACAGAGGTCGTTATGCGGTCAAAAATAAGTAAAATAACCTCACACACACTAGTACAACGGTAGTAAGGGTCGATCGACGGAAGTTTAGTGGTTAAGACAAGACGATAGCTTACCAACTGTAGTGTCACGCTACAGCCAAAGGGACTAACTCTATTTCCCCAAAATACACAAAAATCTCAAATCCAAAATCACAACCAAGCATAAACTAAATGAAACCAAACCAAAGTCTAATCCTAGATTGCTTACTGAAATCAGAAGGTATATTCAGAAACCAGAACCAATAAACACAAAACAAAAGCATTCAAAAGCACCCAACATAAATAAAGGCAAAAAGGTGCAATAAAACATGAACCGAATGATTAACTATATTAAACTCAAATCCAGAAGATCCAAAACAGTAGAATACGAAATTAAAGAGCTTTAACCTACTGCTACTGGTTGTCACACTCCAGAAACACTAAGTTAAGAGCTAAAACAATTAAATTAATAAATAAATTAAAGTGAAAACATAAAAATACCACGAATGGTTGCTGGAATCTCGAAAGTTGAGTCAAAGTCACCGTAAGTCCACCTTAGGGTCTGCTCTTCGCCTCCAAAATTCGACCTAAAGCCTTTATTTATAGTTTAGAAAATTAGATCTCGTGATGTGTAAGGCCTCTAGCCGCGTCGCGCGTAGAGCCTTATCCCCGTTTTTTCGCCATTTGAATTCTCTTCCACCGCCTTACTTTTGACGTGGTGCGTGGTCGCGCATAGCTTCATTCTTGCGGCACGCGTGTTCATTCGACTGATTTTGACTTTATCCTCAAAATTTCTTCAATGGTCCGCATTTAGTCCCTGATTGTAACACTTCTTTGCAAACAAGCACTAGCACAAAAAGTGGGAAATACCAATGCATATATGATATAATTTAACCTAGAATAGAGCCTAACAACGACTAGAATACTTGATATTACTAGGCGTTGTCAAAGACTAATTTAAAAAGTCAATTGTGTCATTAGACTTGATACTAATTACAAAACTGCCATTATTGATCATAGCCTTTCAAAATTTTGATCTTGCGGTCCATATTGAGTTCTCGAGTTCTCGGGATTTTTTAGGTTCTCAAAAGAACCTAACTCTATGTGTGTGTATATATATATATATATATATATATATATATATATATATATATATATATATATATATATATATATATATATATATATATATATATATATATATATATATATATATATATATATATATATATATATATATATAGGGTCCGGTTCCGGTAAGGACACTTTTTTCGGTGAGGACTCGCGAGGACACCTTAAAAAATTTGAAAAAATATAAAAAAATACAAATCATAAAATCTAGAATAGTACTATATCATTATCAAAAAAAATTTGGATCATTGAAAAACGTAATGATGCAATTTTTCTGTTTTTATTTTGGATCATTATTTCATTATAAAAAAACTAATGATCCAAAAGTTTTTTTTTTGAATCTTTTTTTTCTCCGATATAGTACTATGATCCATTTTATTATTTATATTTTTTTAAAATTTTTTTAAGGTGTCCTCGCAAGTCCTCACTTTAAGAAGAGTCCTCACCCGATCCTGATTATATATATATATATATATATATATATATATATATATATATATATATATATATATATATATATGGATCCTATAAGAAAGAAAATTTCGATAGGAAGGGTAAGAAATTCTTTATTTGTATTATTTTTGACGAACCAACAAAATTAATCATTATAAAATGTAAAAAAAACATGAATTGCAAAAAAAAAAATCTCCAAAAAAAGGTTTTAATTATTCATTTTTGTGATGCTTCACTAAAATTGTTTGTAAAATATATAAAAAATTGTTTTAGTAAAAAATGAATATCGAGTTGTTTTTCTGGGAATTTCTTTTACGAATCATGTTTTTTTTTTTTTTTTTTGCATCTTTAAATGATTCATTTTGTTTTGTTGATAAAAAATTCAAATATAACACTTGTTACCCTTCCAACCAAACTTTTCCTTCTTATTTGATCCCAATTTTATATATATATATATATATATATATATATATATATATATATATATATATATATATATATATATATATATATATATATATATATATATATATATATATATATATATATATATATATATCGGGTCTTAATGTGACAGATAGTATCACACCCGGCCCCGACCCATCCCCGGTTCAGATACAAAAATTAAGCCCATCTCCGATCTGTTACCCGTTAAGATGGGGAATACCCAATCCGCTCGGGTAAAATACTTATGGGGACCCGAGTCCACAAATCAAACTTGCATCCCTAATCCATATGGTATTCCCCATTCTGAAAAACTATATGCAAAACTCATTTCATAAATGTAGCATGTTCTACATATAATATTCTGTAACGCCTCACCTTTTTTTTTTAAAACGGCAAACTAATTACTCCTATCCTACACCCCCTATTCGAACCTTCACCACTTGGGTTAAGGGACACACCTTGGTCTCGCTGGGCTATAATCCCTTTGGTAACGCCTCATCTTTTAACATTGAGAATTATAATAAAATACAAAAATTAGTTGCACTAAAGTTATTATTATCCAATACAAATTTTAATAGTGTTCATCCACGCTAACAACGATAATATGTGTTCTTTAAAAAGTTTTGCGCCCCTTCACTTGCAAATTGTAATTCCAATAAATCATCGAGACTTCTCAATTACAAAAATCTCAATACCATACGAAAAGTTAGAATATCATGACTTCCAACTCATATTATTTGTTTCGACTAAAATGATGCAATAACCATTCAATGTGGTAGGATTATATTAAAGATATAAAAAGCCAAGTAATAAGGCTTTACGGTATGGCATCGGCACCAGGAAACGGCATCGATGTGGCAAGGGGATGCCGCCGGCATCACCGCCCCGTGATGCCGGCATTCCCCATCGGCAAGGGGTCATTGGCAAGGTGGTGCAGGCGAAGAAACCGGAGGCATTTTTCTCCGTGTCTCTCTTTTCTGCCTTCTTCTTGGCGGCATCCACCCCCCAACGTAATTTCTTTTCTCTTTTGCCCATTGGCATCCTTCGTTCGCTGAGGTGGTATAGTTGCCAGCAGTAACCATACCGTCCAGCCTAATACATGTATTGTATATAATGCCCTTCACATGAAAACCTATGGATTTAGCATCCATCTTTGTAGGTGGGCCCACAGCAACAACAAACAACCATCATAACCGCGTTCAAGCACCATTATATTCTTAGTTCCTGCACCCACCTTCCCTTTAGCAAGATAGACTGCAAATCTGCATACACATTTGGCCTACGAACCTGATACAAATTACAAAAATAAGTTGCATGATTTATCAATATCCCCATTTACTAAATTCTAGATAAGAGTACGTGAAACCATGGCTACAAGAGCAAATGAATTACAAGTACAGAACACATGTATTAAGGCAGATAGAATCAATGCTAATCAACTCATGTATACAACATAACAAAATCAGGGAACGACTAAAAATTTGCAATTTCTAGTGTTTCTTTTACTAAATGTAACAAAGATTTATAGTCAGGTGACAATGATAAGTTCCGCAGTTGAAAACCAAAGAATTTGGCATTTTGCAACAAAGTGGCGATTTTAATCACCATGTGTCATGCTCATAAGTAGAAGAAAACGAACCCTAATTTTAACCACTAGAACAAGAAACAACAACAAACATAACTACTGATAAAGGCACTAATTTTACCAACCAAACCAACAAAATTGGTAGTCAATATATTTGGTAGCCAACAATTTGGTTTGGTGGTATGGTACCAATTATGTAATCATGGTACTAATCAAAGCCATACATTATTTTGATCTAAGGGTCATGGGGTTTGATTGTCTACAACGCGTTCATACTTGTTAAACTCCATATATATACAACCCTCTGATGAATTGCGTCAAGGGCCGAGATTAGTTCTCATGGTTCTCAACTTTTTAATGGTTCTCATTTGAACCATTCCCTATATATATATATATATATATATATATATATATATATATATATATATATATATATATATATATATATATATATATATATATATATATATATATATATATATATATATATATATATATATATATATATATATATATATATATATATATATATATATATATATATATATATAATAATAATAATAATAATAAGGGTAGTGCTATAGATACCCCCCATTTCTTACTATACCCCCCTATTTGACATACTGATTTGTTTTATCTAAATTTCGTCTTTTATTGTCTTTTTCTTTATTATTATTATTATTATTATTATTATTATTATTATAAAGAAACGGATTTGATGTTTTGTTTTTGAATCTTTTTACGTTATATATATATATATATATATATATATATATATATATATATATATATATATATATATATATATATATATATATATATATATATATATATATATATATATATCGCATTGTACAACAATTATATATTGGTCTATATCAATTTGATACAACGACTGAATCGAATAGCAAGTTTTCAAACTGACCAGGTATGTATTTTTGCTAGATATTTTTCAAACTGAATCGTATGAAAAGTTTTCAAACTATACATTTGTGTTATCGTTATTTTCCTAAGCAATAGTGGTTCTTCAACGTGGTTCCCACTTCGGTATGGCCCGCAAGACATCCCAAATCCTGCATATGTCGTTATCGCCCACGTTTACAGTAACCATTATGTGAAGGTTGATTTACAATGAGCGTATCCAATGCCTCCTATTTTGTCCAGACTTGTGCGTGCGTACAAATCAGAACATTCTGTTGAATGAGAAACATTGTATGCTGCTCGAATAAATGCTTATGCTCGTTATCCAGATAACGCACCACGCAATTGTAATACTGGACCATTTACTATCTCTGATTAATAAGACAAACATTGCTTTAGTATTATTATTTATTTTGTATTTTTTATACAATCGTTCGAATTTGACATAACCGTTTTGATATAATTTTATAAATTTATAAACGTCGTTCGTTCTGTCGTAATTAATAAAAAACTATTGTTTTATTGTTATTAAAACATAAAAATTATAAAAGGTAAATTTATTATTATTGTTTTCTAATAATAATAATAATAATAATAATAATAAAACAAATCAAATATTATTTGTAAAAAGAAAAAAACAAAAAAAACAAAAAAAGACAAAATATTTAAAAAAAAACACAACAAAAAACAAAATTTCACATCAGGGGGGTATAACTAGACAATAGGGGGTATGTATAGAATGACCTATAAAATAATTTTAATAAAATAAATATTAGTCGATTAATTGCATTAGTCAATAGTTATTACCACATTACGTTTTAAAATTAAAAAGTTACTACAATGTTACCTCAATAATTTTTTTAATAAATTAAAATAGTTACATAACTAATTTCTTGGTATATACCGTTACCAATTTGTACCAACCAAAACGTTGGTACCAAGTATAATTGGTATGGTACCGGTATAAAAAATTTTATACAAATTATAATGGGTACAGTACACGGTTTGAAGAAAAATTAATCGATACCGTACCATGTTTGCTCCTAATGATATATAATGTTAGGGGCATGGATTATTGAGATGAAATATTTATTTTATTCCAAATCTGACGTTGCAAGTTGTATCTATAAGACTATAACACACAAGAATTGTAAAATTTTGCACTTTTGGGTGATCGTTTGTTGTATTGGCTATAGACCATATCCAACAAAAAAAATCACACGTATATCAGATTTTAAATGAAAGAAGAACATTTTCATGTTTCATTAAAATTTTAAAAGAATATTAACAAAAGAAAGCTACAAAAACCAGAAAGACTTTCTCTATTTATGCAAAATTATTATTTTAGAGTGGATATTCTCATTTCCTATAGGATTTAAATACTCTTAGATTTTTTTTTGGAACCTGCCAATAATTTATATGGAGCGTTCTCGGGCGTGGTAAACCAGGTTGACATTTAGCCGGCGGTCCAGAAACACGCACATTTCCTCTCATTCACCTGTTGGCTTCGCCTAGGGAAAATCATTCACATGTGCTCTAGTCAAGAGTAGAACCCCCGACCTTGCCCCACATATGTATATAACTCGGGTGTCCCAAACCAGATAGGCTGGAATTCATCGGCAAATACTATTAGAATAGTCTTCAAAATAAACACAACATTTGATTTGATACCCTTAAAAAACAATTACTAACAATTAAATACCAAAACCTTTTTTAGTGCAAACAATATTAAATAAATTTTATAAAATAAAAAATATAATCACCTTTTAAATAATCACGTTATATCATATAGTAAATCTAACTTTTAATTAAATGAATCATATTTTTTTAATAACACAATATATAATTTGTTGCATTTACTAAAGCGTTCATTGTGTTATTATTTTTCTTAGTCAAAAAAATAAACTTTTCATTAAACCAAAACATGTTGCATTTATTTCATTCTAAACTTATTTCTAATGTCTCTTTATCTTATTTTGGATCTAATAAACAAATAGATAATAGCCAACTAAGCTAGAGATAAATACAAAAGTTTAAACTAAACTAGGATAACGATTACGTAGATAACATCTGCTTCAACATCCTCCTTCAAGTTGGAGCATGGGGATCAAATATGCCAAACTTGACAAGTAAGCCATCAAAATGGGTCTGGCCAAGGGCTTTCGTGAGAATGTCTGCTAGCTGTTGGGATGTGTGAACGTAGGAAGGAGAGATTATTCCTTCTGTAATTGCATCTCGGACAAAGTGACAGTCTACCTCAATATGCTTCGCCCTTTCGTGGAAAACTGGGTTATCAGCTAGATGTAGCGCAACCTTATGGTCACAAAACAGTTGGATCGCTTGAGAGTGACGAATTCCTAAGCTTGAGAGCAAACTCTTCATCCATTTGAATTCACAAGTGATTGCCGCCATGGACCGATACTCAGCCTCTATAGAAGATCGAGAAACCGTATGTTGTTTCTTTGTTTTCCAAGCAATAGGAGATCCCCCAAGATAGATAATCCATCCAGTAAGTGAGCGACGAGTTATAGGACAAGCAGCCCAGTCAGAGTCACACCAACCTTGCAATGAAAGCGGACTATCAGATCGTAACAAAATTCCTCGTCCTGGCGTTCCTTTCAAGTGTTTGACAACACAGACAGTAGCTTCCCAGTGCTCAATACGTGGTGCTTGCATGAATTGAGACAAAATATGTACCGAGTAGGCCAGATCTGGACGAGTGACCACCAGATAAATGAGGCGACCGACTAGGCGACGATAGGCCTCCGGATCCGATCCTTCATCTTCCTCATCGTATCTCTCCTCTGCCTCTTGATACTGGTACTGTTGCTGAGGAGGTTGCTGGTATTGTTGTGGTTGTGTAGGTTGAAATGTGGTTTGAGGTTTTAAAGGTACGTGTTGTGGTTGTGAAAATGGTTGTCAAACGGGTGTCTGCTGTCTAGATACTGGGGTGCCATCATGGGTCGGCGCTCCCCAGGACATGGCAGATGTAAATGGGTTGGTGGATTGTGGTTGGGATACAGGTTGAAATGGTGGAATCGATGGCGGAGTGCATGATGGTATAGGTGCAGGGGCTGAAACTACACTACCAGAAGCACTCGTGCCCCCAAAATGAAACTCCGAAACCGGGGGAATAAATGACATCCCCGTTGCCTCACCCGAGGGTTCCTGGGCAACATGCTCTGGACTACTACTGATATTACTAAAACTCATGATATTGCGACGCCTACGTGCACGGATTTTGCGCGCAGTTCGCTCAATCTCAGGATCAAAACGCAAAGGGGATAATTTCTCACCCCTACGGGTACGCATGCACCAATGCAACACGCCCGAAAAATCAAAAAGCAAAATACTAACCAAATGAAACTCACAAAAATTCAGAAACTAAAGTTTCTACAATTCACCTAATCTTAAGCTCACAACTCCCCGGCAACGGCGCCAAAATTTGACATCACAGTGGTCGTCATGCGGTCAAAAATAGTAAAATACCTCACTCTCACTTAGCACAGTAGAAGTCAGGGTCGATCCACAGGAGTTACGTGGTCAAGACAGGTGACAGATTACCAACTATAGTGTCACGCTATAGTCAGAGGACCTAGTTTCTAAGCTTTTAACTACTAATCCCAGAAAACATAAATTAACACAATTCTAAACAAGCATAAACTAAACTAAAACTTCCAAACAAACCTAGTTACTTACTGAAATCAGAAGTACATCTCCAATTCAGAAGCAAGCAAAGATATCCAAATAAACATAAACAAGGCATAAACTAAACCAATAACTAAGGTCCAACTGAACAGTCACTGGCTAAAGTTCAAACCCAAAATCTAACCCTAGTTGGTCACTGAAATCAGCAAGGGAAGTCAGTCCAATCAAGGTCAAACAACATCTAAACACAAAACAAACATCCACAATCCAATATCAAACATAAAACACCGAAAACCAACAATTACTTGTAACCAAATGATTATTATAAACCAAAAACGAATTCCACAGGTCCAAAACAGTAACCTACTACTGAAAAACAGTAACTAACAAGCTCAATGTCAATGGTTGTCACTCCCAAAGACACTAGCCACTAATGCTAACGACTAAACTAAAGAAAATTAAACATAAAACCTGAAAATACCAAAAAGGTAGTTGCTGAAACAAAATCTCGGAGTCAAAGAGTTTTGAAGGTCGATTTCCCACCAGGTCTTTGCTAGGGTTTTCGGTTGAAAAAGCCTCTATTTATAGTTGCAAAATTCTCGCAGCCGCGCCGCGCATAAATGAATTCCGCGTCGCGCGTGCTGGCTTATCCCCGTTTTATCAGCATTTGAATTTGTTCCACCGCCTTATATCCGCGTCGCGCTTTTATGTTTTCCGCGGCGCGCGCACGTATTTTCCTGATTTTGCCTTGATCTTCAAACTTCTTCCAAATTGCACGCTTTTAGTCCCTGTTTTCATTATTTTCTTCCAAACAAGTATTGACACAAAAAGTGAGTATACCACAGTATATATGATATAATTTCATTAAGAATAGGGCTCAACAACGACTAAAATATGTGATATTACTAGGCGTTGCTCAGGACTCATTAGCGATGGGTTCTTCAATTGCTGGTGGGGCAGGTGTGGGCTCCGAATTTGAGGAGGTTTGTTCAGGTGTGGGCTTCGAACTTGCGGAGGTTTGTTCATCACTAGGAGTGTCAAAGTAATTAGGGACAGTAGACAAGGTTGGAGTATTGTCATGTGACTGAATAGTCATGTCAGCATAAGGGAAAATATCCTCAAAAAACTTGACATCTCGGGAGATAAAGAAGGTTTTGTTATCTAAATCATAAAGTTTCCAACCCTTTTTTCCAAACGGATAGCCAACAAAAATGCACTTTCGACTACGGCTTGCAAACTTATCCCCCTTAGTCTTTTGATTATAAGCAAAACACAAGCAACCAAAGGTTTTGATGGTGGCATATGAGGGTACGGATCCAAAAAGAATTTCAAATGGAGTTTTATTATCTAAAAGAGGATAAGGAGTTTTATTGATCAAATGAGCTGCAGCAAGTACACATTCTCCTAAAAATAATACTGGAAGGTTTGCTTGAAACATAAGAGCTCTCCCTACATTGAGAATATTGTTTGTGCTTTCTTTCTACCCTACCATTTTGTTGAGGAGTTCCAACACATGATGTTTGAAAAATAATTCCTTTTGTAGAAAAATAGTTCAAGTGACAATTAAATTTTGTTCCGTTGTCACTTTGAACTATCTTAAGTTTTTGAGAAACTTGTCTTTCGACCATAGCAATAAATGACATAAATAGGTGAAACACTTCAGTTTTGTCAATCATCAAATAAACCCAAACAGCACGAGAGAAGTCATCGACTATGGTTAGAAAATACCGAGCATCACAACTGGACGGATGCTTATATGGTCCCCACAAATCACAATGCACTTTTTCAAAGATTCTACATGCTTTATTAATGCTCAAAGAAAACTTGTATCAGAATGTCTAGATCTAAAACACACCTCACATGCTTTATTCAAACTACCCCTAATATTACTCATAGGAACAAGAGATTTAACCACCTTTTCAGACGGATGACCCATTCGTTTATGCCACAATTTCGTTGTTGATGTCGCACCGTTCACAGAAACATGTAGAATAGAATCACCTATTCGAAAGTAGTACAGTCCATCCCTTCTAACTCTCGTTCCAATCAGCTTCCTCGAACGGTCCTATATAGCACACATATGAGAGTCAAATTGTGCAATGCACTTCATATCATCATTGAGCTATGAAACTGATAACAGGTTACAATTAAGTTTTGGTACGAAGAATACACTTTTAAGAGTGATCTTATCGGACAGCTGTACACTACCCTCATGGGTAGCTATTACGATTTCTCCATCCGGCAATCCCACTGTATAGCTCGGGATATTTCGGATGTCATGTAACCAAGTGACATAACCTGTCACATGATGTGTTGCTCCTGAGTCTATAATCCAAAGCCGCTTATAAAACTTACCATTCAATTTATCATCAGTTACTTTAGAAGTACTCATAAGACCTGTAAGGGCCTTCCATTGCTCAGCAGTAAACAAAAGTGGAGAATCACTAGAATTGACTCCAGGAGTTTGGCCAGTAGTTAAAGAATTGGCGTGAAAATTGCCTCTCCTGCGACCTCCGGATTTACCTCCTCCTTCACTTTTGCTGCGGTCTTCCCACCACTCAGGGTAACCAACGAGTTCAACACACCTTGCGGCTTCATGCCATTTCTTCTGACAATGCGTGCAAAGTAGATTAGACTTGTCGACTTTGTCTCCTCTCCCTTTTCCTTTACTGGTTCGAACACTAAAACCTAGAACTTCAGGAGGTTTTTCTTCAACAATAATTCGTGAAGTTCGAAGTCTTTCATCTTGAACAACAAGTTGGAATGCCTTATCAAGCGAAGGCAATGGGTCCTGCGACAGAATATTAGTACGGAGAGTAGAAAAGTATTCAGAACACAACCCCATGAGAAATTTGTGTAGCATGTCTGTGTTTCTTCGTGTCTCGTATTTGTTTCCTGTCGTGCATTCCATACAACATGAACACATGATTAGCGGTTCATGTTTGTGAACCTCTTCCCACAAGCCTGTAAGTTTTCCGAAGTAATCAGACACCGACAGGGTTTTAGTCTGCTCACATCTTGCTATCTCTGTCTTGAGTTGTTGAATTCGTGGCCCGTTGACCACTGCATACCTGGATTTGAGTGTGTCCCATAATCTCTTTGCGTCTCTATACTTTGCAATAAAACCCTTTACTTCTGGATCTATTGTATTCATAATCCAGGAGACAAGAATTACATTAATTGTATTCTAGTCGGATTCTGTACAGGGAGGAACCCTTTCAGGTATCGACCCATCAAGGAACCCAAACTTTCGTCTAGCTTCCAACGCCATCTGAACATCTCTTGCCGAGTCATCATAATTGTCACCACGAAGTCTGGTAGGAGTAATGAAATCTCCTGGTCGATCTTGAGGACCAAGATAGAATGGTGAGTTTGCTTCAATCTTTGGCTCAATGTTTTCTTTGCCACTGCCTTCTTCGCCAGATCCCATTTTATTGGGGTTTTAGGGTTTATTTTTCTTGCTCTGATACCATGACAAATTAATGGTTCAAGCTTGGTTCTCTTATTGATTCATGTCCATTTATATATATATATATATATATATATATATATATATATATATATATATATATATATATATATATATATATATATATATATATATATATATCACGTGTCCTCACTTTAAGAAGAGTCATCACCCGATCGCTTATATATATATATATATATATATATATATATATATATATATATATATATATATATATATATATATATATATATATATATATATATATATATATATATATATATATATATATAAGCGATCGGGTGATGACTCTTCTTAAAGTGAGGACTCGTGAGGACACCTTAAAAAATTGAAAAAAAAATAAAATAATAATAATAATAATAAAATGGATCATAGTACTATATTGGAGAAAAAAATTCGAAATTTTTTTTTTGGATCATTATTTTTTTATAATGAAACAATGATCCACAAAATAATTTTTTTTGTGGATCATTAGTGTTTCTCAATGATCCAATTTTTTTTATAATGATATAGTACTATTCTTGATTTTATGATTTATATTTTTTTTATATTTTTTTCATATTTTTAAGGTGTCTTTACGAGTCCTCACCGATGTCCCACCTTTAAAAAAACCTCAAAATTCTTCCTTCACCCCTAAATAGTAATTTTCACAACCCATGTCCCACCTTTAAATGGTTGGTAACCTTCAAACATATGAAAAAGAAAAAACACCATGTCAAAAATCATTCTAACTATATCCAAATATAAATTATATTTTGCTCGCTCGTATCATTAAAATTGTTTAATACAAATGCTAGATTAAAAGCCATTGTTCTTTAAAATTTTAAGCAGGAGAATATGCAGATTGCGCATAAAAAAGCCTACTTTAAATACAATCAATTAGGGCTGTAAACGAACTGAACGAACATGAACGGGGGCTTGTTCATGTTCGGTCAATTAAGTTAGCCGAACAAGCGAACGAACACGAACGGTTAAACGAACGAGTTTTCTTGTTCATGTTCGTTTCTTTAACAATTGTTTTGTTCATGTTTGTTTGTTTATGTTCGTGAACATGCTAAACGAACATAAACGAACAAACATAAATGAACAAAGATAAATTAACACAATTAAACATATATGAATATAAACAAACATATAATATTGTAATGCAATCAAACGCAATTCAACATATATGAACATAAAATGAACTTAAATGAACAAACATAAACGAACGTAAACGAACAACATAAACGAACGTTCACGAACATAATTGAACGAACTAGGCAATTGTTCATGTTCGTTCGGTTAACTAAACGAACGAGAAATTGTGTTCGTGTTCGTTCATTTATTAAAAAACGAACATAAACGAACTTCCCGCCGAACGTTTGGTTCATTTACAGCCCTACAATCAATCAAGTGTTACAGGCATCTTAGATACAAAAAAAAAAAAAAAAAAAAATTGCTCCTTGGGTACCATCACAAACAGTTTCTATGCAATTAACTTTTATTTTATATTTACCCGCTATAGACAGTCTGCAGGTTGCTTAAGGGCTTAAAATTATTCTTTTAGATATTTTATTTGTTTATACACTAAACTAATAATTTGAATGAAGTTCATTCAGGTTTCATACATTTTACTTTTGTATCAGTTCCACAGAACTTTCAAATTTTAGTTGCCAAAAGTTGTAGAGAAAATATTATAAATTTCAATATCAAAGATGATATCGTAAAATTTTAAAAAGTTACAGGAGACTTGTTGCTTGGCCAGTAAACGAAACAAACACGCCTACCGAGAGTATTACTACCTGGGACAACAAATGTAGACTTGGCAAACGTGTCATGTTGTGTCGGGTTCGTGTAGAGTCAAAACATTAAACGGGTTGAGAGAGCTTGACCCTAACCTAAACCGTTTAATAATCGTGTCGTGTTAACCCATTTATTTTCGTGTCGAGTTGGCGGGTTTAGAGATTAGGCTTTGTAAAAGTGTCATGTCATCATGTTGAAAGATTAACAAGTTGAAAGAGTATAAGTTGGTGAGACACAAATTCAAGATGAAAAACTTTTAAGAGTAGAATCATCGCAAGTTGAGAGGGCAAACTGGAAAGAGTTGGAGTTAGGATAGCAGATGAAGAAGGTCACGAGGATGAAAGAATAGCTAAGTGGGACTGTGAAGTATATAAGAGAATGAAAAACTAACAACTAAGCCTTGACTTAGGGGGCAAAATCGTTTTCACATTACAAGTGACTCAACCTAAAGTTTCTCTTTCATGTTTGGTTTTTGTTTTGTTATTATGAATTCATCCAAAGAATTAAAAATTTTGCATATAGATAAACGGGTTATGTTGGAGTCATTTTTGAGTTGAAACTCTCAACCCTAACATTACCCGTTTAATAATTGTGTCGTGTCGTGTCAACCTAAACAGGTTGAATTCTCTTATCCAAACCCGTTTATTTCTTATCGAGTTCGTGTCGGGTTAGCGTGTCGTGTCAGTTTTTGTCACCTCTAAACAAATGGTCGACATTTTAGTTTCTAAAGAGGTACTGTACAAGTATTTTGTCCATTAGCAAAATAGAAAAAGGCATGGCATATATCCGCCATTAGACTTGGTTGCTGAAAAGGAACGACCCATTTTCTGACTTTAAATCAACACCAGCATTTTTGTTATTTTAGCAAGACACCATATCCTTTCCAAATATGGTTCTTGCATTAAAAAAGTAACCAAAAAGTTTCACACTTGCAGATGATTAATACGGACCTTATGATGCATTTTTAGAACTATTTTAAATAAACATGGTCAAATAAAATGGAAATAATAAAAGCAAAGACGAAGGTGAAGATTAAAATGAAAATGTTAAGATGAAGATGTAGATGGTTGTTGCCCTACAACTATCGCACGATTTTCATTACAGAAATCAGGTTACAGAAATAAGGGTTTCTGTTAATGTTCGGCGAGAAGGTGAATGTATGATACGAATCAATTGGCTGTATACACAAAATCACGCAAAATTAGACACCTCTAGCCGAATGCTTATTGATAACCCTGGACTTACAGAGCCAGGACTCACCTAGAATTACTGAAAGTCAAAAACAAAACTCGTACCCCATAAACCTAGGGGAATTCGGTCATTTAGAAGCCGAATCCCAAAAAATACGTAAACACACCAAAAATACCAAAAGATACCAAAAATAGTTGTAACTATCAAAAAATGACTTTATACCCCCTGCACTTCAGATTTCTTTGGCTTGCACCTATAGTCTTTGCCCCAACAGTTATGGTTCGTATCATTACCCCCGCCACGAAGAACCACCTTGTCCTCAAGGTGAAAATCCGAATACAACCGCCGGATCCGGCCGATGTCTTCCCAAGTCGCTTCATACACCGGTATTCCTTTCCAAGCCACCAACACTTTCTGCTGATCTCCCACCGGCTGTGTACCCAAGACCTTCTCTAGATAGTGAATCATTTCCTATACTAGATCATTAGGAAGGACTGTTGCAACCTCTTGACTGCCAACTACCTTCTTCAATTGCGATATATGAAAAACAGGGTGGATTGCTGAATCTGGAGGTAACTTCAGGCAATAAGCCACCTGCCCGACTCTTACTAAAACTTCAAATGGTCCGTAAAAATGAAATGAGGTGCCAGCTTCTGGTTAGCCCTTTTTGAAAGGTTTTCTTTTAGGATTTCTTTGAAGCAAAGCAGCACAATTGTCCTGCCTCAAATGAAGTCACACCCTTAGCTGAGCTCTTGGCCGAAAATTCCTTGGGAGAGAGAGTCAAAAAACATGGTCTAGGCTTTAGGGAAGCCTCCCTATTTATAGCCTCCATGTGGTGATCAGATAATCGTTACAGATAAACCTTTTTGAATTCAAATTAAGATAAACTATTATTTTAATCATTCAAACACCATTTATCTGTAGTATATATATATATATATATATATATATATATATATATCTCGAAAAAATATATATTTATATATATATTTTCGGCCACCACATGGTCACTCACACTGCCACTTACTCAACTATTGAATAACTATAGTTTTAGTCCCTGCACCTTTAATTAATTAATTTAACTGCCAAATTAATTCCAATTAATTCCAGAAAAATTTCTAATTAATTATTATAGTTTCTAATTAATATATTATCACTTAAATATATTAATAAACTATTTATTTAATTTTTATTGATTTATTAATCGCATAATAAATCAATCTTTCTCTCTACCGGACTTTCTGCCAATCCTCCAACTATGAGGGCAACCCAAATGGACTATGCTACTATTAATTAGATAAATACTAATTATTAGTCATGGCTTAGACACCTAATCCAACAGTCTCCCACTTGGATAAGTCTATGACTAAAATTACCAATTTACCCTCTAATTAATTTAGCAACTGTAGCTTCCTAGAAACCGCTGCCGAACTCTGACCTAGTCAGTTCTGTCCAAAGATAAGTGATCAGATGATCCTTCGTCCAACAAGATATTTTCAGACACGAGACATGGATTGAGATCAATCTCTGTCCGATACTCTATTCCCCGATTTCCGATTCTGCTTATGACTTTAGAACTTCTAATTGAACACATCAATTTAGTCCAGGCTGGCCAGCACTTTAGTCAACTTCAAAATCATCGAGAGGCCTACAGATATCTGTTTCCCATCAGGGTCAAGGAACGAATAAGCTTCGACTCATATGCTTATATCTTTTACCAATCAAATCATTCACAACAACACGTTTTATAACATCGAGTTACCGATGCGTTTTCGTATTATCAATGAACAACTGCCTTGTAAATTATAACTCATATCTCTCTACTTGAAGATCATAGGATATTATCGTCTCAATATTGCTTGTGATATAATCCATGAAGCAATCTATTGAGCGTGGGTTTATCCAATACTCAAATCTCTATTTCTAAGTACTCATGAATGTTGTAGCAATCATATTGCTATGCCTAACTCCTTAGACAGTCTACAAATCAATTCACGATAGTCTTGATTCAATACTTACTTCCCAAAGTATGAGCGACTGTGGACCTTTCTGAATAATTAAATTATTCGGGAAGTAAAACATGCGAAAGCGAAACATAAAGATCTGACTGGCAGCTACTCTTGCTTATTACCAAGTCTCCACATGGTAATCACCAAGTCGGACCTTGTCATAAACTATTATCGGTTTTAGGATTTCTTTTAAACTTTTAATTCTAATTTTACAGCTATGTCTTAATGAACCTTACACTCTTTCTATGTATCCAAAGTATCTTATACTTATACACTTTATTGCAGATGATCCAATCGGATGCTCATCCGATAACATCTCAATAAGTTATCCTGTCAATTTCTCTTCTAACTCCATTCTGGTAATATGTACTATGACTTCTTATGGTTCTGGGGTCTTTAGTCTACTTGACTGCACCCTAAGACTATTTCGAGGTGTTATGATGTGCCGGTGAACCACACGCGCTCCATCAAAATACCAACGAGACTTTGTAACCATGAAGTCCATTAACATCGTGTCCTGATGTTAATAATTACCACTTTGAAAATCTTTCAAATTAATACTATCACTTTCACCCTAATCATTTCCTAATGAATTCTCACTTTAGTTCAACCAATCCATCCAGTATTCCCAGCCAGGCAATGTCCTGAATCCAACTTACTATGCCCTAAGCATTAAGTTATCAGGACATGTTCATGACTTTATGATCTATCCAAAACTTGTGGAACCCGATCTAATCCTATTCCAAACCCTTTCGGAATCCAAGGATTATTTATAATCCTTTGTGTCATGATTTTCGAAAAACTATTTTCCTTTCGGAGACTTTTCTCGTGCATCTTGAATCTTATCAAGATCATGCTTACAATGGCTAGGTCTATGCTGGTGATTTCATCTTTCCAATAGATGACTGTGAATTACATGAGTATGTTGCACCTTCTTTATTTCTTTCATGCCAAGTCATCACACTTTGCAATGACAAGAAAAACTTTTCCTAAGTCTATGTATCTTGAATCTCATCAAGATCATCTTGGCAGAATCTGGATCTATCTCATAGACGTTTACAACCACCTGAGTATGCCGTATTTCTATTAAGGCTTTCATAGCGATCTGTCTCTTAACACCAAGTCATTACACTTCGTAATGAAAAGAGACATTTCCTAGAAATAATATGTATCCCACTTATGGAGATAACGGTGACTCCCACTGGCTTTGACATGGTTATAGACTATTCACAAAATCCAGGACTTATGGCACATTTTAAGAATCCAAACCTCTCTGACATTTTTATGGAAATCTTTCAGCCCTTTCTCAAAATCCAATCCTTTGGTATATTTTGAGAATATGAATATCCTTTTCTGCAAGATGCCCGTGGGGAAATCCCGGGCCTATTTACATTTGTACCGGGACTTTCTTTGTGAGTCTCTATTAGTGTGTCGGTGATCCACACACGCTCCACTAACGATTCACAATGTACCGTACAGTATCCTTTCAAATTCCATCCTCTATTGGGGTTACTTCTCCCGGAATCAATTACTTGACTCTGAGTATCGTCTCACTCAACCAGATGTTCTGAAGGTATGTATCTGTCCATGTTGCTTTCTTTTGATGATTCAGTTACTCCCACTGGTTTTTAGACCAGGTGTAAAATCAATCAAAATTTTCACATAGACTGTGTCTCGCCCTGAGGTTCTCTTGTTTGGCAGCAACCGGGCTCACCAATGCTTCCAAGTAGTTGGATTATAAATCCGTATCAACTATAGCGTTTTACCACCAATCGGTGTGTCACCCCAATCATAACTACTTATGATGGTGATCAATACTACTGGTCAAGAGAAGATTATGTCAGTTGTAGAACAGAAATCTGATTTCTGCTCCAAGCCTAGTGATGACTAAAGGTTCTTTCACTTGGCTAATCCTGAACTCATTCAGGACTGTCCCAACTCCCACTGTTTCCTTAGAACATGAGTTCTTTCTAAAAGAGCTATTCTTTTAGAGTTGTAGCGGGATAGCCAACGAAACGACATTGCTGATCAGGTTCAGGCTAGTTATGAGGTTCAGACGAACACTATAGGACCCTGGAATTTCAATGTACAAGTGGGATAATCCCAGCTTTACATATCAGACAGTGTCTGCAAGACCTACTTAGTCTAGGATGTGGTCGGAGTATGGTTTATATGGACTGACTGGTATAGTGTTCATCTTATTGGAAACTAATTGGCAATGTATCTCATACACTGAGGATCGAACTGTTTCGACCAATGCTCCATTATCTTCCCTAAGACACATTATAACCATTAATATTCTTGGAAGAGAATGAACTGTGAAATCTTTTTCTCAGTTTATGTTAGCGCTCAGGTTCTGTGGAACTTGTACTTCCTTTTGAAGTCCTTGAACTGCTCGAGGTTTCAATTCAATTGCTTATCCCGATTAACAATGTCATATTCGTCATATCGAATGATGAATATCGTGAAGTACAAACAATTGTGTTCCATATCAAGATTCTAGCAATACACAACAACAGGTGTGTCCGTTGCTCTTAATCTCAATGTCCTTTACATATCTATGTAAACTTATGACATTGTTCAAGACTTGCAATCCTCAGTTGACTCTAAGTTAACTGATTCCAAAATCCTATCCTCTGGATCTTTGGGTGATTCATTTCTTGCCACATATACTTTATAAAGAACTTAATCATCATCTGACTCCAAGTCAGATGATTCCAAAGTCCTGTCCAACTGGACTTTTGGTTGATTCATTTCTTGACACATTAAGAAATCAGTTCATCAAGTGACTCTAAGTCAAATGGTTCCAAGGTCCTGTCTAACTGGACCTATGGTTGAATTGATTCTTATAACATTTGTATTAACAATCATAAATGACACAATTCTTGAATCCAAACACTTTGGATGCATCAACATTCAAGTTATTACTAATCATACATTCAACACATTCATATAACATTTCAAGGATAATTTCAGACAACAGGTGTTAAAAGAAAATGTGACAATTTTATTAAAAATAAAATCCTTGAACAATGTAATAGACAATGTCAAAAATGTATCTAAAGACTAATAACAATATTTAATATCTATCTAAACTTCAAAACTGCACGAGCTGGAGATCCAATCCAAATGTGCTCCTATGCGCCAGAGTCCCGTGCCTTCTTGATTCCCTGCATACAATCCAAAATGCGACTATCACATTATGTATCAAGAAATCTTGGAACAGGAGTTTTGAGGTTTTTAGATATACCTGAGCTTTCAAAAGAGTTGGAGCGTCTTCCAATCTTTCCGTGACTGTATCCGATTTAGCGGATTCCCAGTTTGAGACATGTCTAGTCGATCTCGACCGTTTCTTGTTACGTCTCTTCACTGGACTTAATCCAGAAGTAGTTGAGCCATTGGAGCTATGCCTGTCCAAGAGTGACTCGTATAAAGTCAACAGTGGACGCATTTCCATGAGGGTCTTTTCCTGGCCTACCTTTCTATACGTCTGAATGAACAGATCGTACTCACCAGTCAGCGAATCGAGTAGAATGTTAACACTCTTTTCCTGACTCATGGAATAACCAAGTTTGTATAATTCGCCTATGTACGCTTCAATCTGAAGAACATGCGAATTGACGCTACTTCCTGCCTTTAGCTTGCACTCTGCAAGTCTTTTGAAGATCCTAGCTCGTTCCTCTTCAACTGGCTTTTGGAACCTTTCCTCAACCAGTTGCATTAACTCATATGGCCCCAAGGATTCAAAATCCTTGCGGAACTCGGGGTCAATGGTTAATAGCATGAGGTCACGAATCTCTTCGGATTTATCAACTAAGAGGTTATGCTTATCATAAGAACCTTTTATGATGACTTGTTCCGGTGGGACCGGGATCGGATACTCGGTGAGATGTAGGTTGCCAGCAACGCTGAGAACCAATCTCCAATTGCGAAGCCATTCTTTACTGTTAAGGCCAGTCAGCCTTTCCATATTAAGCAGGTGCATTCTGAGGCTTTCAGAAATGGGTGAAGGAGGAGAAAGAGGAGAATTGACACTTGACATCTATAAAAGAAAATATAATTTATTAGCTAAATTGGTCCTTTTTAAATAATTACCCAATATGTTATTTAATAAGGATAGGATCCAAAATACCCCAACTATGGTATGAAGAGGGATGCCGTAATCACAACATAATGGTCATTAAGGTAGATAAACACTTATCAATTTCATCTTATGAAATTCCTAGATCTTTTGAGATTCATTAAACTCTTCAATGGCATGTTTAATCTCGGATGTGCTCCACTGTTTGTGACTGGGATACCGAGGATCACAAACTGGATGTGAATAACCATGCAAATTAGCCTGGTACTCTCGGGTTAATTATCATCTCTAATTGATGTGCCGGTAAACCACACACTCTCCATCAACAATGATAATACCCGGGAAACCCATTGCAACTCTTTATGAACCCCTATTGGCGTGCCGGTAAACCACACATGCTCCACCAATGTTTCATAAAGTGCAATGTGCAATTTCATGGATTAGCACCAATTCACATTTTTCCTATAGTAACTAGATTTGGGTTTTATTAAGTGTTCTAGTACTTTGAATCATTATACTTTTAGTGATTATAGGCGGTCCTATCAAACCTGTTCGGCTAACGACCCTCCACTGATCAGGCGAGCGATGGGCGAGAGTGTTCACCCATTAGACCGCCATTTTATAGGCAGTCTCCTTATACCCACTTTATAGACCAGCTTCGTGAATGAGGCCTACTAATGATTTGACTAACCATTTAATCTCATACATATAAATAATAACTTCCTAGTTATAATATATATAAGATGTAATTTTTTAAACCCTTAAAAAATTGTTTCTGGTTCATCTTTTAATTTATTGTCAATTTAAGCTATTAAATTTTAAAATTAAATTAAACCATTTAAAATCGATTTTAATTATCCTTTAATAACCAATTAATTAAATTAATTAAATTTGATATTTTAGACATTTTAAAATATTTCTAGATTTTATCCATTAATTTTCGCAATTTAAAACAATTAAATCGAAATTAATTAAATCCTATTAATTATCTTTTAATTAAACAATTAATTAATTTTGCAGATAGGTGTCACAAAATAATCAAATTAATTTAAACCTATCATTATCCCCTAATTTTCGAATTTTAGGATAGGAGGTTTAAGGTTTTATCTATTTAAACAATTAAAGTTACTAAAAATAGAAAGCCTACTAACCCATTCCTTTATTCACGCCAAGCAAGGGGGGAGGGGCCAGGGTTTTTCGAAACCCTAACCCTAATATTCAAGACGGCCACATTAGGGTTTAGAAACAATAAACCCTAATTTACAGGATACAGTTATAACAATTTAACAAGAAAACACACCAAATAGCTCTGATACCACTGAAAGGTTTTCTTTTAGGATTTCTTTGAAGCAAAGCAGCACAATTGTCCTGCCTCAAATGAAGTCACACCCTTAGCTGAGCTCTTGGCCGAAAATTCCTTGGGAGAGAGAGTCAAAAACATGGTCTAGGGTTTAGGGAAGCCTCCCTATTTATAGCCTCCATGTGGTGATCAGATAATCGTTACAGATAAACCTTTTTGAATTCGAATTAAGATAAACTATTATTTTAATCATTCAAACACCATTTATCTGTAGTATATATATATATATATATCTCGAAAATATATATATTTATATATATATTTTCGGCCACCACATGGTCACTCACACTGCCACTTACTCAACTATTGAATAATTACAGTTTTAGTCCCTGCACCTTTAATTAATTAATTTAACTACCAAATTAATTCCAATTAATTCCAGAAAAATTTCTAATTAATTATTATAGTTTCTAATTAATATATTATCACTTAAATATATTAATAAACTATTTATTTAATTTCTATTGATTTATTAATCGCATAATAAATCAATCTTTCTCTCTACCGGACTTTCTGCTAATCCTCCAACTATGAGGGCAACCCAAATGGACTATGCTACTATTAATTAGATAAATACTAATTATTAGTCATGGCTTAGACACCTAATCCAACACTTTTCACGACTGGGCTTTAGCGATATGGGCAGAGTTTTAAAAACACCATGTCTCCTACTTTGAGGACAACATTCCTGCGCTTTTGATCCGATTGATCTTTCAGAATCTCTTGTTCCCTCAACAGTTGAACTCTCAAATCCTCCAGCACTTGGTCTCGCTCCCGCATGAATCAGTTGACCTCAAACATGTGCGCGGTTCCATGATCGTAAGTAACAAGGCGCGGGGGTTCACGTCCTACATCACTTTGAAAGGCGTCATCCTAATGGTTGATTGGCATGAAGTGTTGTACCAGTACTCCACCCACGGTAGCCATTTCATCCACTCTTAGGTCAGTTTGACGTGATACAACGTAAATATGTTTCCAAACTTCTGTTAACCACCTCCGCCTATCCGTTTGTCTGGGGTGGTATGCGGTGCTGTGTTTAAGTAACATGCCCCAGTACTTGAATATTTAGCTCAAAAAATTACTCACAAACTCTTCATCGCGATCAGAAATGATTGATTTTGGGATCTCATGCAACCAAACAACCTCTCGATTGAATACCGAAGCTATCGAGGCTGTCATATAAGGATGTTTGAGAGGTATGAAATAAGCAGCTTTACTAAGTCGGTCCACCACCACGAGAATGACAGAGTAACCCGTGGACTTGGATAGCTCGTCAATAAAGAACACTGTGAGATCCTCACAAATTTGTAACGGTTAATTCAAAGGTTGCAAAAGTCCGGTGGGGGATAAATTTGAATATTTGTTTCTTTAGCACACGTTGCTCTCCACTACCATCTTTGCTATGTCTCTTCGCATTCTGACCCAGAAAAATTCTCTCGCCCTCGTGGCCTCCGCTGACTCCCCCTTACACCTCGTTGAAGATTCGAGGTACCCACTCGGTGGTCCATGGCAAAACCAAGCAGTCACGATAATAGACAAGCCCGTCTTTGACGATGTACCCTTGCAAATCCATGTCACCCTCGGTGATTCGGTTCTGTAACACGATGATATCCGGATCAGTTTACAATGCTTTTTTCATCTGTTCTTATGGTGTCACTTTGGATACCGAAGGTATCTTTAAGTCGGAGCTAGCTCCTCTTCGGGAAAGTGCGCCTGCTGCCCTATTTTCGTTACCGGGTTTATAAAGTATTTCGAAGTCCTATCCGGATAATTTCGCGATCCATTTCTGGTGATCTCCTGGTGCGTTTTGCTGCTCGAGTAAGTACTTTAAACTTTTATGATCGGTCAGAACAGTGAACTTTCATTCTAAGAGATATGGACACCACTTCTAAACTGCGAGGATGATCGTCATTAATTTTCTTTCATAAAATGATTTTGCATGTGCTCGAGGACCCAATACTTGGTTGTGGTAGGCAACCGGTTGCCCCTCCTGTATTAGGACCGCCCCGACTCTGTGGCCCGACGCATCCGTCTCGATGGTGAAACTTTTCTCGAAGTTGGGTAGTTCCAAGACGGGCACTTGGGTCATCACTTCTTTCAATTTTCGAAAGGCTTTAATTGCCTCCTCTGTCTATATAAACATGTCTTTCTTCAACAAGTCTGACAGTACATGTGCGATCGTACCGTATCCCCGCACGAATTTCCGGTAGTATTCGGTTATCCCCAAAAGACGTCTTATGAACATTCGACCCCTTCATTCGTATCTGGTGATATCCGGACTTCGGATCTAATTCGATGAACCTCATGGCTCCGTGTAGTTCATCTAGGAGTTCGTCCATGACAGGGATCAGTAATTTGTCGAGTACTGTCGATTTTTTTGAGGGACCTGTAATCGACACAGAATCACAAACTTCTATCCTTCTTTTAGACCAGGAGGACCAGACTAGAGAACGGACTTGTGCTTGTCTGGATGATTCCAGACTCGATCATCTCTCCTGCTAGCTTCTTCATCTTTTTGCAATTGCGGGTATCGATACGATCATACATTTATGGGTTCTGTTCTGCCCTTAAGCACAATTGAGTGTTCATGATCACAGGGTGGAGGTAAGCCTGTCGGCATCATGAAAACGTCGGCGAACTCTGATAGTAGCTCGTCCAGAGCGAGATGGACCTGCGGTTCATGCGTGTCAAGAACTTCTGCATCCTTTAGGGTGATGATGTAACTTTTGTCAATCATAGGGAAGCCTCCTACGAGAGTGCGTAAGGAGGTCGCTCCTTGGTGTAGACTTGGATCACCACGTAGGGTTATTTGCTTTCCCTGGTGGTGTTTGAATGTCATAGTAAGGGTTAGCCAGGTCACACGTGTATCCCCGAGTCACATCAGCCACTTAATTCCCAAGATCACGTTCGTGCTTCCTAATTCCAAAGGGAAGAAATCTTTAGTAACAATCAGCCCCGATAATCCTAATTCTATCTGTTGGCAGATCCCGTTACTTTTCGCGACCTTCCCGGTTCCCAAGACCAATCCCGTTTCATGGTTGCCTGAAACCTCGAGTTGTAGTGGCTCAACTAACTTTAGTGACACAAAATTGTGGGTCGCCCCGGGATCGATGAGTACCACCACTTCGACCCCACATATGTAACCCCACAAATTTATGATACGTGGTGCGGCTAACCCTACCACCGACTGTATTGAAACTTCGACAATATCCAGATGTACGTGACCCTCGTTCTCCTCTTGTGTCTCACCCTCGTCCCCATCATCACTCAGTAAAAGCAGCACTTGAAGAGTCTTTTTCGGGCAGTGATGTCTGGGACCAAATTTCCCATCACACTCGAAGCACAACCCTTTTCCCTTATTATATGTGTATTTGGCATCCATCATCTGTTTGAAGGTCGGTTTCATACCCCTAGCTGTTGGTGTCGCCCCTATAGCTGGTCCCGTGTTTATCTAAGAACCGTTTCCCCCGGTCTTAGTTGTCGCCCTTTTAACGTTGCATTTCCCGATGTCACCGTTGCTGCATGAACGACTTTCATCCACCATAAGGGCGAGATGGATGGCCTGATTCAGCCCTGTGGGTTGTAGTATTCACACATATGTCCGCAATTCCTTTTTCAACCCCTTTATTAATGTTCCTTCCATTACCTTTTCCGGGATCCCGTCAAGTTGAGCTGTTAGAGTCTCAAACGATCCGATATACTCGTGGGCGGACCCCTCCTGCTTGATGGCTAGAAATGGTTTGTATAGGTCTCCTTCTTTCGAGGTTTAAAATCGGTCCAGTATCAGGCCTTTCCGATCCTCCTAATGTCGAAAGGGTTGTCGCCCGTCACTCCAACGGTACCTTGCTAAGGCTTGCCCCTCCATGCCTAACATTGCTGCCCGCAATCTGTTATCGGTAGTTGTGAACCCCTTAATATCAAAAAGCGTTCGACGAAATATACCTAGACATACGCGTCTTCCTTGTCAAACAAAGGCATATTGAGTTTCCTTAAGCGGTAATTTCATCTTGGTACCCATATGCGTTCCCCAGGGGGTCCCGAACCCCGCCCGCGCTCATGGCTGAAAGTTGACGCTGCAAGGTGTTTGAATAGCCCGAAAGAAAAAGTTCCTGATGACATTGGTGACGTCATACCTTGGGTCCTGAATGGGAGTGGAGGTCCTTTGTTGCTACTATGGTTCTCTAAATATGTTGGTATTAGATATCCTTGTTCGTCAAAAACCAGTTGGAGGGTTGGAACATGGACGGACACGACATCAAAAAAAACCTGGTTGTAGACATCGATATGGCCGCCGTGACCGGTGGCGGCATGACAGTGGAAGGCGACGGTTGTGATAGTGTTGTGGTTTGTGCTTGTTGCAGCATCAGGTTCATTAATTTGGCATGGCGCTTTTCCGACTCAGCCCTCATTGCGTCTATTGTCCCTTCTAGTTTCTTGATTCGTTCTTCATTCTCCTCTTTGTATTGAAGCAATTCTTGTTCCAAGTTCGTACCTTTGGAGTCGCTTCTCGTCTTTGTCATGGCTGATCGGAACGAAAGCACATGCAGCAGGAAGAAGAACTATGATACCAATTTGATACAAATCAGTTGGCTGTATACACAATATCACGCAAAATTCGACACCTCTAGCTGAATGCTTATTGATAACCATGGACTTAGAGAGCCAGGAATCTCCCAGAATTACTGAAAGTCAAAAACAAAACTCGTACCCCAAAACGGGGAATTCGGTCATATAGAAGCCGAATCCCAAAAAATACGTAAACACGCCAAAAATACCAAAAAGAGTTGTAACTCTCAAAAAATGACTTTAAACCCCCTATACTTCAGATTCCTTTGACATGCGCCTATAGACTTTCCCCAAACGGTTCTGGTTCGTATCAATGTATTGGTTCAAAATCTATATAGGCCTCTATACAGTAGACATTTAATGCAATAGAAGCATGGGCTTGGATGGTGTGCAACTGAAAACAAACACGAGTATCTTCCTAATTGAGGGGAAACCAACATTGTATCTTAAAGAATCCATAGCTTCTACTTCGATCGTCAAAATGTTGCATAAGAATAGGAATGGTAACTTGGCATGTGAATTAACTACCGCGGTCAAAATTTCCTGCGATATAAATAAAACTATGTTATAATCCATAGTTTACCGCTTAGTTGATTGAATCAAGAAAAGTGTGACAAAATTAACCAAATCGTCAATAACAGAAGATTCTGAGAGAAAACAAAGAGATAATATAAATACCAAAGATCCAAGTTCAAATTATACATACCGTTCGGCGAGTTCGGGAGTGATATCATCCATAGGGTTTTGAGTTAATTCATAGGATAATAGCGATTGCGAAAGAAATAGAGGATAATAAGGGATATTAATAAATTCATATCTCATCTCATATTTCAAATATAGAAAAACCGTAGTTAAGGAACAAATCCTACAATTCATACAATCAGTTTAGCTAGGAGGAAGGCGAGATGAGCAAATATTTGAAAAATCAATCCGATGACATCCTTAATTTGCAGGAACGGAGGCTTGATTCCAGGTTAAATGATTTGTGTCCATAATAGAGTTGTATACCAAGTTTTATAAGTTATACCTCTTAAAATTCAAGAATTCATCTGTATGCTTTATAATAGTATAAAGATAAAGATAAAGATATCGGGTCTTAACGAGATGGATAGTATCATACCCGGCCCCGGTTCGGATACAAAAATTAAGCCCCATCCCCGACCTGTTACCTGTTAAGATGCGGAATACCCGATCCGCTCGGGTCGGGTACCTGTGGTGATCCGAGTCCGCAGATCAAACTTGCATCCCTAATCAAAGATGGTATTCCCCATTCCAAAAAACTATATGCAAAACTCATTTCATGAATGTAACATGTTTTACATATAGTATTTTCTAAAACGTGATCTCTACATAAACTCGGTCCAATTCGGGGGTTTAGAAAACATCAAAAGCCAAAACAACACTATGATTACAAATGTTATTATTGTCCAATACAAATTCCAATAGTGTTCATCCATGCTAACCACGATAATCTATGTTCTTCAAAATAGTTTAGAATCTCTTCACTTGTAATTCAAATAATCATCGAGACTTCTCAATCACAAAAATCTCAATACCACACAAAAAGTTAGAACATCACGACATCCACCTCACATTATTTGTTTCCACTGAAATGATTCAATAACCATTCAATGTTGTAGGATTATACACAAGATATAAAAAGCCAAGTAACAATACATGTATTGTATATAATACCCTTCACATGAAAGCCTATGAATTTAGCATCCCCCTTTGCAGGTGGGCCCACGGCATCGACAAACAGGTTTACCAGATGCTTCCCAGCCATTAAAACCGCGTTCAAGCACCATTATGTTCTTGATTCCTGCATCAACTTTCCCTTCAGCAAGATAGTCTGCAAATCTGCGTGCACATTTTGGCCCACGAACCTGATACAAATTGCACAAATAAGTTTGCATGAATTATGAATACCCACATTTACTAAATTCTAGATAAGAGTACTTGATACCATGGCTTCAAGAACAAATGAATTACAGATAGAATCGATTCTAATCAACCCATGTAAGAACTTAACAGAATCAGGGAACCACTAAAAATTTGCAATTTCTTGTGTGTATTTTACCAAAGTTAACAGAGATTAATGTTCAGGTGACAATGATAAGTTCCGCAATTGAAGAAACCAGCGAATTTGGGATTTTGCAACAATGTGGCGATTTTAATTCACTATGTGTCATGAATGAACCCTAATTTTAACCACAAGAATACGAAACAAACAACAAGCATAACTACTGATAAAGGCACTAATTTGATAACATGCCTGGCTGAGGGCACAGTGGAAGACTAGGGTATCTTTCCCTTTAGCGGCTTGAACGAGATTGGGGATCCTATCCTGAAATGAATCGCTGGCGAAGTGGAGTGAACCAGCTATATGTCCGTCGTAACTTCTCTCATCGTCCCTGTAAAGTTAATCAATAACCGATTAATGTTTTTTTTGCGTGAAGTGTTTGATACCGAAAGACGGCCGGATGATCGTTGGATTAGAAATTAGCTTGCCTGACGTCAACGATGGCTACATTAGAGCGTTCTTTGAGAGAAAGGAGCTCAGATCCAGTGATGTAGGAGATGGTTTTCGCCATTGTTGCTGCTAGGACCGGAGAAATTTGGCGGATGGTGGACTTTTCGATTGCAGTGGTGAACATAAAGATGGAAGGATCTGATGCTAATTTGCATCAACGGCCCTTGTTTGTTGCACCCCACTTGTGATGTAAAAGTGTTTAGTGTAATATAAGTTAAAAAGGCAATTTTAAAAAAATATATTAAGTTTTTAAAAAATTTCGATTTTGATACTGTGTTATTTTTTTTAATTAAATTATTAAATTTTAAAAATTTTCAAATCAAATCACTATATTTTCAATTTTGAACATAATTAATTGAGTAAATTACAATAATGGTCCATGTGGTTTGCATGAATTTACAATAATCGACCAACTTTTAAAAAAATATCGATAATGGTCCAAATTAAAGATGAAGTTGCAAGAATGGTCCAAAGGTCAGGTTAAAAGACAATTTTACCCTTTTTAATTTCTTTTTCATTTTTATTTAATTGTATAATTATTAAATGAATTAAAAAAAACAATTTCACCCCCCCCCCCCCAACACCTCTCTCTCTCCGCTCCTCTCTCTCCCTCACGTTAGCAAGTCACTAGGGAAGAGTACCACAAATCGTCTGTATTACTCCTTCTTGACCCGTTAATGGCCTGATCTCACTCATCTTCACCACCGCTCGCTTCTCTCCCTCACGTTAGCAAGTCACTAGGGAAGAGCACCACAAATCGTCCGTATTACTCCTTCTTGACCCGTTAATGGCCTGATCTCACTCATCTTCACCATGGCTACTGCGAAATCCGACTTGAACTTGGAAGGATTGTTGCTATATTCCGACACAATGTTGTGTTGGATTAGGTGTCTAAGCCATGACTAATAATTAGTATTTACCTAATTAATAGAAGCACAGTCCATTTGGGTTGCCCTCATGGCTGGAGGTTTGGTAGAAAATTCGGTAGAGAGAAAGGTTGATTTATTATGGGATTAATAAATCAACAGGAATTAAATGTATGGTTTATTAATATATTAAAGTCATAATATATTAATTAGAAACTATATTAATTAATTTAATTAATTAAAGGTGCAGGGACTGAAACTGTAATTATTCAATAGTTGAGTAAGTGACAATGGGAGTGACCAGTGTGGAAATCGATTTTTATATATAGATATATATAAATCGATTTTGATATATAAAAGGATAATTAGGAGTTTAAATTATAAGATAAAAGGTTTATCTTATTTGAATTCAAAAAGGTTTATCCTTAAGGCTTATCAACTGGTCATCTGGAAACTATAAATAGGGATCCCAGGCACCATATGAATTTCGCCAATTCAAGATCCCTCTTTCTGGAATTTTCGATCCACATATCTCCTAGCTTGGGTGTGACTTTCATTTGAGGCAGGATAATTTTGCTGCTCAGCTTCCAAGAAATTAAGGTTGGTTTTTCTGTTTTAATCTTTAGTTTCTTTTATTGGCCTCTAGGTTTTGTTATATGTTCAATTAGAAGAAAACATAGATCCTCATAGGTTGCATGTGAACTTAGGTTATTTAGTTCATGGTTTGCAGAAAACCTTTCAGTGGTATCAGAGCCTGCTTTGTTTTCTTGTTGAATTGCTATAACTGTTTTAGGGTTTAAAGCCTATAAACCCTAATTATAATGTGGATCGATTTCTAGGATTAGGGTTTTGGAAACCCTAATCCCCCCCTTGCTATTTTCGAATTTTGCTATGAGGGTTTTAGGAGGTTTTCTATTTTTGGTAACTTTATTTGTTAATTAAATGGATAACCTTAAACCCCATTTTTTGAACTCGAAATCTAGGGGGTTTAGGATAGGTTTTAATTAATTTGATTAATTTGGATAAACCTATCTTCATTGAATTAATTTAATTAATTGTTAATTAAAAGATAATTCAAAAGGGATTTAATTAATTTTAAATTATCGAAAATTAATGGAAAAATCTGGAAAATTATTTTAAAATGTTTAAAATATTTAGATTTAATTAATTTAATTAATTGGTAATTAAAGTTGATTAAATCGATTTTAAGGTTTAATTTAATTTAAAATTTAATTGTTAAATTTTGGTAAAATTAAAAGATAAACCTTGAATATTTTAAAGGGTTTTTAAAATACATCTTATATATGTTATTAAAAGTTAATACTATATATATGAGATAAATTTGGTTAGTCAAATCAATAGTAGGCCTCATTCACGAAGCTGGTCTATAAAGTGGGTATAAGGAGACTGCATATAAAATGGTAGTCTAATGGGTGAACACTCTCACCCACCGCTCGCCTGATCAGTGGAGGGTCGTTAGTCGAACGGGTTTGACAGAACCGCTTAATCATTAAAAGTATAATGATCAAAGTACTAGAACTATTTGCAAAAATCCCAATCTAGTTACTTTAGAAAAAAATGTGAATTTGATGCTAACCCATGAAATTGCACATTGCACTTTATGAAACGTTGGTGGAGCGTGTGTGGTTTACCGACACACCAATGGGGGTTCATAAAGAGTGGCAATGGGTGTCTCGGGTGTTATCATTGTTGATGGAGCGTGTGTGGTTTACCGGCACATCAATTTGAGATGATAATGGACCCCGAGAGTACCAAGCTAATTGGCATGGTTATTCACACCCGGTTTGTGATCCTCGGCATCCCAGTCACAAACGGTGGGGCATATCCGAGATTAAACATGCTATTGAACAGTTCAATAAATCTTAAAAGAAACTAGGAATTCCATTTATAATAAGATTATTTTTCTGCGGTGGAATTGGCTGAATCGTCATTCGCCTACCTTTATAAAATTTGCTTATAGATTACGGCATCCCTCTTCTATGTTGCAAATTGTTATAGTTGGATCCTAGCCTTATTTTATATTAGGTTATTATAAGGACCGACATGTATCTAATTAAACTTACCTTCTTTTATAGATGTCTTCTGCTGATCAATCCGCTCCCCAATCAAACTCCAGTGTTCCCTCTATCCTCTCACTGTGTTCCAAGGTTCAATTGAACGGGACAAACTACAATGACTGGATTAGAAACATCAAGATGGCTCTGAGGTACGAGAACAAAGAGTATGTTCTCGAGACTGAGCTTGTCGATGTTGACCCTGAAACTGCTACTCCCGAGGAGATTGCCTCGTACCAAAAACATTCTGATGATGCGACCAAAGTGGCCTGCATCATGATCGCCACAATGAACCCCGAATTGCAAAGGATATACGAAGACTACTGGCCCTTTGAGATGCACAAGGAGCTTGCGGAAAAGTTCCGCAAGCAAGAACGCATCGAGAGGTGCGAGGTGGTCAAAGACTTCACGAACAGCAAACCTAAAGATGGAGAGTCCATCTGCACTCATGTGCAAAGAATGCAAGGTTACGTGGAGCGGCTTAGAAAGCTTGCGATGCCTGTACCTGAGGAGTTGGCCGTTGACATAGTGCTTAACTCCTTACCGAGTTCTTATGACCAGTTCAGGCTGGCTTATCATTTGAACAACAATCAGGCTAACCTGACTGAGTTGCATCGTATGCTTCGGGTTGCTGAGGACGGGATGAAGGGTAAAGGTGTACCCTCGGTCAATCAGCCCGTCTTAGCCATTGGAAGTGGCAAAGGAAAGAAAAGGAAGGGCCCTCCTAAGCAAAATTGGAGGGAAAAGGTTCAGGTCGGGTCGTCCAGCAATGGCTCGAGAACCAAGCCTTCTCACATTCCTTGTGTAGCCAACCCCAATGAAGCCGACTCTTTCTACTGCAAAGAGAAGGGCCATTGGAAGAGAAGCTGCCCCAAATACTTGCAGGATGTCAAGGATGGGAAAGTAAAGCCATCGACAGCAGGTATATACACTATCTCTAAAAACTCACCATCTTCTAATTCTTGGGTCCTTGATACAGGATGTGGTTTTCACATTTGTTCTGATATGCAGGGCCTAAAGGAAAGCAGGGAGGTGGAGCACGGTAGACTGAACTTGATCATGGGCAATAGGAGATCGTCCCCTGTTACCAAGATCGGCGTTTATAGTTTAGTGCTTAGTAGTGATGTTAGCTTAGAGTTATTTAATTGTTGCTATTCGCCAGAAATGGCAAGAAACATTATTTCATTTCACGCATTGTTCAGACAAGGATTTCAATTTTCTTTTGATAATAAAATTGGCTCGATTTTTGTTTTCAAAAATGGTATTTTGATTTTTACTGCTTATCCTTGTGATGGTGTGTATGAAACTGTTGAATGTGTTGACAATTTAGGACATAGTGTAAATTATATTGATTCTACTAGTGGTGTAGAAAAGGCATGTCTGTGGCATAGTCGGCTCGGGCACATCAGCAAGAAACGCATCGCCCAACTCCAAAAGGATGGAGTGTTGGAATCATTCGACCTCAGGTCGGATGATGTATGCGAATCTTGTCTGTTGAGCAAGATGACTAAATCACCTTTCAAAGGGTCTTTTGAAAGAGGTGAGGGTCTGCTGGACATCATTCACACGGATGTGTGTGGTCCATTCAGATCAACCACAAAGGATGGCACGCGGTTCTACGTGACCTTTACCGACGATTTTAGTAGATACGGTTATATCTACTTGATCAAGCACAAGTCGGACACCTTTGAAAGGTTCAAAGAGTTTAAGAACGAGGTAGAGAATCAATTAGGCAGGAAGATAAAGATGCTCAGGTCCGACAGAGGCGGAGAGTATCTAAGTATCGAGTTCCTAGACTATCTAAAGGAATGCGGAATAGTTTCGCAGTTGACACCACCCAGGACACCACAGTTGAACGGTGTTGCAGAAAGGCGTAACCGAACCCTGTTGGACATGGTTCGTTCCATGATGAGTCGAGCTTCACTTCCCATTCACTTCTGGGGGTATGCCTTAGAGACTGCCGCCCATATCCTCAATCTTGTCCCTACTAAAAAGGTTGCTAAAACACCTCATGAAATGTGGACGGGGAAAGTTCCCTCGTTGGCACATATCAAAGTCTGGGGTGGTGAGGCTTTCGTTAGACGAGAGACTCAAGACAAACTCGCAGAAAGAAGCGAAAGGTGTTTCTTCCTTAGTTATCCCAAACAGTCCTTTGGATATCTATTCTACAGACCAAGCGAGGACGTGGTCTTTGTAGCTACACGAGCGGTCTTTCGAGAGAGAGAGCTCATATTCAAAGAGGACAGTGGGAGTACCATTGATCTGGAAGAAATACAAGAGTCATCGGATGACGCAACCAGAGGAGAAACTAGCAACCAACATGAGGAAGAAGTTCCTGTTGGTCCGACAGATGTATCCTTACCTCTTAGGCGTTCCGGTAGGGTTAGCATGCCACCCGAGTTTTATGGGTTCCATATAACTTCGGATGGGGACACATTTGTCAGTGATAGGACACTGATAAATTTGGATGAACCAGCTAACTACCAGGAAGCAGTGGCGGGCCCTGAGTCTGCCAAGTGGAAAGAGGCCATGGATAGCGATATCAAGTCCATGTATGATAATCAAGTTTGGAACTTGGTTGACAACGTACCGGGTCGAAAGACAGTCGGGTGCAAGTGGATCTTCAAGAAGAAGACCGACATGGACGGAAAGGTACACACTTTCAAGGCAAGACTGGTTGCGAAGGGCTTTACTCAAACCCCAGGGGTTGACTATGACGAGACCTTCTCACCAGTAGCCAAGATAAAGTCTATTAGGATTATGCTGGCCATAGCTGCATTTCATGACTATGAAATTTGGCAGATGGATGTCAAAACCGCTTTCCTTAATGGGAAGTTGACTGAGGATGATTACATGAATCAGCCAGAGGGTTTTGTCGATGCAAAGTATCCTAATAAGGTGTGTAAGCTTGAGAGATCAATCTACGGATTGAAGCAAGCTTCTCGCAGCTGGAATCTTTGTTTCCATGAGAAAGTCAAATAGTTTGGCTTCTCTAGGAGCGAGGATGAGTCCTGCGTATATGTCAAGGCTAGTGGGAGTATAGTCACCTTTCTGGTGCTGTATGTCGATGACATACTGCTCATGGGAAACGATATTCCAACCTTACAAGATGTCAAGGCTTGGCTTGGGAAATGTTTCGCCATGAAGGACCTAGGAGAGGCTGCCTATATTCTCGGGATAAGAATTTTGAGAGATAGGAAGAAGAGACTGATTGGACTTAGTCAGGGTACATACTTGGAAAAGGTACTGAAAAGGTTTAGTATGGAAAATTCCAAGAAGGGAGAGCTACCTATCCAAAGTAATGCAAAATTGAGTAAGACTCAAAGTCCGAGTACAGACGAAGAAATAGCTGAAATGAGTCGGGTACCTTACGCTTCGGCTGTAGGATCGATCATGTACGCTATGACGTGTACTCGCCCTGACGTGGCCTTTGCTTTAAGCATGGTCAGTCGGTACCAGGGTAACCCTGGAAGGGCGCATTGGATAGCTGTGAAAAATATACTCAAGTATCTGCGAAGGACCAAGAACATGGTGTTAGTCCTCGGTGGCAGTGATACCTTGAGAGTTGAAGGATATACAGATGCCAGTTTTCAGACGGATAGAGACAGTGGTCGGTCTCAGTCGGGCTGGGTATTCCTTTTGAACGGTGGAGCAGTTACTTGGAAAAGTTCCAAGCAAGAAACAGTGGCTGATTCTACGTGCGAATCAGAGTACATAGCAGCAAGTGAAGCGTCAAAGGAAGCAGCTTGGCTGAAGAACTTTATCGGTGACCTTGGAGTAGTCCCGAGTATTCAGGAGCCCTGGAACTGTTCTGCGATAACGAAGGTGCGGTCGCCTTGACAAAGGAACCGCGAGATCATGGAAAGTCCAGACATATCGACAGAAAGTACCACTACATCAGACATAGGGTAGAAGAAGGTCACCTCCTTGTAAAGAGGGTATCATCGGAAGATAATCCTGCAGATCCCTTGACAAAGGCTCTGAGTAGGATTAAGCATAATCAGCATGCTAGGAGCATTGTATTAAGAGATGATATAAGTTTTTGTAATTAGATAGGTTTTGAAACTTGTAACAATGTTATTGTATTTGACTTTTGTGATTTAATAATGGAGATTTATTAATGAGTAATGGTTTACTAATTTTGTCAATATATATATATATATATATATATATATATATATATATATATATATATATATATATATATATATATCATTGTGTTTCATTTTGCATGTTTTACTTCCTGAATAATTGGATTATTCAAATATCCACAGTCGCTCATGCTTTTAGGGAGTAAGTATGAAGCAAGGCTGTCATGAATTAGTTGTAGATTGTCTAAGGAGTTAGACATTGCAATAAGATTGCTGCAACATTCGTGAGTACTTGGAAATGGAGATTTGAGTATTGGATAAACCCGCGCTCAATGGATTGCTTCATGGATTACATCACGAGCAATATTGAGACGATAATATCTTTTGATCTTTAAGCTAAGAAATATGAGTTATGATTTACTAGACGGTTGTTCATTGATAATACGAAAACGCATCGGTAACTCAGTGTTATAAAACGTATTGTTGTGAGTAATTTGTCTGGTAAAAGACATAAGTATATGAGTCAAAGTTTATTCGTCCCTTGACCCTAACGGGGAACAGATATCTGTAGGCCTCTCGATGAATTTGAAGTTGACTAAAATGGTTGGCCAACCGAGACTAAATTGGTAGTCTGAGAGTCATATGCAAATCGGAAATCGAGGAACAGTGAATCAGACCAGATTGATTTTTTATCCATGTCTTGAGTCTGAAAAATATCTTGTTGGACGGAGGATCAACTGATCACTTATCTTTGGACAGAACTGACTATGTCAGAGTTTTGCAGTAGTTTCTATGAAGCTTAAGGTGCTGATTAATTAGAAGCTAAATTGGTAATTATAGTCATAGACTTATCCAAGTGGGAGACTGTTGGATTAGGTGTCTAAGCCATGACTAATAATTAGTATTTACCTAATTAATAGAAGCACAGTCCATTTGGGTTGCCCTCATGGCTGGAGGTTTGGTAAAAAATTCGGTAGAGAGAAAGGTTGATTTATTATGGGATTAATAAATCAACAGGAATTAAATGTATGGTTTATTAATATATTAAAGTCATAATATATTAATTAGAAACTATATTAATTAATTTAATTAATTAAAGGTGCAGGGACTGAAACTGTAATTATTCAATAGTTGAGTAAGTGACAATGGGAGTGACCAGTGTGGAAATCGATTTTTATATATAGATATATATAAATCGATTTTGATATATAAAAGGATAATTAGGAGTTTAAATTATAAGATAAAAGGTTTATCTTATTTGAATTCAAAAAGGTTTATCCTTAAGGCTTATCAACTGGTCATCTGGAAACTATAAATAGGGATCCCAGGCACCATATGAATTTCGCCAATTCAAGATCCCTCTCTCTGGAATTTTCGATCCACATATCTCCTAGCTTGGGTGTGACTTTCATTTGAGGCAGGATAATTTTGCTGCTCAGCTTCCAAGAAATTAAGGTTGGTTTTTCTGTTTTAATCTTTAGTTTCTTTTATTGGCCTCTAGGTTTTGTTATATGTTCAATTAGAAGAAAACATAGATCCTCATAGGTTGCATGTGAACTTAGGTTATTTAGTTCATGGTTTGCAGAAAACCTTTCATGTTGTTCGTGGATCCACCACTGTAAAGCACCTGATCTGATTCAAGAAGACCCTTCTTTTGTATCAAATTCTTGAAGTAGTTGTAGTCAAACGAATTGGGTGTCACCAAATCTAACGGTGCAAGATTTCCATTTCCAGCATTTATAGGGCATCCACGTCTACGGGTACTAGCAAATCCAGCATCAATGTCTGATCCGTTGCTGTAAATTGGTCTTTAGCAAATTACAGAGTCAATAAAAACCATTATGTAAACCTGATGAGTACGGTCTTTAGCAAATTACAGAGTCAATAAAAAGCGAATACTTGCAGAGTAAGATATAGAATTCAAATTAGAGAAATTAATACGTATGGAATTAGTAAAAAAACCGATTTTACTAAGATAATATTATCGAGAACAGAAGGTAGTTGTGTATATACAAACTAAACTAAAATCGATAACATCTGATTTGATAATTTTCTAATCAGCATCAAACGATCTGACCTAACCTTGCTATTTCCTTGACAAGCGATTAGGCAAAAACTAAACCGAACAACTATCCATAAGCTATTACAGGAATTCGTCGGAGAAAAGGTCTTGGAGGATGTGAGACGCTCCTTTACCGGCTCGTAAAGCTTCGAGGACACGTATAAAGACGATGACGTGGCAGGGGATACAAAGGACGCCTTTTTGTTCGTAGCCGACGCAAGGTTTCAGATCTGATTATGACTATCGGAGGTGTCGGAGGTTGCTGGAATTGAATGGGGAGGAGGTCGCTGGAATTGAATGGGGTGGAGCTGGTGGTTGTCGGAGACGCAAGGTAGCTGCATTTGAGTTTCAAATTGTATCAATTTTCTAGAAAATGGTGATTGAGACCGCCGATGGTGGTAGCTCGCCGGAGGAGAAGGACTTGAACTATGAAAGAAGATGGTGAACGTGAGGGAGAGGGGTAGCGGGTACCCAGAAGGGAAAGGGAGAGGGAGAGGGAGAGAGAGAGATGCAGGGGGTGGGGTGGAGTATTTTTTTTAATTACTAAAATAAATGAAACATTAAAATAAAAATGAAAAAGAAATTAAAAAGAGTAAACTAGTCTTTTTACTTATTTTTGGACCATTATTAAAAGTAAATTGGACCACTTGGACCATTATCAATGTTTTTTCAAAAATTGGTCGATTATTGAAAATTCATACAAACCACATGGACCATTATTGTAATTTACTCGAATTAATTTTATGTTCATAAGTTGAATCCATTTTATGTTTTCAAACTAAATTATGGAATTAGATTGATAATCTACCAATCTATTCCATTCAAAAACATAATCTAGTTTCAAATCCCAAGTAGACTCGATAACTTCATCAAAAGATTGAATTTATTCACATGACAAGTTTGAAGTTATTAGTCTTTGTTTTTTAGATTAACAAACATAATATGATATTATAGAGCATATTTCCAATCTAATTTAGAAATAATTTCATGATCTAAAGTCCTCAACCAATAATTTATCAATCGAGGGTACATAACATCCCCAAAACACGTATAAAGCGGCGATCAAATAATCATGACGAAAGTTCATGATATTTTTGGTTTGGCAAAGATCCAAAACCCTAAGTTACAACTTAAACGAAAACAACTAGAGATTATACGTTCTAAGGCTTCAATTTGATTATTTAAGCCGAAACTCTTTAATTTTACTTCAAAACCTTCTCTAACCTTCCTTCTAGCACCCAAAGTCACCCTATCTAAGAAGCTAGATCGTTTGAATGAAGAAACAAGAGGGAAATGGATGCTTATGTTATTAAGTTTTCTAACGTGCCACTATAGTCCTAAAATAACTACTTTTCCTCCTTCAACCCCAAATATTGTCTATTTATCCAACAGGTTGTGTTACTCTTACTCGGAACGTAGGAAAATAAGCTTCTCAACATTTTGAACCCAAAATTAGTCAAGATAGAGTCAAACATAAGTTTCTAAAATTGTCAAGTTTGGTCCCTTATATCTTAAATTTCCTAAAATAAAATCCACCAATATTTCTAACCTAGAAACTCCAATTAAACTCCTAAATATCTATTCCTTACAATTTAACCCCTAAAACGTACTTCATCAAGTTAAACCCAAGATATGTCCAAGTTTTTCAAACTTGACAAAATAGTCCCTCATCACTAAAATCTTAATTTAACCCCAATATAACACTATAATAATCTTGAAAAACTTGTAAATCCACTAACATTAATTTATTGCATTAATTTATGAAGTTTATTTTATTTATTTGTATTTAATTAATTAATTTTATTTTGTTTGTTTTTTCAAAATATTAGTTTTACTAAAAGGTCAACTTTTCTAGCTAAACAATACAGGTGTTACAATACACAAACACACATACACACACACACTATATATATATATATATATATATATATATATATATATATATATATATATATATATATATATATATATATATATATATATATATATATATATATATATATATATATATATATATATATATATATATATATATATATATATATATATATAGAGGTAGGTTCAATTGAGGACACAAAAAAGGTTGAGAACGCGAGGACAGATCTCAGCCATTTAAACTATAAGATCAAGGGTTAATATGATTGTGTCATTTTTGTAAATATATAAAAATACAGGTATCTATATGCAATATTAAAAACCTGGAAAGGGTATACTAGGTATTTTACACATATATTTAATTAATGACTCCTAAAATCACGTGTATAATTTAGGAATTGATAAACCATATACGTTCCTTCCATTCATTCTCTCTATGTAGATACTTCACACTTTTAACCCTACTCTCTAAGTTCACGCCTCGCCCGACTTCTTGACGAACCAAAGCCGGCATCTCCATTCCTGATTTCGTCTGAACAGAAAGCTTCACAGACCACCGACCACGAGACCATATTTGTTCGACCAGTGCTCTTCGGTACCTTTTTCTTCATATCATTAATTGTTTGAATTATGGAATCAGTTAGTCAACAGATGCGTTTTACCTTTTGTCAAAATTGTTGTATTTAATTGCAGATTGACATGGACACAACTGAAGTAAGCAACTTAAACTGACAGTTCTTATTTCGTCAATCACATGTTGGCCAATCCAAGGCAAAAGTGAGATATTACTATATTATTATATTTATAAATTATAATTGTGATGGTTTGATTGTAGGATAAAGTCCTGCCACTCCATCGAGCTAAGAAACGCATCCAAATTCTTTTTCTTAGAGAATTTAGTTTGAAGCATCACAAGAGGGTTGGTAAAATATAATTATTATATCGATTGGCAATGTTAAGATTACTATACATGAGGGATCGATTTACAGAGAATGAAGTTTTCTTTTATGCAACTGAAGTTGTAGATGGTCTTGAATACATACTTAATTTGGACGAGTCTTTTTCTTGCTCATTACATTCGTTATATTTTTATATCGTATAATGATTCTTTTTATGCATTTTAAATTAGTGTGGCAGAAAATGATCTCTCGACATTTATAGCCACACATAAAATATCTTTGCAAAAAGAATGGGATTTAATACACATCGTGTTTAACTTAGTTGCTGAAATTAACGTAACGGCAATGCACTAATATGTATATATGGAAGACAAATAAGATATTTAGATTTTAATGTTGGTTTTGATTATTATTAGATAACTTTTTTTGTCAAAAAAATTGTAGGATTCATCGATGCATACGCCTATAAAGATGATCTATACAAGTATTCATTGACGAATACGTTTGTAAAGATGATCCACACAAATATTCATCAATGAATACGCCTGTAAAGATGATTCATACAAGTATTAATCAATGAATACGCCAATAAAGATGATCCATACAGGTATTCATCAATGAATATGCCTATAAAGATGATCCATACAAGTATTCATCGATGAATACGCCTATAAAGATGATCTATACAAGTATCCATTGACGAATACGTTTGTAAAGATGATCCACACAAATATTCATCAATGAATACGCCTATAAAGATGATTCATACAAGTATTAATCAATGAATACGCCAATAAAGATGATCCATACACGTATTCATCAATGAATATGCCTATAAAGATGATCCATACAAGTATTCATCAATGAATACGTGTTATTCGTTGATGAAATGCTCAAGAGAAACACCGATGAATATAGAAATATGTTTGATTATACGTGTTATTCATTGATGAAATACTCAAGAGAAGCATTGATGAATATAGAAATATGTTTGTATATAATATGTTTTCTGTTAAGTTCATTGATGAATACAGAAATATGTATGCATATAATATGTTTTCTGCTAAATTCATTAATGATTATAATTTTGGTTCTCAAAATTTTTCAGATTACACAAAAGTGGCATACGTACAAGAAGGAGCAAACATAAGCAGACCTAAAAGATGACCGGGGACATTTTCTCTATGTTGTGTTGTATACATTTATGATTATAAAAAAATACCTAATTATAACATTGTATTTTTTTCTTTGATGTGTTACTCTTTTATGAATAGATGTATATACATTTATGAAGTATTGAATCTTTTTCTCCAAATTTTTTTTATTCATTTATGATTATAGTCGTATTCATTTGTGATTAAAATTATGTTTTATTCATCTGTGATTACAAATATTACAACTAATGGATAAAAAAATTAAAAAAATCATATTAAATTATATTTTTATTAATTTTTGATAATTAAAAAAAATGGAATTTATATATTCCTAAAATTAGAAAAAAAATCATTAAATTAGATTAAATCCCACTATTTTAGGAATTAGTTAGTTATCTTGATTATCCATATTTAGATGTATAGTAAAATTCCAATTATGTCCCTATAAAATGATTGGCTCAGATTTGTCCTCGCGTTCTCAACCTTTTAATTGTCCTCGTTTGAACGTCTCCCTATATATATATATATATATATATATATATATATATATATATATATATATATATATATATATATATATATATATATATATATATATATATATATATATATATATATATATATATATATATATATATATATATATATATATATATATAGGGTCCCGTTCCGGTGAGGACTCGTAAGTACACCTAAAAAAATTGAAAAAAAATATAAAAGAATACAAATCATAAAATCGAGAATAATACTTGTTGAAAATAGGATAACTGATCACCACGAATAAGGTTTTTAAGCCGATTGCTGTGTGACATATATGTATTTTATCTATAATATGCGGAATAAATAAGAGTTGCGGAATAAAATAAAACGGTAAATCTAAACTAGACAGTATTTAAATAGACAGAAAGCGGTAAATAAAGTAAATGTTAGAAGTTAGAGGTTAGATATAATAAACGCCATTATCAACGATAAAGTGTTTTTACAATAAATAAAAAGGTTAGAAGTTAGAAGTTAGAAGTTAGATGTCTCGGTTAAATACAGTCCACATATGTTTTCGTTGTCTTGGTTCAATTTGTATGTCTTGGAATTTAGTACAATTGATTTATAACAGTTTAAATAAATCAATAACGGCTCAGGTAAATTATTGGAATTATAATTTCAAAAGAACTTATCGATAGCAAATGAAGATGGTGATTTTCTTTAAAGCGTCGATTCTTGTCCTTTGCTCGGTTTTTCTTGCTGAATGGTATTTCTTCGGTTTTGTGTTGGTTTGGACGTGGGTTTGCTTGAGTGTGTGTATTGTAGTTGTATTGGTGCTGTTATGGGTTTGGTGTCGAGTGGAGGTTTTGTTTGGTGTCGGGTAGAGATGGTTTAGAGGTTTGAAGTTTTGGTGTCGGGGGGAGGTTGTTGTTTCTTGCGGTTATATGGTTTGATTCTTGTTGCCAAATTCAGAAATTTGACTGTCTTGAGATGTCTGGTCGTGGGTTTCTTTGAGAGTGTATGAGTATGGTTATGTGTGTGTTGATGTTGTAGTGAATGGCAAGAGATTAGCTTCTTATTTATAGTTGCTGAACACAGGCTTCGCGTCGCGACCAAAGGGTCCGTCGCGTCGCGAGGGTGCTTGGCTGGTGGTCGGTGCGCTTTTTGTCGGGTCAGTGCGTCTTCGCTGGTATGTCGAGCTTTTCGTCGCGTTTCCTTTTGGTCGCGTTGCTTTTGGTCGCGTCGCGAAGACTCGTCGCTGAAAGTGTCGTTTTTGGTCGTCTCGCGATCAAGAGGTTGGTATAGTCGCGTTTGGCTCTTCGCGTCGCGACCATGAGTCCCGTCGCGTCGCGATTGCTGTAGCAATCTGGACTTCTGAGTTTTGTTTTTCTTCACGTCGCGACCATGGCTTCTGTCGCGTCGTGATTGCTGTAGCAGGGTGACATTTTTGTATTTTGCTCTTTGGTTTGTAGCATCACTTCCTTAGGTTTGGTTGTTTTCTCAAGGTTTCTTGGGTCTTGATTCATTCTTGTTTTTGATCTTGAATTCACGTAACCTGAAATAAACTGATAATATTTGTTAGATAAAAACAGTTCATCTTATTTCAGTGATGGTCACATACAAAAATATATTTTTCAACAATTTCCCCCTATGTGATCATTATTGAAATAAGAACATATTAAAAGGTAAGGTAGCAAATTCTTGAAATTTGGATAAAACATTTATAAAACCATATCACTTGTTTTGAAAACGTGTGACTAGATTTTACTTATGTTTTGAAAAATGTTTGTCAAGAATATATGTTTCTGAATCAAGGTTTCAGGTTCAATTATCAAAAGGTTTTTGTATATGTACTTTCATAACATTCCTTAAGATTTTATAACATTTATAAAGACGACAAGTGATCTTAATAGGTCGATTCAGATGAACGCTCATAGGTATAGCTCACACTTGACTGAGGTGTTTGTTTGTTCTGGATGCAGAACTGGTGTATAATCACTAAAGATGAGTGATATCTCTCAGTTTGAAGGTGTTGACTTATGCTTAATGTGGATTTATACCTATATACTTTAGTCACTTGGTCTTCATATTAGATAATCAATCACATAAGACTGGTTTCGGCATTACTCTGAGGGTTTCTTCATTCATGCCATTGATGTTCACTCTCTCTCCGTCGGGAAATACATGTAGAGGGGTTTAAAAATTTTCATAGTGTAGTTTGCAACTAAGAATATTCAATTATGAAGGCTACAGTATCCCGGTAAATCTTCGGTTTTGACAGCTATATTTGATAAAGCTTTTGAGAATTCGTTGTTTGAGAGATGTCTGTCTTTATGGATTGTTGTAATAACTCTTCTTTTGCTTTGGTGAAGTGTTCACCTTTGTTTTATCTTTTCTTGATTTTCGCGAATACCTTTTGTGTAAAAGATATCTGATGTGGTTACCAGTTGTGATTTGTTGACATCATTTGTTGGATATGACTTTGCGTTTTGAGATTTTGAGTTTTCTTCTGATTTTCTCGGATATGACTTTGTCGTTTCTTCAATTGTCAGACTTGCTATGCAAGATGATAAATCTTTTCTTGATGTGGCTTGATTGAGGATAGGGATAGATGATATAAAAGACAGTTTGTCTAATATATAAGAAAATGATTGTATCGTCCCTGGTCACTTTGATATCTAAGCAAAAATGAGACTAGCATCACGGTATAAGAGTATAAATCCTATAAGTCATAATGAAAACACCTTTGCTCACAGAAATGAATTTCACTTAGCAGTTGAAGACGAGGCACAAATTCTCACATGGGTTTGGTTTTCATCTGAATCTCCTGATCTTATGTCCCTTAATTGATAAAATCGTTATAATTGAAATAAATTCAAAGGGAATAGGAGAATGTTCATAACGAAAATTTTGAGATTTGATCCTTCACTTTAATTTAAGAATCAATATGACTGAGAACATTCATCGAGCATAAGTATCTGAAAATTTAGTCAAGAAGATGTTAATCACATGGTTTTATAAGGACTTTAAAAGATAAAACTTTATCCTAATTTTTTTTGTGATTTTTGATTATGTGGATGTTTTTGAAAAATTTTGGTTATTTGAATGTTTTTGGAAAATTTTGGTTATTTGACTGAAAGTAAACACTCTTTTGTACAAACAAAAAGTAAGAGATTAGGGATGGATGTTATCTGGATTCAACATTCCTAGACGGCCTAGGAAGTATTGAAACCTGGTTTCGTCTAAAGCCTTAGTAAAGACATCGGCAATTTGATCTTCGGTGTTGATGAAGTGCAATTGGATATGACCCTTTTGAATGTTGTCTTTGAGGAAATGATATCGAATGTCGATGTGCTTTGTCATGGAATGGTGCACGGGATTGTGAGAAATGGCAATAGCGCTGGTTGAGTCACAAAATATTGGAATTTGTGAGACTTTGTAGCCATAGTCACGTAATTGAGTTTGCATCCACATGACTTGTGAACAGCAGCTTGCGGCGGCTACATATTCAGCTTCTGCGGTTGAAGTGGACATGCATGATTGTTTCTTTGAAGTCCAACTTACCAGTCTGCCTCCTAGAAATTGGCAAGAACCAGATGTGCTTTTCCTGTCTAGTCTGCATCCTCCATAGTCGGAGTCAGTGAAGGCGTTAAGCTGAAAATCAGAGTTAGCTGGATACCAAAGGCCAAGAGATGGAGTTCCTTTAAGATATTTGAAAATTCTTTTCACAGCTACAACATGAGATTCCATAGGATTGGCTTGGTATCTGGCACAGACACATGTAGAAAACATGATGTCGGGTCTGCTGGCTGTGAGGTATAGGAGTGATCCTATCATTCCTCGATATTTCTTTTGATCGACAGGCTTGCCATTTAAGTCTGCATCTAATTTGTAACCAAAGGCCATTGGGGTTTTTGCTGTATTGGATTTGTCAAGAGAAAAACGAGTTAGAAGATTTTTGACATAATTTTCTTGATTGATGAAAATTCCATCTGATGATTGTTTGACTTGAAGTCCAAGAAAAGTAGTCATTTCTCCTATCATGCTCATCTCAAATTTGCTCTTCATTAAATCTGCAAACTTGACACTCAAAGATTCATCAGTAGAACCGAAAATAATGTCATCGACATATATTTGAACGATTAACAGATGTTTATTAAAGATTTTACGAAAGAGAGTTTGATCAATTGAACCTCTTTTGAATCCTGATTCTTCTAGAAATGTTGACAATGTTGAATACCAGGCTCGAGGTGCTTGTTTTAAGCCATAAACTGCTTTTTGTAACTTAAAACTGTGATTTGGGAACTGTGGATCTTCAAAACCTGGAGGTTGTTGAATATACACATCACGATCAATCTCTCCATGTAAATATGCACATTTTACATCCATTTGGAATACTTTGAAGTTCTTGTGTGCTGCATATGCTAGAAAGATACGAATGGCTTCGAGTCTTGCAACTGGAGCATAAGTTTCATCGTAGTCGATTCCTTCTTGTTGTGAATAGCCCTTGACGACAAGTCTTGCTTTGTTTCGACAAACTATGCCTTGATCATCAGTTTTGTTTCTGAAAACCCATCTTGAACCTACTACAGTAACATCGGGAGGAGTAGGAACAAGATCCCATACTTGGTTTCTTTCGAATTCAGCTAGTTCTTCTTGCATGGCTTTGACCCAGTCTGGATCTTTGAGAGCTGAATGGATGGTTTTGGGTTCAGTCATGGATAAGAATGCTCCGTATAAACATTCATTTGAGGTAGCGGCTCTTGTTTGAATACCAGAATTGGGATCTCCTATGATTTGTTCTGCAGGATGATTCCTGGTCCATTTGTTTAGGCGAGTTTTTTCAGGTATTTCGATTGGTGTTTCTATATCCCATTGTTCTTCTTGGTCAGGTGATTCTGTTGGGAATAGATTTTGGTTGTTGTCAGATATGTCTTTTTGGATTATAGGGTGAGAATGAGGTAATGAAGGTTCCCCCATAGATGATGCACTGGGATCATTTTGAACAGGTGGATTGGGAGTGTTCAAAGAGGGATTTGGTGTTGGTAATTCCCCCTCAACTTGATCTGCATTTTCTTGGTTTGATTGTGAAGTTTCTGCATCGGAGTTTCCTGTAGGAATAGTAGAAGATGTTAGAAATTCAGAATTATAAGCGGTTTTGGGTTGTTCAAAAAGTAAATCAAGATCGAGTTCTATGTCCGTAGAAGGCATTTGTTGAATTGGATTTTGAAAAATATTATCAATCATTTTAGAACCAAAATGTTCACGATCCAATTTCCTGACATAAAATTCATCGAAATGAACATCAGTACTTTCTTCAATTACTCTAGTACGTTTGTTCAGTACTCGATAAGCAGCTGAGGTAAAAGAGTAACCAAGGAAAATTCCTTCGTCTGATCTTGATTCAAATTTTGAAAGGTGATATTTGTTATTCTTTATGAAGCATCGACAACCAAAAATATGAAAGAATTTGATGTTAGGTTTTCGGTTGTTAATGACTTCATATGGTGTTTTATGAAGATGTTTATGGATTAAAGAACGATTTTGAGTGTAGCAAGCTGTGGCTATTGCTTCTGCCCAGAAGTATTGTGGCAGATCAGCAAAGATGAGCATTGATCTTGCAGCTTCGCACAGAGTTCGGTTCCTTCTTTCAACAACGCCGTTTTGTTGAGGAGTGTAAGGGGCTGAGAAGTTGTGTTCGATGCCTTTGTTTTTGAGAAATGAGTCTAGAGTTATGTTTTTGAACTCTAAACCATTATCACTTCGGATTCTACGAACAGGTCGTTTGAGCTTTAATTCAATCTGTTTGATGAAGTTGATCATTTCTTCTGGTGCTTCTGACTTTAGCCTTAAAAAGAAAACCCAAGTAAAGCGTGAGTATCCATCAATAATAACAAGGATGTATTTCTTCCCTTTTATGCTTTGGGTTTTTGCAGGGCCACAAAGATCAATGTGCAGTAATTCTAGTGGTTCGGATACACTAGATTCAGAAATGCTTTTATGAGAGGATTTGGACAGTTTCCCTCCTTCACAAGCTGCACAAAGAGTTTCATTATCAAGTTTCAGAAGTGGCAGTCCGTGAACAAGATCATTTGCAATCAACTTGTTGATGTAGCCGAAATTGAGATGGGAAAGACGACGATGCCACAACCAACTAATATCAGCTGAAGCTTTGGATAAGAGACAGATGTCTGGTTTTCCATAGATAAGGTCCATATCTAGTGGATACATGTTGCCTAGACGATCAGAATTAACTAGAATGGCTTTGGTCTTGGCATCCATGATTGTGCTTCGTTGTTTGGTGAAAAGAACTTCATGATTGTTGTCACAGAGTTCTGATACGCTGATTAGGTTGTATTTCAGGCCGTCAACGTAGGCTACTTTCTTGATGGTGAAGTGACCATTTGTTATGTTTCCATAACCTTTGATTCTTGCAGTCATGTTATTTCCAAAAGTAACATCTTGTTTGGATTCTGTGGGTTTGAAGTCTCGTAGAAAGCTTTGGTTTCCTGTCATATGCTTGGAGCAGCCACTATCAATATACCATGTGCCATCCTTAGGCTCTCCAGCATAAAGTGCCTGCATTTAGACAGAAAGTTTAGGTACCCAAACCATGGTGGGTCCTGATTTGTTAATGGTTTTTGATAATTTGGAATCATTGTAATATTTGTTGATTGGACGGAATGGTTGAGGTTTAAGTTGATTTATTAGATTTTCCCAAAGTGAGATTTGTCTTTGATAACCTGTCATTTGAAACGATTTCTGATTTTGTGAAAAGTATCCTATGTGTGAAGTTCTGTTTGATAACCTTTCTTTGTATCTGAGATTTTGATGATTTTGAAAAACATTATGATGATGAGATGAAATTTGGTGAAATGATGGTTTCTGAAAGTTCCTTGAGAGATTTAAGTTTATCTCTTGAAAGCGATTTTGAATCGGTTTTTGAAATGGTTTTTGTTTTGGATTGAAGGTTTGTTTTTGTGGCACAGAGACTGGTTTCAAAGGTTTCTCTTGGGTTTCTTTGAAAACAGTGCGCTTGCTTTGTTCTTTTGGTTTAAAGACAGCTTGAATGGGTTGTTTATTTGTCTGCTGTTTCTTTGAATACTTTTGTCCCAGACTGTTCTTTCCAATAAAGGTTGAGTTTAAAGAGGGAAAGACAGTTGGAGCAGAAGTACTACCATTTTGATGAACAAAATTTTCTCCATTTAAGAAATTTTCAAGTTTGATCGTGCCATCATTCTTTGTTAGTTTAGTAGATCTCAATTGATGAGTTACTGAACTAGCAGAGTCTGATTCAGATTTTACAACTCTTTTGAATGACTTGTTGAAAAAAGTATCATCTGGGCTGCAGTTGATAACTGTTTCATCATCTGAATCGTCCTCATTAACGGATAAGAAAAAAATCTGGTAGAGGTGATTTAGAATTTTCACAAATTGTCCCATTTTTCTTTTCAGTCTTTTCATTTTCAAAGGATTTTCTTCCAATTCCTGGTTTATAATTCGTATCAATTTTGCCAGTTCCTAAGTTGTTTGCTTTAGTGAAAACATCATCACTCAATTTTCTGGCAATATTGATAGAATCTAATTTTCCTTGAAATCTTGGATTTTCGGATTCAAGAAATTTGATTTGCTTTGAAGAATCATCTAGTTTTAGAATTAAACTAGTGTTATTGTCAGTTAAATCTTGAATTTTTTGTTTTAACTGAAGGACTTCCTTTTCTAAGGTATCTTTTATTTCAGATGAAATAACAGATTGAGTTTTTATTTCTAAGTCCCTTTTTTGTTTTAGAGCTTCATTTAATTGTTCTAGGACGTGATTATTTTCTTCAGATTTTCGTTCAATGTCTCTTTTAAGTTTGTCTCTAGTCCTTGTTGATTCTCCAAATCTGAGTTGCAAGGTTTGTAATTCAGATTTGTAGATGTCAGATTTGACTATAGTGTCATGATACAGTCTGAGATCAGCTTTTAGACTGTTCTCAATCTTAGTCATGTGGGACTCAAATGGTGTTCTTGAAAGACCGAGATCTGAGATCATAGACCATACCTGATCGATGACATATGGAGCTCTTGTGGTTGGTTCATTGTCAGCCATGAAGCAGAAGTTTGACTGAGCTAGTTCAGTATCTGTTTCATCATCAGAAGTTGGCCAGTGTTCCACGCTAGGTTCGTAGAATGCCATCAAAGCTTTTTGCTTTGCTTTCTTTTCTTGTTTCTTCAGCTCTTCGGCTTTTTGAGCATAGTAAGCTGAGTCTTTGACCTTGACTTTGGCTCGACAATCTCGGGCATAATGATTTAGTCCTTTGCATTTGTGACAAATGATTATGTCATCATCATCATCGTTATTGTCAGCCTTTTGGCTCTTAACGGATGGTCTTTCAGATGCTTGAGTTTGTTTCTGTTGTGATGGTTTTGAATGATTTTGTTGAAAACCAGAACTTTGGTTATTTTGAAAACCATTGTTTTGATTATAAGAGTTGTGATTATTTTGAAATCCATGATTCTGAAAGTTTTGTCCAAAAGTAGATCTTTGTTGAAAATTTGGTCTATGATGTGGCAAAAATCTTTCGAGATTAGTGTTTGCTACCAAAGCACACAATTGACGGTAGTCAGCTTCATTATTTGGATCAGACAAGTCACAAGAATTACTTAAAAAAGCTTGGTTTTGATTTAAATCAATTTGACTTTGATCAGGAAAATGTGATTGGTTTTGAGAGGATGTTGACAAAAGAGCAAGTGGTCCTCCAAAAGAAGTAGACGTTGGTGGGTCAATCGAGGATTCATACGATTGTAATTCTCCGTACAGATTGTACAAAGATTCAGTATGAATTGCTGGATTTCCCTGAATGATTAGTTTTACCATTTTCCAGCTTTCATAAAGGTTGTTTAAAAATTTGAGGTTTATTTCATGCTGTGACTTTTTGATGCCCAAATTATTCATTTTGATGGTAATGAGATTGAACCTGTCATGAGCATCATGGATGGTCTCATGTGAAAACATTTTGAAGTTGTCAAATTCGTTTAAAACAGATGTTTTCTTGTTTCTAATGATTCTCTCATTTCCTTCAAAACGATTTTTCAAAGTTTGCCAAATTTGGTTTACAGTTAAAAGGATTATATCATTCATTTGGCTTAGAATACTGTGGGGTATTCCGGACACAAGCTCCTTTTTGGCTTGAAGTTCAAGTTTCTTCCTTTCATTCAGTATATCCAAGTTACTCGTAAGAGAGGTCATGTTATCTGGTAGAGATCCGTCTACACATTTCCACACATCTTCACTTATAGAGTTGAGATGAAGATTCATACGACCTACCCATGATTTATATTCTTTGGGAATAAGAATGGGTGCTCGAGTACCTGAACCTATACTGTTAGCAATAGATACAGAATTTATGTTTGAGTAGTTTGCGGAAGACATTTTTATTTTTTTTTTGTTAACGAAAATGTGATGTTAAAATGAAATTTTTAAAGAAAACTTATTGGTGGTTTATAAAAACGCTACACAAAAGTTTTCGACAAAAAATTTCAAAATAAATCACACAAGTAATTTTTAAATGTTTTTTTTTAATTTTTGAACAAGTGATATTAAGATGAAATTTTTAAAGGAAACTTATTGGTGGTTTATAAAAACTCTACACAAAAGTTCTCGACAAAAATTTCAAAGTAAATCACACAATCTCTGATACCAATTGTTGAAAATACGATAACTGATCACCACGAATAAGGTTTTTAAGCCGATTACTGTGTGACAGATATGTATTTTATCTATAATATGCGGAATAAATAAGAGTTGCGGAATAAAATAAAACGGTAAATCTAAACTAGACAGTATTTAAATAGACAGAAAGCGGTAAATAAAGTAAATGTTAGAAGTTAGAGGTTAGATGTAATAAACGCCATTATCAACGATAAAGTGTTTTTACAATAAATAAAAAGGTTAGAAGTTAGAAGTTAGAAGTTAGATGTCTCGGTTAAATACAGTCCACATATGTTTTCGTTGTCTTGGTTCAATTTGTATGTCTTGGAATTTAGTACAATTGATTTATAACAGTTTAAATAAATCAATAACGGCTCAGGTAAATTATTGGAGTTATAATTTCAAAAGAACTTATCGATAGCAAATGAAGATGGTGATTTTCTTCGAAGCGTCGATTCTTGTCCTTTGCTCGGTTTTTCTTGCTGAATGGTATTTCTTCGGTTTTGTGTTGGTTTGGACGTAGGTTTGCTTGAGTGTGTGTATTGTAGTTGTATTGGTGCTGTTATGGGTTTGGTGTCGGGTGGAGGTTTTGTTTGGTGTCGGGTAGAGATGGTTTAGAGGTTTGAAGTTTTGGTGTCGGGTGGAGGTTGTTGTTTCTTGCGGTTATATGGTTTGATTCTTGTTGCCAAATTCAGAAATTTGACTGTCTTGAGATGTCTGGTCGTGGGTTTCTTTGAGAGTGTATGAGTATGGTTATGTGTGTGTTGATGTTGTAGTGAATGGCAAGAGATTAGCTTCTTATTTATAGTTGCTGAACACAGGCTTCGCGTCGCGACCAAAGGGTCCGTCGCGTCGCGAGGGTGCTTGGCTGGTGGTCGGTGCGCTTTTTGTCGGGTCAGTGCGTCTTCGCTGGTATGTCGAGCTTTTCGTCGCGTTTCCTTTTGGTCGCGTTGCTTTTGGTCGCGTCGCGAAGACTCGTCGCTGAAAGTGTCGTTTTTGGTCGTCTCGCGATCAAGAGGTTGGTATAGTCGCGTTTGGCTCTTCGCGTCGCGACCATGAGTCCCGTCGCGTCGCGATTGCTGTAGCAATCTGGACTTCTGAGTTTTGTTTTTCTTCACGTCGCGACCATGGCTTCTGTCGCGTCGTGATTGCTGTAGCAGGGTGACATTTTTGTATTTTGCTCTTTGGTTTGTAGCATCACTTCCTTAGGTTTGGTTGTTTTCTCAAGGTTTCTTGGGTCTTGATTCATTCTTGTTTTTGATCTTGAATTCACGTAACCTGAAATAAACTGATAATATTTGTTAGATAAAAACAGTTCATCTTATTTCAGTGATGGTCACATACAAAAATATATTTTTCAACAATACTATATCATTATCAAAAAAAAAATTAGAACAAAAAATTTGGATCATTAAGAAACAGTAATGATCCATAAAATTTTTTATTTTGTGGATCATTGTTTCATTATAAAAAAAAATAATGATCCAAAAGTTTTTTTTTCGAATTTTTTTCTCCAATATAGTACTATGATCCATTTTATTATTTATATTTTATTATTATTTTTTTTAATTTTTTTAAGGTGTCCTCACAAGTCCTTACTTTAAGAAGAGTCCTCACCCGATCGCTAGGGTTGTTTTGTGAATAATGATAATAATTTTAGGGTTTTGTTGATTTATAGTTTTGTCGATATGGTTTTTAATCATTTGTTTAATTGGAATATTTATAGTAAATAAAGTGTTAAAGCGTAATTAAGTGGATATTTATGTCAAAATTTTTAAAACTAATTTAATTAACAAGACTAATGAAATATTAGGGGAGTAAATTAGAAATTTCATAAATCAATAATTTAATTTACAAGATTTTGATGCCAAGAGTTTATGAAAATCTTGTAAATTAAGACGTGGTGTCGAAATTGAGCATCGAAACCATGAGGGGCCTCGACGAACCTTTAGAGCAGTGGTTTTAACACCATTTATTTTGTATTGATGGCACTACACATCATATAAATTATAGATGCTATTATATATATATATATATATATATATATATATATATATATATATATATATATATATATATATATATATATATATATATATATATATATATATATATATATATATATATATATATATATATATATATATATATATATATATAGAGTTAGTATTAAATACATTTTCTAAGTATTGTGAGACTGTAGGACCAATTTGTGGCCATTAGATCAAAAAAATTGAGGGTTATGATCAACAATGACATGATGGTAATTAAAAAGAAAAAAAATAATTACTTTCTAAATTAAAATGGCCAGAAGGGTAAATCAGACTTTTTGGTTTTAATTTAAATGGCGTATTTTAAGGATGTTAGGAAGTTGCGTGTTTTACGGATATCAGTTACGTAACATTACATCCACATATTACCGTTCTCAAAAGAATACGCTCATTCTCTAAGAATGCTAAGTTACGTACCATAACATCCACAGACTACCGTTCTCAAAACGTGCAGTTGTTATTTTTTCCTATTCTATGATAATGTTATGTATATGCTGCTGTTTTTTCTTATTCTTCGAGAATGTGCAATTTACGTATTTTTAGTTTAGCCTTTTGACACACTTATTCTCATAGAATATGGGTAGAATTATGAGAAGCTGGGTTGAATCATCATCGGAGAATAGTTGTACATTCCGATTCAACGAGCACGAATTCAAGTTTTGCATACCTGCATTATCAGAGAATGAACTTGTAAAATTGTTGTTGACGTAAAAAATAGTTACGTAAGAGTTTTCAAAGTCTATTCTCAGAGAATGGTTTGTAAAATGGTTGTTGACGTAAAAAAATAGTTACGTAAGAATATTTATGCCATTCTCGGAGAATGGAGTGATTATATATGTTACAGAGGACTGGGAACTGATATATGGAAAGCCCCATTCTATGAGAATGCCCCATTCTCTGAGAATGAACGTGAACCATTCTCTGAAAGAACGCTACTGCATTTTCATAGGCATTAATCCCCATTCTCTGAGAATGACTTTCCATAACCCAGAAGAAAAAAAAAGGCGGAGATCAATTTTTTTAAAACCTGCAAATTAGACCGATTGCTTCAAAATGGACTTGATCGTGCTTCAATTTGCTTCAATCGATTCTTTCCTAGAGTGATGAATCTCCGGAATTTAGTCTCGATCGCACCATCGTCGACGACCGGTAGTGCCGCAGCGCCGTCGTCCCGACCAGCACAAGGAAGGGCTTCGTGAGGCAGCGTCGTCGTCCTAACGGTGGTGGAGTTGGTCCCTGTGGTCGTGATTTTGTTGCCGGTGTTGGATTCCGACGAAGACAATGTGTGCAGGTTGTCGGAGAAGGCATATTGGGTCGATCGATGATGTTAATTAGGGTTTGATAGATGTTCGCATTTAAGAAGGGGAGAATATGAGAGAGAGAGATAATTTTACCATAATACCCCTTGTAAATGAGTGGACCACAATTAGTCCTACAATCTCACAGTATTTAACAAATGCATTTGAACCTACATCTATATATATATATATATATATATATATATATATATATATATATATATATATATATATATATATATATATATATATATATATATATATATATATATATATATATATATATATATATATATATATATATATATAGGGTCGAGATCATGAGAGAACCTAAAAAAACCTAGGAACTTAGGAACTTTTTTTCTACACAATATTTTTAAAAAAAAATTGCATCCAATTTTTTTATTTAAAGCGTCTAAGAGATTTCTAAACCCTAAACCCTAAACCCTAAACCCTAAACCCTAAACACTAAACCTAAACCCTAAACCCTAAACCCATATGAAAAAAAATAAAAAAAATGATTTTTTTGCATCCAATTTTTTTATTTAAAGTGTCTAAGAGATTTCTAAACTCTAAACCTAAACCCTAAACCCTAAACCTAAACCCTAAACCCTAAACCCTAAACCCTAAACCCTATACCTAAACCCTAAACCTAAACCCTAAACCCTAAACCCTAAACCCATATGAAAAAAAAAATTAAAAAAATGGATTTTTTTTTGAAATTTTTTTTTTATATATTCTAGATGAATCATAACAAAAATTTTGGTATATTTTTTTTTGAAAAATATTGTGTAGAAAAAAAGTTAATAAAATGGGTTCTTAGGTTCCTAGGCTTTTTTAGGTTCTCAATTGAACTTTACTATATATATATATATATATATATATATATATATATATATATATATATATATATATATATATATATATATATATATATATATATATATATATATATATATATATATATATATATATTATAGATTTTGGCTCAAAACTAAATATTATTGATTTATTGTTGAAATTTAATGTAATGATATTAATGAAATATGAAGAATATAATTTGTATCAAAGTACTAATTGTCATTGTTATGCTCTTTGATTTATAATATTTTATATCAAGTAAAACTTTATTTTGGTAATATTATGTAATCACCTTCACGTTGACTTAGAAAAGTGTCGTATCATATAATTAACCCCATAATTGTATCAGTTTTTAATTTTTATATGAAACACCTTCGCTTAAGGCTTTTCATAAAACATCATTTTAACCCATGATTTATCATGATTATTCCCAAAAATCATCCTTTAGTGAAAACTTCAATTTCAACATCTTCAAATAAATCATTTTCTTTCAAAAACCATTTTAAATCACATGGGTTTTAATGAGAAATATTCTAGGTTTAAGTTGCGGAAAACATCGTTTGGTCCCATTTAGATAAAACATTTTAGTTTTTTTTTTTAAAGTAGCGATGTTGTTACAATTCAATTACCATTACATAGTTTAAAATGAAACCACACAACCAGTGGCCTTCTAAACGACCCGCTCCTCTAAGATCCTCTAACTCCTCAACCTGAGTACACATCAAAATAAGTTAGGCAATTGAAATGCCTAGTGAGTTTACCCAAGGTTGACCTATTCGAGTGAGTAGTGAACTACCACACTCGGGACAAACCCCCAAAACAGTTTTAACACACACTTCAAAAGTATTTAAAACATCATAAAGGTTTACTCAAAATAGCTAGTTCACAAGCAATGACACCCACCTAAGTTCACAAGCAAACGCACGAAGCATAATTATTGATTCCCGTATGGGTTGAAACTAAGACTAGTGGCCATTACACTAGCCTCATGAGGGGTAGCAACTCCCTCATGCAATTCCCTAATATCGGGAACAACTAATCCTCACCCTATTTATTTTAGAGAATGGTCAAACTCATAATAACTCCTCACCCTCTTTGATTGAGAAGGGTCAAACTCGTAATAACTCCTCACCCTCTTTGATTGAGAATGGTCAAACTCGTCCTCAAGGTATCACACGGTCAATCCCATCCTATATGAAATGCAATGCACAATAGGATGCTCAAAACGTCTTTCAAAAACAACATCATACTCTTTATTTGAAAACATCTTTAGAAACCCATTTTCATGTAATGCATAAGTAGTAATTCATATAACACATTGCATATAATAATATGCATGAAAGTAATTGATAACACACACAAAAGATAATAGTTGGGATGTGTGCTCCCGGTAAACTCACCCAAGGTCAACTGACGAGTCAACACTAACTCCACGCAAGGTTTGATGCATTTGGAGGCGCTCCTAGACATCACCCCATCCATCAAATCATCTTAGTTGAGTGCTAGCTCAAGTCCTTAGTCTCACCTCCAAGTCATAACAAAACATCTCCTTCCTACAAGCCAAAAATGGAAGGTATCATACTCGATTCATCTAAAAGTCGCACTATAATTACTTCTTTTGAACTAAGAAGGAACAATCATCCATCATCTAAAATGAGGTCCTTGGCTTTCTAATATAAGGAAAATCTTAGTTAAAACATTCCCAAATATTTGCATTAAAACAAGGACCCAAGGCCCAAACCGTAAAGCTTAAAACGCAAAAAGTGCCCAAAATCTGGACAGAGACTAACACGGGTCGTGTAAATGGTTACACGGGTCGTGTAACTCACTGCAAGGACAACACGGGTCGTGCTTCTATAGCACGGGTCGTGTAATGCCCAGGTGCAGCTCCGATTTTGGTCATTTTCACTCATTTTTGACCCGATTCAAGTTCCGATTCTTCCCAAAACTCATGGACATCAAAAGGACACTATTCCTTCTCAAAACACACATCATTAGACTCAATTAAACTATTCAAAACCATTTCAATTGAATCAAATACATGCCATGATCACAACTTCACTCTATAAGCTTAAACCATGGAATACCCAATTCCATTCTTACAATTGATGATTACACGTGGAGATTCCTTCTTCCATTCCATGGAATCATTAGGAAATGATCTTCACTCCACTTATACATCTAAATTGATACATTAAACTCATTCCTCCATCCATTAAACAAGAGATCCAATCATCATCTACATGAATAAAACCCATTTCAACACCTAATTCTCATTTTCTAGTGATTCAATGTTTAAGATTACAATTCAAGGGTTGAAATCCTTAGGGAATCATTAGAAATGAATCCCCTCATCCAAATCCATCATAAACATCCATCAATTTCTAGATTCCTCAATAATTCATCAAATCCCCAAAATCTAGGGTTCATAACACCCAAATAAATCAACTAGGTGAATCTAAAGCATCCATGGATTGAATGTAGACTCCAATCACTTAGAAACATCAAATAAACATTGGGGAATCATAGGAAGAACCTCATCCCATCATAAAACTCGGATTGGGTCCAAACCCCAAACCTAAACTCGAAATCTAAGGCTAGAAAAGTGGGTTTATACCTTAGATTGCTTGGAATCTTCAAGAACTTTGATCAATCTTCAAGCTCTAGCATCTCATCCTCCATGATCACTCAAAATCGCCACTCTCTCCCTCTCATTCTCTCAAAAACGTGAATATGAGCTGAAATGGGTGAAACCCCCATCAAAAGCTTGGCATCTTCCACAATTAGCAAGATTAGTCCTTATAGTTTGGTCTTTCTCCACCCAACACCCTTAGTTAACTCTTTTGCATTAGAAGTCACTAGTTTCACACTTGTGCCCCAATTATGATTATTTAATTCACTTGAGTCATTCTCTAGGTCAACAGTAACCCTTAGTTTCCCAATTTGGCACAATTGGTCCCTTACACTAAAATTCTTCACAATTTAGGTCCTTAATGACATTTAAAGAATTATTAGATCTAATTTAAACTCCACCTCAATTTCTTTAATATATCTTCTAATTTTCTAAATCCATGACTAGTCAAATTTACTTAGGGTAAGTTTGGCCAATTGACACTTTTAGTCCTTATGACAAAATTTCTCATATTTGGTTACAATTTGATTTTGAAACTAAATCTGACTCATTTATTCACAGTATAAAATATAACAAAATATTAAATTTAGTTATTCATTTGTTTTCTTTATTTACAAAATAAATTTTATTTGTCGGTTTAAGCCCAAAACTCCTAGGCCCAAAACACGGATGTTACATTATACATTGTTGAACAAGACATGTAAATTTAAAAGAGTGGGAACAAAAGAGTGCATGATATTCTCCATGACTTTCCATAATTCGAAGAGAAACCCTTTTAAGTTCTTTAAGCTTCTTCTAAACATCACCAACCCATTAGCTTCATAATCTCACCATGGAAAACCTGACTCAGTCGTTTGATTACTGAATTTTGGAGGAACCATAATTGATGAGTAAACTTTGGAGTAACCATAACAGGTGTTGAGCCATTTGAATCCAACCTATGTTGTAAGGTGTTGAAACCCACCCATTCATTGCTACCGTCGGATACACTTGAGCTTTCTCAAGATGAATTATACGTCGTAGCACCTTCCCGACTTGCCACCGTCTGTGATGGCACAACTACACTTGGTTGCACCACTTTCTCGATGTCTGAAACTTCGTTGTTTTGTTATGGGCAATTGCCCTTGAAGTTAAATATATTGGCAAACGTGAAATGATCGCTCACTTACTTTTCGGCAACGATTTGTTTTCACTAGTTCATGCCATTATGCTTTGTAAGTTCTTGTTTAGCCTCGCTTTCAATGAAGAAAAACTAAGCGCACGTATATCTGATTATGCGTTGATTTGATTTGGGATAGAATTCTCCATAGGTGCAAAGTTGGTTCTTGCACTTTCACCTCTCAAGGCTCGATCTGCTTTATCATAGGCTTGAGCTGCTTCTTTTAGGGGTGTCGTAAGTACCTTCTAGGTCTCGTAAATGAAATTATTTTCTAAAAACCTTGTAAATTCTTGGAATAAAAATTTTCTCTGCAATATTTTTATGCTGATAATTTAATTTACAAGATTTTTATGCCAATAATATATTTTACAAGATTTTCATAAATTCTTGGCATAAAAATCTTTATGAAGTTTCCAATTTACTCCCCTAATGTTTTTTTGTCTTGTAAATTAAATTCTTTTTAAAAATTTTGGTATAAATGTCTACTTGATTATGCTTGAACTCGTTGGTTATTATAAATATTCAAGTTATAACATCTATTTCACAATTTCGACAAAATGGCTCGTTATTCATATTTATTTATTTGTCTACTTCTTATAAATTAAATAATTTGAAGCGTTTTTAATTAGTTTTCTGAAAAATTTCAAAAAAGACGCTATTCGGAAAATTTCGATTTTGTCACTCTATTATTTTTTTCAATTAAGTCACTAAGTTTTCAATTTTTTCAATTAAGTCACAATGTTTTCAATTTTGTTCAATTTTGACGCCTAGGTGCCACGTCAGCAATACCATGTCAGCGCCACATCATCAAAGACTGACACATCAATTTTGTTCAATTCGGGTTCACTGGTCAAATAGTTAACATTGAAAGAAAATTGAAAATATAGTGACTTAATTGAGAAAAATTGAAAACTCAATGACTTAATTGAAAAAAAATAACACAGTGTCAAAATAATTCTTTATGAAAACTTAGTGTACTTTTTGGAATTTATGCACAAATAAAACACCACATTAGCTATTTAATTTCATTACTCAACGTTTATGTACTTCAATTAAAGTTTTATAAAACATTAATTTTATTTATCATCTCAAAATTCTACCATTTAGTTTTTCTGCATTAATTTCCCTTTGAGTTTCAAACTTCAATCCCAAAGCTTGAATCAAAATCACATATTGTTTGGATTTCGAAAATCAACCCTAAATCTAGAAACAAAATCGTGCAACCTAAAAAAGAAATGTTCCAGAAATCGATAGTGATGGAATATTAAAGATGAGTTGTAGGTGAATAGATGCAAATGACATTAAAGATGGTTTGCGGATGAACATTGACACAAAAAAAATCTGCAAATGTGTTTCAAGTGAATTCATTTCTCTAGTGTTGATGGCTGTAAATGAACACATGTAGATCTCTTGATGTTTGAAGGCTACAATTGAATACATATCGTATATGGGTTTTAGATGGGTTGCACTTAAAGTTGTGAAGGATTTCAGATAAACAAAATAATTTTGAAATTTAAAAAGTAAAAATAAAAATAAAAATAAGAAAATTCATATAAATATCATATTTAACGTGGAGAAAGTTGTTTAAAAATGGCCACATAGGACCCCAAGCAAACGAGATGACCAGATTACACCCACTTAATGTCTTTTGAATAAAGAACCCTTGATAAAACTTAAGAACCCTTGATAAAACTTGAAATAGTTAAAAGCTCAATTTTTGTTAAGAACCCCAATGTCGAAACCCTAAATTCAATGGTCAATCTTGATCTGATTCATGTGCTCTTTTTCTTCTTTCTGTATTCGGTTTTAGAAGTACTCATCGCATCAATAATGGAGGACTTCAGATTGATTGAAACAGAAGAGTATCAAGAAGCTTTCGAAGATGAAGAAGAAGAGGAAGAGCTAGAGGAAGAAGAAGATGAAGAGGGAGAAGAATTGGGGGATTTGATTGCGAGGGTGATACCTATTGACTCAATCGAAGATGAGGATTATGAGACTGAAGACGACGACGAAGATGGGGATTATTGGGACGAGGATTATTGGGATGAGGACGATGACGATGACGATTACGACGACGAGTACGAAGAGGAAGAAATGGTTGAGTTGATTCCGGTGGAGATAACTACACATAATGTTCCAAGTTCTATTTCCGATGGCAGATCGTTCCAACGGCCGGTGACGATCGACGATGGCTTGCTGCACGATTTCAACGATTTGGAGTCGTGTGAAAGAAATCCGGGGAACATAGAGAACGGTGGCGGTGATGTAGTAAAGGAATCGTTGAATAATGGCGAAATTGATGGTTTATTTTGCCCTATCTGCTTTGAAGCTTGGACTAGCGGTGGAAGCCATCAAATCTGGTAAAACAATGCTTCCACATTTTCTATTCAGTCCACATTCAATCGATTCATATCGATTTTAACAGATTCCATGACTGCAGTTGTCTTCCATGTGGGCATATATACGGATTGTCATGTATAAAGAAATGGCTCCAACTTCGTCGAAGTTCTGGGAGGGTCTGTTCACTGTACCATAACGAAAATACATGATTCTGTTATCAAAATTCTCATACATTTCTGTTGATTTTATCAGTGCCCTCAATGCAAGGGATTGTGCACATTGAAGGATGTTAGAGTTCTTTATGCTGCTCGCCTTTGTGTTGCTGATGAAGAGTTACACAAGGTAATACTAATAATCTCTTTGAAATTTAAACTCAGAAAAAGCAAAACACATTCCATGATTAAGAACATCAATTGTTTCCTGTTTGCAGAAAGTTCGTTCACTTGAAGCTAAATGTGCTTATCTTGAAAAGAAGGTACAAATACAAATGTCAGTCTAGTTAGCAGTTGTTTATATGTTCATGTTTGTTAATGGTTTTATTGATTGTGTTTGAAGGACTTTGTTGATCGAATTAAGGAAGAGTTACGTGAAGAACTGAAACGAGATATGGATGAAAAATTGGAAAAATTGAAAAGAGAGATGGTGGAAAAAATGGAAAAATTAGAACGAGATATGGAGGAAATAAGAATGGTGAATATGTTTGATGAGTATGTTCGAAATCAAAATCAACAACAAAATGAAAATGATGTTAATGAACTTGATCCAATTAATGGTACAAGATAAAGATGGAATTTTCAAGTTTGTTTGTTTGTTGTAAGGTTTATATTTGATTACTTTGGTTTTCGACTACAATTTATGTATAGAGCATTTTTGATTTTTTTTTATAGGTATTTTGAGCTTGCGTTTGGTTCATTTGTTTGCAATGTGTACTTTTTGTTGGTTGTGAATTTGAGATTTTTGTTTGCTATTTTGGGTATTTTATTTTTGCAATATTTTTAATGTTGGTTTGGTTTTTGGATGTTATAATTCATCTTGGGTGCTAATAAAACTTTTGGTCAATAAATTCATGTTTATTTAATCCTAAAAATCTATTTTTCTAAAATATGAGGGGACGTTTGTTTTGCGCTTTTTGGTGTGATTTAGATGAAATTTACAGAATATCTTTTTGATGGATTTCAACAAATTTCATGAGGCTCGTAAATTTAATTTTTATTATTTTATCAATTGTTAAATTCACAAAAATGCCCATTAATCTAAATTAAATTACACAAAAACCGTTGAGCCTAGAATTTCATCTTTGTAATTCTTCATTTGTTTTTACGTTAAAGAACTTTAAGAAAAATTCGTGAACCAGAGATTATTAAACTTTAATTTAATTATTTTTACAAGTATCCAAAAAAGTTTTATTGATAAGTTCTTAATAAAGAGTGAATGTGTCATTTGTCAGTATTTATAATGCAAATCATTTGATACTATTACAAACAAAACATTGAGTTCCATTTCATTTTTGATATGACAATATATATATATATATATATATATATATATATATATATATATATATATATATATATATATATATATATATATATATATATATATATATATATATATATATATATATATATATATATATATATATATATATATATATATATATATATATATATATATGAAATTGAGTTCCATTTCATTTTTGGTCACACAAATCGTGTGCTAGAATTCAGTTCCTTTAAATTCTTTCTTTGGATTGCAAATCCTCTAAATGATTCCAAATTTTTCCTAAATAATATACGAACTGAACGATCACCGATTATTTATGAACGTAACTGCTTGGAATGATAACAAGGAGATGTTGACGTGCTAACTAAGGTTGACACCTATATTTTACATTATGATGCAAACTAGGTGTATGTATGTACGTGGTACAATAAGTAAATTATGTGTGTAAACTATTTTTGAATAAATATTATTTATGTGGACAAAAATATAAATTGGTAAATAAGTTGTTCGATAAAATAGCTTGGCCATAGTATGTAGCTTGGGCATAATGTGTAAACAGATCTTTAGCACAATCAATGAATCTAATAATTTTCTTTTTATAAAAAGTAGTTGGGTCCTATGTAGTTGAAATGACAATATGCTTTTATTGATTTCTTTATTATAGTACATCAAAATATAGTTGTCAGAAAAGCCCACCAAATTAAAACAATTATAAATGAGTAGATTTACAGATAGATGTATAGTATCTCAAGGAGAAAGAACTTGAAAGTGCTATGTTTTAATATAATAGATTTTATAAATTATAATGAGGTTGATATGAAAAAAATGAAAGTAAAATGTTGCAATAGAAAGGAATGGAAGTGCATTGTTGTTTTCCTTCATTTAAATGTTAAAAAGATATTCACTTAAAAGTTGACCTAATGCCTAGATGAAAACTGAGACACATTCTATGTAATAGAAATAATGAAAGTAAAGTACATATGTTTACTTCTATTCCCCCAAGCATATGTTACCTTCATGGCTTCATCCCACATAACTGTAATGTTTGATTTAATACAATAAAATGTCCTTAATAAGATTGAAAAGAAGGTCCAAGATGTTATTCAAAGTTAGTAAGTATTTAGAAAAGACAACTTATTTTGAATATTTGATTGACTTATCAAATAATTATTAATTATTTATCACTACAATAATAGTTTGGTGGCTAAATTGATAAAGAAAAATTAAGGTTATTATGATCATAAGAACTAAGTGTCACGTATATGTAGTTGTAAGACATTAATTGTGGTGCTAACATGTGTCGATGTGATGTTAATATGTTTAACCAATTTATATTTTATTTTATTATTTAGTGTAAACTACATATTTTACTTTGTAGTAGCAATACTTTTAGTTGTTTATTAAGTTAAATGAATAGCTAAATTCATATAAATAACCATTTTGAACATCCGTTCCTAAAATTTATTAATACATTTTACTTGTATAAAGTAAAATATGTATCATATTGAGTGACATTTATATAGTGTGACAACATTAAAATAATATAGAAGTGAAAGATGTTATTGAAATTTATCTTGAAATTGAGTGTCGTTAATTTAAGGCATATGAATGTCATTTCGGTTTCAAATAAATGTGGTTTGAGAAAACAATTTATCTTCAACCACATTATTTTGGATGACCTCTATTATAATATAGAATAGATATTAAGACACATATGAATAAGGTTTTCTATCTTTTTTAAGAAGTTTATGTATGAATAAGTTGTATTTATATTTCTTAGAATTTATTCATCAATGTTTCAATGTATGTAGTCAGGTGTTTAAAATTGGTCTTTTTGAGGATGATGTGGGTGAAATCGCGTTATTGAATGTGTATGCGGATGAATCTCAACGTCTCCATTTTATGACATTTTGCACTTGATTTGGCTATTTTTAGGGTTGCTACTAAAATTTGAGAAAACCAAAAATAATTTGAGGCGGAAGATGATAATAAATTGCTACATTCTTTACTCATGACTTATATTTAAAGAGTGAAAGTGATTTTTTTGTATACGTGAGGTCTCTAAACAATTTTTTTGTTTATATACTTATGACTGAGTATCGTCCATTTCTCGTTTGATTAGGCATTTTATCGTCCATTGTTGTAGTAAACGTGGCAAATCTAACCCAAAGATCCTCCTACAACATGGAAATGTTTTCCAACTAAAATGAAATCTAACCTAAATCCAAAATCTAAATCTAACATGAGAACAAGAGATTGAGCTTGAAAGATGAACACATGCCAAACTCGAAGAACACAAAACCTAAAATTAATATCTAAATAACCATGTTCGAACCAAGATCTTCAAGACGAACCCAAATCAAACATGCAACCCTTAATTTGATGGTAAAAGGCCTCACTCATGTCTACCTTCTTAACACCAAATTGAATTTACAACCCTTGAATCATGATGAGAAACTCAGTCATTCACATTGCCAAACCTTATTATTTGCCCTTCAACATCAACACATCTCTCTAGCTTAAATCTTTTAGGATCTTCCCATACATTCATATAATTTTGAATCGCCCAACGTTTCGACAAAACTGTTATTGTTGGTGGAGCAAGGAAACCATCGAGCATGCATTCTTCTACCAATTATTGAGTGGAGACAATGGCGTACACAAAAAAAAAACAGGGATGTATACTACCAACTAGACCTTAAATTCTAAAATAATGAATAGAAAATGATTCATTTACTAGTCAATCATGCAATATCATGTCATATGGATGTAAACGTAACAAAAAAATTGTATAGGAACCACAAATGTATGAAAAAACTAAAATAATTCATGATAAATTTAGAGAGAGAACGTAAACAGATAGAGCGAGAGAGTTATGGGGATTCTTTCATTGTATATTGTTCAACATAACAGAATACATTGCATAGCACATCAATGTATATATGCCTTAAGTTAAGACAACCAAATTCTAACTAATCTTGCAGACATGACATAACGGAATTCAACTAATCCTTGCTAACATGGCAGTGTATACATTATCATCACCCCTCAAGCTGTGCCACATAGCTTGGAACACAGCTGAACAAATATTGTAATTGGAAGTCCTTTAGCTAGAATATTAGCAGGCTGTAAAGTAGTAGGAATGTAGGAGATATCCAACGTTCCAGACAGGACCATATCACGAATAAAATTATTTCCATATGCTTTGTCCTTTGATATCATACAAAAATTGCTTCAAGATAAGTGGCTCCTAGGTTACCATACCACAAGGTAAGAGAGACCACTATATGAATATGTAATTCTCGTAAAAGAGAAGTCATCCAATTCAATTCCGTAGCTGTGTGAGCAAGGGCACAATACTTCACCTTGGTACTAAAGCGGGTAATACTTTGTTGTTTTTAAAGCTCCAACTAACAAGATTAACTCTAATCTAAACTGCATAAGTTGTCGTAGATCTCCTGTCAGCAAGACAACCTACCTAATCTACATCTAAATAGGCATGCAATTTAAAGTCCAAAAAATTTTCAATCACAAGACCATGATCAATAGTACCATACATATACCAAATAATATGTTTGACTGCAATGTCGATATGTAGGTTTATGCCTAAATCGAGACACTTTGCTAATTGCATAGGCAATTTTAGGCCTAGTTAAGACCAAATATTGTGACGACCCAACAGTGCTTCTATAAATTACTTGATATACTAACATGACACTAGAACTTCATGACAACTGTCCATCTGATGTTACCGGTATAGATAAAGATGGACAATCATGAAGCCCTGTTTGATCGAGTAAGTATAAAATATATCTCTCGTGACTTAAGTGTAAGCATTGATATGTAAATATAGCCTGTATTCCTAGAACTTGACTAAGTTGTCCATGATCTTTGAGAGTAAACTCTGAATGAAGTTGACTGATCAAATTAGTTACAAACACAGTAGAACTCTCTTTGATAATAATATTATCTACGTAAACCAAAACATAACAAATCTCAGTAGCAGTGTGAGAGACAAATACTATGGTATGAGAAACACACATTGTAAAACCAAAAGTTTATAAAACAGAATATAGATTGGAAAACCAGGCTACGTCAAGGCTACAGAGACTTTTCGAAGAATACAAGCATGATGAGGATGAGTGGTATTCAGATAACCAGGAGGTTAAGCCATGCAATCTGTTTATGATGAATCATTATGTAAAAAATGAATTATTGACATCAACTGGTGTAATATCCCATCCCTTAGCAAAAGCAATTGATAACACTATATGAGTTGCAGTTGGTTTAACAATATTGGGAGTCTTATTTAACTAAAGTTAGTTATTAGTTAGTTAGTTAGTTTTGACAGTTAGAGTTGTTAATAGTCAGTTAGGCTTATGTTAGTTCATATGGTGTAGCTTAAGTTGTGTATATATATTGTAATCACTTTTCAGTAATAAGATGAGAATCATTTTACTGTCAAAACTTCAATATGGTATCATATCAGTGCTTCTTCTACAATTGATTCTCGATTCAAATCTCTTGCTAGAACTCCATTGATTCCTCGATTCTCGTTCTTAATTCCCTTTCTTTCTTCCATTGAATTCCTCTTCCAAAATGTCAAATCCTTCTTCGACTAATTCCATTAATCAAAACAATGATCAAGCCACCAACAATGATCCTTACTTCCTTCATCACTCTGATGGTCCTGGATTAGTATTAGTCTGTCAAATACTCACAGGCGATAATTACACTTCTTGGAGTCGTGCTATGGTGATTGCTTTGTCAGTTAAGAACAAAATTGCATTCATTGATGGATCTATATCACAACCGCCATCTAATGACCAGGTTCGTTACAATGCCTGGTATAGAAACAACAATGTTGTGATTTCCTGGATCTTAAATTCAGTTTCAAAAGAGATATCTGCAAGCATCATTTACCTTGAAACTGCATATGAAACGTGGAAAGAACTTAAAGAGAGATTTAAGCAAATAAACGGTCCTAGATTTTTCCAAATTAAACGTGAAATCATGAATACTTCTCAAGGACAGGATACAATTAGTACTTATTTCACGAAGATCAAAACTCTATGGGAAGAATTGGCAAATTACGACAAATATTGCATGTGTGGAGGTGCAAAAGAGATTGAACACTCTATGAATTTTCTCATGGTATTAAATGATTCGTATTCTCATATTCGTGGACAAGTTTTACTAATGGATCCGCTTCCTTCTGTGAACCAAATTTTCTCTCTTCTTATTCAAGAAGAACGACAGCGTGAAATTGGAATTGTTCCTTCTCAAAATCCAGTTCTGGTGTTCAATGTTCGAAACACTAATAATGTGAGCAACAAAAACGTACCTAAAAATCAACAATACAAGAATTTCAAGCGAACTCAGCCACCGGTATGTACACATTGCAACAAATCGGGCCACACTAAAGAGAAATGCTATCGTTTACATGGATTTCCTGCAGGATATCGTAATCAGGCAACAAATTCCATTGATCAGTGTGCTAACTCTTTTTCCACAGTTAATTCTCAGGATAAAATTGACTGTAATTCTTCCAATGAAGCTGTCACTGGACTTACTCAAGATCAATGTGAACAACTAATTGCATTCTTATCAGGCAAGATTGCTTCTACAAGTGCTCTTACACTGTCATCTGAATTACCTTATGGTAGCTATCCTATCCTTACTCTTAATACTGGTTTATATAACTCGAATGTTTGGGTTCTTGATTCTGGAGCTACTCGACATATTTGTAATGACCATCGGTTATTTCTTCATACTCAGAAAATCCATCACACACGAGTTCGTTTTCCCAATCAAATGCTTATCCAGGTACGGTATATGGGAAACATTCAATTAACTAAAGATGTGCTTCTCAAAGATGTCTTATACGTTACCTCAATTTGAATTGAACCTAGTTTCTGTTACATGTTTAACCAATGATGAAGCTACCATACATGTTTAACCAATGATGAAGCTACCATGGTTAAACTATATTCCAATTATGCTTTAATTCAACAGATCAAGCCCAAGAAAACGATTGGCAAGGCTAATCTCACTACAGGTCTATATCTATTTGAGGTTCCTGAGTCATCCTCAAGTTCAATAACTCTAAGGATCAATATGGTATCTACTCAACAATGGCACCAATGGTTTGGTCACCCGTCTTTTAAGAAATTACACTTGATTTGTCCAAATATTGTTCCTAAAAAACTCTAAGGATAATATGTGTTCTGTTTGTCCTTTAGCCAAGCAAAAACATTTATCATTTGTTTCAAAGAATAATGTTGCTACTAATGCCTTTGATCTCATTCATTCTGACATTTGGGGTCCCTTTCATGTTCCTTCTTACAATGGCTATAAGTACTTTGTTACAATTGTTGATGATGCTACATGATTTACTTGGGTATATCTTATTTCTAACAAGTCAGATGTTCAACAAATCATTCCCAAATTCTTTACGATGATATGTACTCAGTTCAATGTATTAAAACTTTTCGATCTGATAATGCCAAAGAACTGGAATTCACAGATTACTTCTTGGAACTTGGAGTTATACATCAATTTTCTTGTGTGGACCGACCTCACAAAATTATGTTGTTGAGCGTAAACACCAACACTTGTTAAATGTTGCTCGAGCTCTTTATTTTCAATCCCATGTACCAATCTCATACTGGAATGAATGCATTCTCACAACTACATTTTTGATGAATCGGACACCATCTAAAGTTATTGGCAACATTTCTCCTTATGAAAAACTTTACAAAATAGTCTCTGACTACACTCTTCTTCGTTCCTTTGGCTGTCTAACGTTTGCTTCCACTTTGCCCACTCATAGAACCAAATTTGAACCACGTGCAAACCTTATGTCTTTATTGGTTATCCGAATGGCATGAAGGCATATAAACTCTTGGATATAACCGCTCACAAAGTTCTTATTTCTCGTGATGTTGTGTTTCACAAAAATATTTTTCCCTTTGTTCAAGCTCATACCCCAAAAAATCATCAACTCTTCCCAGTTATTCCTATAGCTTTTCCTTCTCTTGATGATTCTGATTTCATACCTTCTTCTCATACTATTCCTTCTGACCCTCTACCTTCAATCCATGCTTCTACTCGTTCTCAATGAGCACGTAAAGCACCTTCTTATCTTCAAGACTACCACTGTAATCTCCTCACTGGAACAGTTTCTGATACTTCTTTAAAATATCCATTATGTGATGTTCTATCTTATGAAAGTTTATCTCCTAATCATACAGCTTATACTCTCTCTTTATCCATTCAATTCGAACCTAAGAATTATAAAGAAGCATCCATGTTCGATCAATGGAAACAAGCAATGGCCGAAGAAATCCTTGCCTTAGAACGCAACAATACATGGAATATTGTTCCTCTTCCTCCTAATCGGAAGGCTTTAGGTTGCAAATGGGTTTACAAGATCAAACGCAAAGCTGATGGCTCTATAGAACGTTACAAAGCATGATTAGTTGCTAAAGGATTCACCTAACAAGAAGGGATTGAGTTTTTAGACACTTACTCTCCAGTTGGAAAATTAGTGACTGTAAAGGCCTTTCTTGCTATAGCTACTCAAAAGCGTTGGCCTTTAATGCAACTAGACGTCAATAATGCATTTCTTAATAGTGATTTAAATGAAGAAGTCTATATGGAACTACCTCAAGGATATTCATCATCTTCACTCTCTTCTGCTCATAATACTCCTTTAGTGTGCAAGCTTTCTAAATCCTTGTATGGTTTACGACAAGCATCACGGCAATGGTATGCCAAGTTTTCTAAATTTCTTATCACCAGTGGATTCACACAGTCGAAGGCTGATTATTCCTTGTTCCATCGTGGACATGGTTCTTCATACATCGCCTTGTTGGTTTACGTTGTTGATATTGTAATCACTGGTGCCTCTATTGATGACATAAATGCTCTTAAATTGTCATTTAGCAATCAATTTAAGCTAAAAGACCTTGGACAATCGAAACATTTTTTGGGGTTACAAATTGCACAAAATCAAAATGGTCTTTTCATTTCTCAGAGGCAATATACATTACAACTTCTCAAAGACAGTGGGTTACTAGCTGCTAAACCCACTACTTATCCCATGGATCCTAAATGCAAATATTCTAACTTTGAAGGAGATCTTTTATCTGATGAATCTCAATATCGCAAATTAATTGGTCGGTTATTGTATCTCACAATTATTCGACCTGGCATTACATATGCAGTCTATTGCCTTAGCCAATTTTTACAAAGCCACGTGCTCCACACATGAATGCAGCTACACATTTATTACGATATTTGAAATCATCTCCTGGTCAAGGCTTGTTTTTCTCTGCATCTTCCTCCTTACAACTTAAGGCATTTAATGACTCTAATTGGACTGGCTGTCATGATTCAAGTAGATCTGTTACTGGTTTTGTGTCTTTATTGGAGACTTTCTCATTTCATGGAAATCAAAGAAACAATCCATTGTTTCTAGATCCTCGACTGAGGCTAAATACCGAGCACTTGTTGCAACTACTTGTGAAGTGATATGGCTACGACATTTGTTGAAAGACATTGGAATATCATTGGTATAACCAACTCTTATCTTTTGTGACAACAAATCAACATTTCAATTGGCATCTAATCCCACCTTTCATGAACGTACCAAACATATAGAGTTAGATTGTCACTTCATTCGAGATAAAATTGTTGACAAGGTTATTAGGCTTATGCCCATTCGCACTCAATATCAGCTTGCTAACATCTTTACTAAACCATTACCAAGATCCAAGCTTTTTCCTCTTTTATCCAAGATGGCTGTTCAAAACATTTTCTCACGTCCATCTTGAGGGGGGATATTGGGAGTCTTATTTAAGTAAAGTTAGTTATTAGTTAGTTAGTTAGTTTTGACAGTTAGAGTTGTTAATAGTCTATTAGGCTTATGTTAGTTCATATGGTGTAGCTTAAGCTGTGTATATATATTGTAATCACTTTTTAGTAATAAGATGAGAATCATTTTATTGTCAAAACTTCAATAAACTACTAGACTAAACGTCTCAAAATAGCCAATACCCTCTGTGTAAGAATGTCCTTTCATAACCAAATGGGTTTTGTATTGACTTATCTTACAATCTGAATTTCGTTTGATTCGACAAATCCATTTGCAACCCACAATGTTGGCATTTGGAGGTGGAGGAACCAATACCCATGTCTGATTAAAGAATGATGCAGAAAGTTCAAGATTCATAGCATCACACCATTCTGGCTACTGTTTAGCTTGATTATAAGTTTTTGGTTCTTTGTCAGGAGGAGAAAAAGACTTAGCAAGATAAACATGGTGAGAGAATTGTTTAGTTTGATGTGTACCATCTCAAGAACGTGTTTTCATACAATAAATAATAGAAGGAGGTAGCAGTAGAGAAGGAGGGTGTGCAAAATGTGAAGAATAAGATGAAGTATTAGATAATGACGGTGATCCGTTTTCGGGTGTAATAGAATTTAATGAAGTTGATAAATTTGACTCTTAAGTGTATGACACAAGAGGTGCTGGAATACTTGCTTGTAAGTGATTAAATGGAGGTTTAGTGTTTGATATATTTGTAAATGAAGGACAAATAGCTTCATGAAAAGTGACATGATGAATGTTATAAGTTTTGGATGTGATAGGGTCAAAAAGAATGTAGCCTTTGTTATTTGGAGCATAACCAAGCAATACACATGGCACATATTTCGAAAACAACTTATCATCATGTAAATGACCAAGATAAGGGTAACACAAGCAACCAAATGTTCGATTTTATAATCGGGAGACCTTTGAAAGAGTATTAACATAAATGGAGTTGGATAGGAAATACTTTAGAAGCAGGTAATTTTGATTTATCTAATAACATGTGGATTTATATTATATGATAGAAGATGCTCTACTTTTAAAGATAAATTTGAGAAACGTTTCAAATGAGTCGAACAAATTTTTGAAATTATCTAAAGTCCATTTGAATGCAAAGTTATCCAAATGTATTCAGTATATTTATCGTTTATAAAATAATATACCATCTCTAAAAAATTGGTCTTGAAAATTGCTAAACCCTTCGTCTTAAACCTATGATTGCTGTTCTATTGGTTTTACAATAGCAACAGAAATCTTGTTATTCTTGCTCCCCACATCAACCAATTGTGATGATGTTCCAATCTCTCCTCTTGATCTTTGAGTATACGCTTTCCGTAGTAATCATCGATAGAGCAATAAGGAAGTACTATGACAGATCGACTAAAACTGAAGAATCAAAAGTGGAAGAGGCAGAAAAAGAAGGGGAGGCGTTGATTCCACCTACTGTTTCAAGTTCGAATTTGCATGGCAGACCTTTGCAAGAGGCGGTGGTGATCAACCACAAAAGAACGAAAGACCTGAATAGTGGTAAGTTTGATGGTGTATTTTGCCCTATTTGCTTTGAAGCTTGGACTAGCAGCGGAAAGCATCGAATTTGGTATGACGAAGCGAACACATTGTCACGATTCTCATCATTCATAATTTTTGTGCTAGTTTAACATGCAATTTAATTTTGTCTGTACGTTCTTTTTTATCTGATGACTGCATGCAGTTGTCTTCCCTGTGGGCATTTATACGGGTTGTCGTGTATAAAAAAATGGCTTAAACGACTACATGCAAGTTCTGGGAAGGTTTGTACATTCTACCATAATGAAAACTCGTATGATTCTCTTATCAGTTCTCTCATATACGTTTCCTTAATGGTTATCAGTGCCCTCAGTGCGAGGACTTATGCACATTGAAGGATATTAGAGTACTTTATGCTGCCGGGCTTTATGTTGCTGACGAAAAGAAACACAAGGTAATCACTTTTAAACTTATATATACTCAGATAAAGCAAAGAAAATTTCGTGATTAGGATAAAATTTTGTGTTTATAGAGAGTGCGGTCACGTGATAAGGATAAAATCTTGTGAGCAGAAGGTACATATATGTATCACAGTGCATCAACAACAGTTTGTCCTCCCATGATGCTATTCATACTTTTGTTAAATGGTTCAGATTGTGTTTGCGATCAGGTTGACAATTAGTTTGGTTCGAGATTATTTTTGAAGCGTTTTGAGGATAATGTAAAGGTTTTGAGTTTCGATTGTTATCTTTCCTAGGTAACAAAATTTGGAATTTTACGCAAAAGTGAACTTCATGTTTTATGATAGGGAAAATGACTTATAAGGGTAATTATGTTTCAAAACTGTTCAAAAAAACATCATCCAAGTTTGGTTTGTTCAAACAACACCATCCAAGTAAGGCCTTTGTACAAAAAACACCATCCAAGTAAGGCCTTTGTACAAAAAACACCATCGAACTACATGTTTTGTTCAAATTTTACTCGATGGTAACCGACTCTTGCAGGTTAAAGGATGACTTGGCCTAATACTTGGTGACCGGCCAAGTCATCATTTAACCTGCAAGAGCCGGTTACCATCGGGTAAAATTTGAACAAAACATGTAGTTCGATGGTGTTTTTTGTATAAAGGCCTTACTTGGATGATGTTTTTTGTACAAATGCCTTACTTGGATGGTGTTTTTTGAACAGACCTAACTTGGATGATGTTTTTTGAACAGTTTTGAGACATAATTACCCTTATAAGTCATTTTCCCTTTATGATATGATTAATGATTTTCATGTTAATCAAGTGAAATTCGTAAAATGAGGTTCTCATCTTTATTTTTGTAGGTAACATGAGATACATCATATATAATATAAATTTACATAAAATAGAATACAAGTCAAATGTTAGATTCCTTTTATATATTATGAAATATAATTTTACAACATGAACTTATATACGGTAACAACGTAAATTTTACATTATATAATGTGCATATCAGAATATTATCATAATGATGTTTATGTTATGAATTTACATTAAATAAGTCAAAATCTCATAAACTCTACTAAAAGAATTCCCAGCGGCATTTTTGGTCGACAATCGTCGATAAAGGCTTTCCCGACGGGATCTATGACAATGTATCGACGGATTTTCTGACAAAATATTCTGTCAGAATGTTCGTATGCATTTCAGACAGGCGTTTGCTTTTTTACTATACCGAGGATGACTGAAGGAAGCGGGTTGACTCGTTGTGACTCTTACTGATGGATTTTTTACGAACATTTTGCTACGGATTGCTTTGCTTTTAGTCGTTGACATCAAACACACTAAAAATTTAAAGATTCTAGATTTTATTCTATAAAAAAAAATCATATTCAACCACAAAATTAATGAAAGTCAAACCTACTACATTAAACATATATTAATATTCATATTTAACCACAAAACTAATAACCATATTCTAATACTTAAATTATTAAATACAATTACAAATGTTTAATTAAATGTATAGAAACATAAAACTAAGAGTTGTTATTTGGATTACCAAGTGGGTTGAATCGACTCATAAAGGTCACCGATTGTTCTTCAAGTTGAGTTGGGCGCATACCTAATTGAGCTTGTATTTCTTGCACTTGCAATTTTTTTAAGCTTGTCGTCGTTCCATCTCAAATAATAACTTCAGCATACGAACTCTGGTTGACCCGGTTATTTTTGCATTATATTCTATGTAGCAAGGGTTTTCCATTGATATATTACAAATGATATTTTGGGAAGTCACAATTTCAAAGCTCCAAAGTAGGTTTCTCGTGCGACTGAGACAATTTTTTTACAAACCTGGAAAATTTCCTACTTTTTTCCGATTCATGATTTTTTTTCCTAACTTCAGACATCCATATCTTTTTCATATAGACTCAGATTTGACTGATTCTTTTTTCTATAGATTCATTGTTATGTCTATACAACTTTCATTTAGAAAGCTACTCTATACGAGTTCTATATCTGGATTTATAAGGCCATGAACAAAGGATGTTGCATACTTGTTAATATTCTTTACAATGTTAACATTGTTTACATCCATAAATATTTTGTTCCCTTTCATCTAAAAACCCATAATATCTCATTGGAGAGTTGCACCTACTATGTATTCACATAAAGGTCATTTAAAATGACAATATTGGCCTTTTCACATTAGGATGTTACAAATATCTACCAATGGTCGAATGATCCACAATTTTCAAAATCAATACGTATACAAATCATTCGCTTAAAAATTAAAACCCTTCTTATTGGATGACCATGAGACTTGCCAAAAATCTAAATTCTTAATCTATGAAGGAATAATATGACCATTTTTGTTCAATAAGGTACTATAACGGATGTTTTCCTCATTCCATACTAGAATCAATTGCAAGAAATCCTTGATAACATAGTTTACTCTGCCTCAACGATATTCCATTATTAATACAATTGGTTGAATCCTCTAAAACCATTTCATAAGAGTTTATTGAGATCTTCATTTAATAAAGCAAGTCAACTTCGATTGTTGAATCGAAATCACAAAATAGAAATAATATTGTCTTTACACAATAAATACTCAATTTTCAAATTTAATCTATATCCTTATATCTTTATTTAGAGGCTTATCATTCTTAAGTTTTGTATTTGTTCCATGGTCATAAAACAATCACACTAGAACTCTTGAAGTTTACTAATTTTACTTACTATAACAATGTGACTTTCCACAAGCCACATGCTTCTTATCCAATTCTTTCACTCTTATACTCTTCTTGCATTATGTATGATTAATTACTTGTTATACCATTCCTCATTATACATACATATATCAGTTTACTACATTTATTTGTCCATCAAAGAGATTAGCTTTCACTTTTTACACAAAGCAGCATTCTACTTTAAAGTCTTTGCTTGATCTCCAATCATAATTCTTTCACTTCATGAGTGATTTAATCTTCCCTTTGCTATAATAACAATCCTATATGTTAGAACAATATCTTGAATTTCCTTCAATAATTTCGTTATTCTCATGTTTATCATTTAATTCTAAAAATCTTCGTTACGATTCTTTGTGTCTTTAAACTTCAATGAATTTCATAGCTTATTGTCCATTCTTGATCTTGATGTTTCTCTTTTTTTTCCATTAGATATGATGGTATTACAAGTCAAACAATATTGAAGTAAATCATTCATTTTCTTTCTTTCATAAAATAACATGTTATTTTTCCATATTCCATACGGTTTCATGTCCTTTTCCAAACTCAAGAATTTCCCATCATGATCCTTTCTCTTAATTACCTAATTTATAGATTACATCATACTTTTATCACCAATACACCATAAGGTTACATGTAACTTTAACTATCTCATTATTGAATGTTTAACATTTTGTCGACACCACTTGCATGTACAATCTATTTCAAAATGTATAAAAAGTTTGATAGCATAAGGGTTTTAGTTCTCATATTCTTAAGAACTCAGTTTATCGCATGATAGAGTTGGGTAGTACTTTTGCTTAAAGTTTCATTGTCTCAACCTGTTTCAGCTTTTTATTCATAATCAATGACTTCCAAAGCAATAGTCCTTCATTCAAGGTGGATTAAAATTCCTATACCTTAAAGTAGTTGTTATAAACCTTAAGAATCCAAATCTGATCATACTAATTGGAAAGGAAGAACTTACATACACATTCCAAAATTGCTTAATCATATGTATGCCCTTAATCATTTAGTTCGAATTCCTTACACTAATACGCAAATTCAAAGTTTCAAGTATCACCATACATCTCTTCATATCATTTTTTTCCATAAGCTCAACTTCCCCATTGACGAGTAAGGATTTTTTTAATTTATATTTTGTCACCAATGTATAAAAATTCAAATGGAGACTACAACTCTTGTAATAATCTTTAATTTTGAATTCATAGTCAATCATTATACTTTGTATGTTCCAACATTCTTTAGTCTTAAACAAATGAATTACAATGTCCATGATCATTATTCTATTTTCTAGATGTATCTAGAATCAAACAAAAATAATATCTAGAGATTTTGGTCAATAATTACCCAAATGGCATCTCGATCCTCAAATATTTTCACTCTTTATACGATCTTTTCCAATTTATGGTTCCTAGATTATCTTTATGAATCACATCACTTTCTCATAATCACTTATGAATTCAATTCATCATCTTTGCTTCATGATTAAATCTTTTTGAGTAATCACATATTGGAGACTTTTTATAATCCATGTAAAATACATTTCAACTATACTATTGAGTTTATTTCTTCAAGATATTTTTCAAAGTGGTACATCCTAAGTTCTTCCTTTCATCACTACATTTACCAAATGTATCTCATTCGTCCTATATGTGTCAATTTGTGTTAGACACCACCCTCAAACTTTTTGCATGTTCACATCTTCTTGTAATCGGTTTTCATGTGTTAATATTGCTCATATATTATTGTCATCGTCCTTAGGAATCATCATTGTAAAATTTGAATTTGTATTGAATTCTTCCTCACAGTTGCAGAATACTAGTAAGTATTCTATATTCATTTATTTTCAATTTGGGTATTATATTTTCAATTTACTCTTGTAGATTCTTACATATTAACTCTCTATCATCATAACACACTATTTCTTTCTATCTACTCCAACTCCATTCAAACTAATTGATTATACTTCTTTTCTATTTTACTTTTGTCTTTAGGCATCTACTTCACCTGTCTTTTCCTAACTAAATCTTTTTAATGTGACCCTAAGTTCAAATTTCCATCATCAAACCTTGTATTTATTTCTATCTTTTTAAGTTAAATACTCATACTATATGAGTCATAGCAAAACATTTTCATAGATCATAAGATCCTATCAAATGATACAATACTCCTCCATTCAAATAGCATATATACTAATGTAATTTTAATAATATTGTGCTCTAAGCGTCATTAATATTCTCATTCCTTGTTTACTCTATTTTGGATTGCACGATCTCACTTTTCGCCTTAGATTGATCATCTCAAATGATATCAATGTACAAATATTCATTTATGCATTTGGAAGTTAGAACAATAACATTCCCCTATCATAACATGAAAGGCATCCAAATTCGTTCAATTTAGGGATTGATGTTTTATTTTTTTGTGTACAATTACAATATAATCATAGTAAGAAATGTTTCTTTGAAAACTTTCTTAGAAAACTTTCTTCTTTGTGATTATTATTACACTTCCTACATTCCTTAATACTTCTTAATTCGACATACCTAATTTTAGATTGGATATCCATAATAAGTCCTAACATTTTCACTAGCCATTTATTTTCATAAAATATGCATATTTCAGTAGTCATTTCCTCAATCGTCATTTCCCATAATTAAAGTCATCACTAACACATCGAAAAATAATAATAATTAGACTTTAAATTATTGAATATTCCAACGATAACTTATTTG